>CM076581.1:333774282-334161782 GCA_034641835.2 Pinus albicaulis
TCATCATATATTGCAGTGTTGTTCTCTTGTAGTCCTGGTATGCTCTGATTCAGTGGACTGTGCTCTGTGAAGATAGCATCATGTTCTTCAGCAGGGGTATCTTTTATTACCTCAATTCTCTCAGGAGAAGGCCCCTTATCTTCATCCTGCTCAAGAAATTCCTCTTCCTTTTTAATCTCAACCTTACAACTAATGGATTGTTGATTCCCAATTATGTGAAAGATATTTCTGATGGATTGGATGGGCTGATTGCTTCTTTCAAGCTGATGATAATGAATTTCATGACACCAATCCACTGTTGGTTTCCCTGCATGATTAGTTTCTATTTGGAGATCATCATCATCATCAGAATGATCAGAAGTTGAAAAATCATTAGTATACACAATTTCACCAATCAAACATATTGGGTTATCATTTTGTTCTTTTAGTTGATCTACAAGTTTATTTTCTTTCCAAGACAACAAGATTTAGTAGGTAAATGAGAAGAAGTGTTTTGTTCTAATAAAGAATTGAGGTCTGGCTGTTTATTTAATATCTGATCAATTTCTTCCACTGTAAAAAGAGAAGGAATTTTCTCTTTACTTTGGACAGAAGAACAACAGTCCTCTCCCTTTTGTGTTAACTGGTTTTGAGGCTGGATGTCTTCTTGAGCCTCTTCTAGGGAATGTTTCTTGTGTTTGTAGGGAAAATTTGAGGATTCTTTTGTTTTTCCTGGTCTATCTCAATTTCAAACAACACCTCATGATTTTCATGGCAGTCACTTTGACTGTAAGGTTCATGAGTTGTTTCAAGTATATTGTCAGGATGCCATCCTCTTTTAATAATTTGAAATGATTCATAACATAAAGGAAAAGACTCTAGTTGTGTTGTCTCTTCTCCTATTTCAGATTTTGTGGGTTCAAAATGGCTTATGTTTTCCTCAAGGCACTGCTTATTATAAGTTTATTCAATTTGGTTTTGAAGTTCTCTTAATAGCATAATACAAGAAATAGGTAGGCAATCAGGATTTTCCTGACAACCTTCTTCATTTCTCTTATTGTAATCTTGCTCGTCATATATATCTTGTAGTTTTTGGGTTTGTTCTTGATCTTAAAGGAACATGGGCTGCTCTAGATCATCAATATTCAAATTAGCCTCATACCTTTCCAATATTTTCCCAAGCATGTACACCATTTTCTCCATTATGACTAGCAATTTTTCTTTATTGTTTTCTCTATAGTCTTGCTCACCTTCTTCTATACAGTCTTGATCATCATATATATATTTCTCATTGTCTAGGTCTTGTAATGGTTGAGTTTGTGTTTGAGGTCACTATATCTTTCTAACCAGTTCAGAGTCCTTTACCAGTGGAGTTATTAGGTCTTTTGGGATTGTGGAGTCGCCAGGTGGAAGATTTTGAAATTTGTTGTCCACCAACAGCATGATCGAGTTTGCTCAATGCATTCCCAAGGGAGTTTATAAGGACTGGAAGGGTAATAGGGCTACTAGAGGCTAGTGGAGCCACCAGGTGGAAAAAAATTTAGATTTTGTGAAGGTAAAATATTTTATGGTTCCACCACCATGTTTATTATGAAGCCAAACTGAAATATTTTTGGGTTTTTCTGAGTTTCTTGATCTTATAGGTTATGAGAGTGTCCTAAATCTGACTTAACACTTAGCTAGGGTGTCAAAACATACAGAGTTCACTCTTATGGCTTGGCAACTGCTTCCTTCAAGGTTTGATAAGGTTTAATGAGAATCCTAAGGGTTACTTAGTTTTTCACTGATTCAATTAAGTCCTATAATGATTACCATTGCTTGGTAGTGCTTGAAGAAGGTTACTTATGTTATACTGGGCCTAAAAAATTTGAAGAAAATTTTTCAAACCATTATATTCTCAGTAGGTCCCACCGTGATCGCCATTATGTTGGTGTCTCGTGTTTTGATAGTTTGGAAAATCAAAAGACAAGGCAACATCAGAACCAATCTTTAGAGTTCCAGGATCTAGTCCTTCTGTTCTTAGAGAGGGATATCTCAAATATTTGTTTGCAAAGGTTTATCTTGTGTGCTTGGAAAATAGATTTTAGACTAGATATTAAGTGCAGGTGTTTGTTTGTTTGTTTGGTTGGGTTGGAATGATACAGCAGAACATGAAAGACCTAGGAAAGATATATAGGACAGAGAAATATTTGGTTCATTGGGAAATGGAGTCAAGAAAAGGTCATAACATACTCATCAATGGATATGGGATATCAAAGGGCAAATCTAGTTTCAAACACTTGATCAGTTCCTCTAGTCAAATAAATCTTTCAAAAAATTTAAATCTAATATCTAAAACCTCTTAAAGAGATTGTTGAAGTTGTATTGTTAATTCCATTTAAACAAAAACCATAAAAAATCACCTAGAAACCTGGCTTTAGAAAGGACTCATTACACCAGGCCTAATCCTGATCCAAATCCATCGCCTGTGTTTGAAAATCCTAATCTGATCCCCAGAATTCTTAGGAGACAGGAGAGCCAAGAGAGTTCTACTAGCTCTCGGCCTCTCTATATATCAATATCCTGTCATGTGAAGTGCATTTACCTTGAGGATGAACCCTTTGATGAGAAATTTGAAACTTCTTTATTTGTAACTTTTTCTGAATCTGAGTTGGCTCACTTGGTTCAAGAAACAGTATTTATTGAAGATTTATAACTTGAATTTGTTACTTCACATCTTGAAAAAAATTTGAGGAACTCTGTAAAATCTGAGCTTACCTCTGAAGGAACACCAAATCTTTATGTGATCACTACAGCCTCTCCAAGTTCATCAACATTTCCTCAAACATATCAACCTCAAACCACTCCTTCTACCCCTCCATCCACCACTCCCAGATCAACCTTGGTGGTTGTTTCATCACTACCTACTGCAAGGCAAACAGATATGCTCCCTTGGAATTACCAGCCAATACAGGGGCTATGCCCCAAGAATACCAAAGTAAAATCACTCCATTTTATGGTTCTGGTACCTACACTGCACAACAGCATACTAAAAAAATGACTGATTATTTTGAAATATATGAAATAGATGCTGATGATGTAAGAATGAGAATATTTTTTCAAAGTCTGAGTGGAGAAGTTAGAACCTAGTTTAGAACCCTTCCTGCAAATAGTATCAATGACCCGGAAGCTCTTTATAGAAAATTTTTAAACAGATGGGAAAAGAAGAAGGATCCTCTCCAAATCTTATCAGAATATGAAAACCTGAAAAGAGGAACACAAGAAACTGTGCAAGATTACTGCACTAGGTTCAATAATGTTTACAATGCTATTCCCCAAAACCTCAGACCTCCTCCAGATTTAGCATTAATTAAATTCCCTGATGGATTTGATTCTGATATGGCATACCAAATTAGGGAAAGATCTCCTCGGACTTTAGAATATATGCAAAGTATAGGTGTCAGTGTTGAATCCAACCTGATATCCAAATGAACTAAAGCCAGAAGTGGAAGGAGGATACCATTAAAAGAAGAACCCTTAGCATTTGAACAAAAACTGGATGTTATTATTAAAGGAATGGAAAGGCTAGGAGATAGAGTAGAAACAATTGAAAGGAAATCTCCTTGGTATGGTCAACCGAGAAATACTGGGAGAAATCCAAATTTCAGAAAGAATCAAAATCAAAACACTAGAAAGACTTGTCCTGACCAAAACATTAGGCCCCATTCCAGGAAAATTATGCTGAAGCCTCAAATTCTGATGAACCAAAAGAAGATACTCAAATAAATTTAATGGGACTTGTTGGTGTCCCGTGTTTTGATAGTTAGCAAATCAAAAGACAAGGCAACATCAGAACCAATATTTAGAGTTCCAAGATCTAGTCCTCCTGTTCTCAGAGAGGGATCTCTTAGATATTTGTTTGCAAAGGTTTATCTTGTGTGCTTGGAAAATGGATTTTAGACTAGTTATTAAGTGCAGGTGTTTGTTTTTTTGTTTGGTTGGGTTGGAATGATACAGCAGAACATGAAAGGCCTAGGAAAGATATATAGGATAGAGAAATATCTGGTTCATTGGGCAATGGAGTCAAGAAAATGTCATAACATACTCATCAATGGATATGGGATATCAAAGGGCAAATCTAACTTGGCCACGGGATCCTTTTTTTTTTGGAATGAGATGAACATTAATGATTTGGAAAGAGAGGTTTAATTCTCAACAAAGGGAATTAGAAAGCATAATTTGAACAATAAAGAGCTCTTTGATAGACAGGGCTAACCATAAATTCTACAAATCACACCTTTAAGCAATTAATGATTTCAAAGCAACTTTTTAAAATGAAATATAAGATTTGGGGAACACCCTATTTCCTCAAAGATTTTATTTCAAATGACTTAGAAAACATAAAAGATTCACTGATAACTGCAGTCATAGAAGAGGGAACACCTAAAAACATCTATGATCATAATTATAATGACCTTTAAGCCAAATGTTTAAGTGAGGACAAGGGGCAAGATCAAAACAGACCTCTTTGATTCACTTTAAGCAAATAAATTCAAAGGGAGACTTCAATAACAGTTTTTAAGTGGCAGCAGACAAGCAGGGAGAACCATTTATCATGCTGAAACCAACTATTCGAACTATTAAGGAAATAAACAAGCATGAAGATTAAAGAGAGAGATTAAAGACTCTAAAATACTTTAGTAGAAGAAAACATGAAACAGTGAAGGATGAACAGGTCTAAGGTGCTTGCAGGAGTCATTTCTTATCCTAATACTTTCTATCCTACTGTAGTAAGAAATTATGGAACATAATGAAAACAGGGGAAAAACATTAAACAGTTCAGAATACTTCACCAACAGCCAAGCTCATGGATCCAATGATAGAGCCTTCTCAGTCACAAGCATGCAACAACATCATCAGGGCTTCCAAGACTTCAATTTGTTCTTCAAATTCAACAGACTATGTATTATTTCAAAGAGTTCCAATATTACAACTAGTGATCAACCAACAACCAACCAACCAACACCTCACTCATCTTCTGCAGAAGTATATATAGAAGAATGAGGAGGTGAGATCTGATAAAAATATCTCCAATTACAATTAATACAGATTTAATGACCTCTTGGCCTTTGAGGGGCTCAATGAAGAAAATTACATGGGTGCACTTTGTATTAAATGTTTTACATAAATTTTAAGCTCGGTGGGAGCTTTTGTTGACCCTTGAGGCTCTGTGTGGTGTCGAAGTAACTCTGCAGATGTTTGTCATTAATTTCCTTGGCAGAGTTTCCTCTTTGGCTGCGTTTTGAGACAAATATTTTATCCTGATCAATAAATTTGGCCTCTGATTGAATACTTTGAGGCACAGGTGGCATCGTGGTAGCTAAAGGGATCAATTTGCCTTAGTTGTGGCGGTGGAGGTTTTCATGTCAATAAAAAACTTCAGATTTTCTTTAAACTGTGTTTTACTTGGGGATTAGGCTTTTGATAATTTTTCTTAGCCATGATCCCTGCAAAATCTGTCTTTAATCCTCTGTTCTGATAAATTTTGGTCTTCGTCACTGATACTCTCTGACTGTGCCTGATTCATGGTTTTTGCTGGTATGCAGGGCTACGCAGGGTTATGTGGCATCAATGCTTCATGAATGATTGATGAAAACGTGGATTTAACACCTGTGAATGATTTCCCCTGGTGAATCGAAAGTAGGAGGATCGTCACCCTTTGCCTTCGAATTTTCTTCAAAAATGGCGAGAAAACCATTTAAACCCTGCAAAATACAAAAAAATATTTAAAAAATCCTGCATATATAGGTTTACTGCTGCAGAAGGCATGTGGAGGAAGCATGGCCATTGGATGGCATCATCCAATGGTTAGGATTGATCGGGAGAATGGCGTAGTGAAGGCGGAAGAAAATTTTGAATCAGGGCTGTCGATCGCGCAGAGATCGACGGTTGGGAGTGAAAAATGGAAAGTCAAAATGGGAAATTTTGACTGGGCGATCGAATCAGGGCGATGGAATATGGGCCGTCGATCTGCAGATCAGATTAACGGCAGAGATTAGTTGGATGCCGCGTCGTGGCCCAGTTAACTGTCGGGCATCTTCGGTGAGCGATAGTCGTTGGATGGGCGGCCTCAGATCGAACGGCGCGCATCAATATTGCGCGGGGTCCACGTCCGAACGTTAACGCGCGATGGACGGTGGTTTTATGAACAGTGCCCAAGACACGTGTCGGCCAGCGTATGGAATTGCTGTCGATCGGGAAAAAACCGTTGTCGCCCAAAGGCGGTGCGATGAATACCGTGCGGTTTTTGGAATGGTGAGTGGTTGGCGGGGACCACCAAAATGATGGACTCCGCGTCGTCGATCTGCAGATCAGATCGACGACGGAGAATGGTTTACAAATCGGACTGGCAGACGACTTTAAAAAATAATAAATCCGACATTTTTAAATAAAACTAAGGTTTTGAACACTGGGCGGAGATAATTAATTAAAAAACAGATAAGCGCCCGGAAGGTTAGCGCTTAGTTCTAACACCAATATGCATGGAGGGGAAAGGCTAAAGACTTAGCCCGAGGGGGCTTAAGTCCAAAATACATATAAAATATGCATTTTAATGGATTTTGAATGATTTTTCAAAGGAAATTGAGGGTTTCGATAAGGTAAAGAAGGAGTTTTCAACGTTGTCAAGGGGATTCTGAAGAAGGGGAAAAGGGAAAAATATGAAAATGATGGATTTTCATGGGAAATGGAGGGATAAAAACTGAGGTTATTTTTGGAAAAAGGGGAAAAGGAAAAAGGTGTTTTCAGCAATATTTTTCCTTGGGAATCAGCAGGATTTCTGAAGGGGAAAAAAGGCACAGTAGTGAAGATTGGGACAGAGGCAGGAGGCCTTCAAGAGTCTTTAAGAGCCAACACTTTTTAGTCATAAAATTTGTTCCTTGAAGGCTCCAAAGAGTTTTAGCTAGCATTTTGATCCAGGTGGATATTGGTGGCCACCCACCTATTCCACTTGGCCCCCCACCATTGTCTCTTTCAGTTTTTCAGTTTCGGCATAACTTACTATTTTTAGCAGTTTTTCGGGTCCTGAACTTCCAGAGCCGTTTTGAGGCCCTAAACGACGTTTTTTGGGTATGAAAGCACCAACGAATTTTCTGATGAAATTTGTCTCGACAGCTGTAGTCCTCGGATAGAGCTTTCTAATGATGTATCATGTGCGTCAAACGGAGATAGTATGCCAAAGTTACGTCCCTGGGAAGTTGAAACACCAATTTACCCAAACGGGGCCCATAGTTTTGGCGCTTCATCTCCTAGGGTTAGGTTTTTGGGATGTTTAGGGTTCTCCATTTGTTTCTCAATAATAAATAGGCCCTCGCGCCTCATTGTAAAGCAGTTCAGAGGTCTGTAGCCACCACATCTCTTCTCAGAGATAGCTACCAGTACCCTAGCTAGTTTTATTTCCATTGTCTGTAAGCAAATTTCAGTTCTTTGATATTAAAGAAATGAAGTGTTATTTCCGCTGCATCTCTGTATTTATGGTTATGTGTTTATTCTGTTGCGTTCCTGCATAAATCTGGATCAGTGGTATCAGAGCGGTCTGCTTTTTCTCGATCCTTCTTTGCATGTCCCCAACGAGGTCGGGGTATAAGGAGCTAGGGCTCGATCTGGTGGAACCTTTGCAAGATCAGCCTCGCAAACCTCAACGGACGCCCATGGGGGACGAAAAGAAAGATGAGGGAGCAGGAGATCCTATAAAAATATTGCTCGAGGAGGCCCTCGAAAAACAAAGGAACGCGATGATGGATAACTTTGCTCAGATCCTTCAACGGCTACCCACCGGCGGCGCATCTGCATCCAGCAGCCACTCTGGAGGCGCGACTCCTTTTAAGGTACAAGTAAATTATGACATTCCCATATTTGAGGATCAAATAGACGCGGATGCCGTAGATAGATGGTTGAATCTGTTAGAAGGATATTTCTCGGTTCATGACTTTTCAGACCGGGAGAAGATTATTTTTGCACTCCTCAAAGCTACCCCCCATGTTAAGGACTGGTGGGAAACCTACTGTGAGAAAAAGGACCAGACAAAACCCTCTCTGTTCTCGGCCGTACCAACTTGGAATTCTTTCCGAGACGCCGTCAAGGAACAGTACTATCCCGTGGGGAGCTATGAGGACAAGTACATACAATGGACCACACTGCGACAACAAAGGGATCAAGATGTGCACGAGCTGACGAATCTGTTCCATACCCTGCGCACAAAGTTGGGTATCAAAGATTCAGAGAAGCATTTGGTGCTAAAGTATCGCAGCTGTCTGCACAGATACATTCAGGAGGAAATGGAGTTCCTCGACATCTCCTCGCTTGGTACGGCATACCGGTATGCTGCCAAGATTGAGCAGAAATTCAAACAGAAGAAGCGAGACTTTGGATCTGCGAATCAAAAGCAAGGGAAAGGTGCTTCCAAACCGCAGAACAAAGGACAGAGCCAAGGCATGGCGGCTAAAGACAACCCGTCAAAGCCACAAGAAAAGAACAGCACCGCAAAGCCAAAGAAGGACACGAGAAAGTGGTGTGAGTTCCATAAGAGCTCCACTCACAACACAAGTAAGTGTCGGGCCAAGCAGTCGCTAGTGGCCGAGATGAGGCCTTCTGAGTCAGATGCATGCTCTGACTCCGAATCAGAACCTGAAAAGGGGAATGAAAAAGGGAAACAGATTATTGATGCGGAGCCCAACACCATTGTTGCCACTACAAAGGTCCAGAAGGAGGAACCGGAAGATCCAGAGGAGGAGGAACGTCTCTTCCACTCCCAGATGTGGGTAAAGGGCTCCCCTGTACAGTTCATTGTCGACAATGGGAGCCAAAAGAACCTCATTTCAGCAGACGCCGTGAAGCGGTTGGGCTTGCCGACCACAGCTCACCCACATCCTTACACCATCGGGTGGCTTCACCAAGGACGAGATCTCCGCGTCAGCCAGCAGTGTCGCCTTCCCTATAGCATCAAGCCCTTCACGGATGAGGTATTATGTGATGTTGCTCCTATTGATGTTTTTGATGTATTATTAGGACAACCATACTTGTGGAAGCGTCATGCTGTGTATGAGTCTCGACCTCGTGTTGTTATTATTACTTTGGGAAATAAGTTGTACAGGATACCAGAGGTACCACCTCCTACGGCTATCTCTTTGGTTACTGCAAAAAAATGTAGTAAGCTCATTTCCCAAACCAGGAAATTCGTTTTCCTGATGATCCGCCCCCAGGGCAAGAAGAAGACTGTGGCCACGACCTCCAGACAGGGCCCCTCTGCACGACAACAAGAAATGGATAAGGGCGTGGAGGAGTACGGGGACATCTTCACCTCACCCACAGGGGTTCCTCTGCACTGCCAGGTCAACCACCCGATTGATCTGACCCCAGGTGCGCCGCTACCCAATGGACCGATCTATCGGCGCTCTGTTCTGGAGAATGATGAAATTAAGAGGCAGATTTAGGAGCTGTTGCAGAAAGTTCACATCAGACCAAGTTCATCACCTTGTGGGAGCCCAATCGTGTTGGTACATAAGAAGGATGGGACATGGAGACTCTGTATTGACTATCGAGCGCTGAACAAGATCACTGTCCGGAATAGGTACCCAATCCCACGGATTGATGACCTTCTGGACCAACTCCAAGGTGCAAAATATTTCAATAAGATCGACCTGAAGTTTGGGTATCACCAGGTACCAATTGAACCCTCTGATGTGTGGAAGACTGCCTTCAAAGCTAAGGAAGGCCTTTTTGAATGGCTGGTCATGCCTTTCGGGTTGACGAATGCTTCCGCAGCCTTCATGAGGATGATGGACGACATCTTGCGGCCATTCACCAACTCATTCGTAGTGGTGTACTTGGATGACATTCTGATCTTCAGCAAGACTTGGGAAGAACACCTTCATCACATCCGACAAGTCCTCCAAACACTGCGGCAACACAAGTTGTGTGCCAATTTGGAGAAGTGCACGTTTGGCATGACCCAGGTTCAATATCCGGGATACATTATTGATGAAAGGGGGGTGCATGTGGATCCAGCCAAGATCCAAGTCATTCGGGATTGGCCAGCCCCGACTACTATAACAGAGCTTCGCAGCTTTCTGGGTCTTGCTAATTTATACCGTAGATTCGTGTTGGGATTCTCTCATATCACTTGGCCCTTGAGTCAAGTCACCAAAGGAGGAGCGAGAGAAAAATTCTTTTGGTCGGAACCTCAACAGAAGGCGTTCAAAGAATTGAAAAATCGCCTCTGTTCTGCCCCAGTGCTCACCTTACCGGACTTGCAGCAGCCATTTGAGATCGAGACAGATGCCTCTGACTATGCTATTGGGGCAGTTCTTACTCAACAGGGACATCCAGTGGCATATCACAGTGAGACATTGTCTGAGACAGTTCGCAAGTATCCCACCTATGACAAAGAAATGTATTCCATTGTACAAGCCTGTCGACAATGGAAGCATTACATTTTGGGGAAGGAAACAATCATCCACACAGACCACCGGCCCCTGCAGTTCATACAGACACAAGGGAAGTTGCAGAATGATCGCCATCAGAAGTGGTCCACATATCTGCAAGAGTTTCATTTGAACATCAAGTACAAGAAGGGTAGCACCAATAATGTTGCAGACTGCCTCAGCCGACCACCGATCGTGGCGCTCACCACCGTGCTCAACTCTTGTGGGCACGAGACTTCTGATTGGCCGCTTCTCTATGAGAGTGACCCCAGAATTCGGCCAAACTTACAAGGCACTCTTGGGGGGTACGCAAGTTCCAAATTTTCACCTCCAAGATGCACTTTTATGTCACATGGGACACCTTTGTGTTCCTTCAAGCAAGCGTGCCAAGATGATATGGTAAGCACACTACAGTCGAGTCGCTGGGCATTTCGGGGTCGAGAAAACAGTAGCAATCCTGCAGAAGTATTTCTATTGGCCGAACCTTCGAAAGGATGTCGAGAAGCACATCAGATCCTGCACTGCTTGTGCCATTGCCAAACCGACCATCAAGAAGCAAGGCCTATATACTCCACTACCTACCCCTAGTCGACCGTGGGAATCCATCTCCATAGATTACATGTCGGGCCTGCCTTCTACTAAGAATGGAAATGACTGTGTTTTCGTGGTCGTTGACAGATTCTCGAAGATGGCCATCATGGCGGCCTGTAAGAAGAATATCACAGCAGAAGCCACTGCTAAACTCTTCTTTGAACGAGTGTGGGTGCACTTTGGGATCCCACAGTCTATCATATCAGATCGAGATAGTAGGTTCCTCAGCACATTTTGGTCCAGCCTCTGGTCAATGTTGGACACAAAGCTCACCAATTCCACAGCTTTCCATCCCCAAACAGATGGCCAGACAGAGGTCGTCAACATAATGATTGTACACATTCTGCGCATGTACAATTCAAAGCATCCACGCACATGGGACGAGAGCCTCCCTTATGTACAACATAGTTATAACCGGGCTCTCCACAGTTCAATTGGCCATAGCCCCCTTCAGGTGGGCTTGGGATTCCAGCCACTATGTCCCATTGACGTAGCCATGCCATTTGCAGCTGCTCAGGCCGATTCAGCGCACGTCCAGTCTGAAGTTGACAAAGAAAGTAGCTTCATCGAGCGCATTCAACACATCCGCCAACAAGTTCATGATATATTGGACAGAGCCAATGCGAAGTACAAGCAGCGCCATGATCAACACCGGGTGCCACACAACTTCCAGGTGGGCGACAAAGTATGGCTGCATTTGCAGAAGGAGCGCCTCACTGGACCTCACCGCAAGCTTCGCCCGCTCCGATACGGGTCGTACACCATCACCAAGGCTGTAGGGAACAATGCATTCGATCTTAGTATTCCACCATTCCTTGGTCTGCACCCAGTCTTCAATGTGGATCGCCTTCGTCCTTACTTTCCACCTCTACTGGACACTTCGGACATTGCAGAACAACTCACACCAACAAAGTTAAACCCAGACTGCATGAAACAGGCCACCACAAATTGTATCATGGACATGCAAATTAAGAACACTCGCCAATAGAGGATCCAACTGTATCGGGTTGTCAAAGCTGGCCAACTCCTGCACCAAGGAAAGTGGTTCACCAGGGACCAAGTTCAGCAGAAATTTCCTCATCTCATGGAGGAACTTAACGCAATGGGGACCATTGCTTCCTAAGGGGAGAGGAATGATCCAGGTGGATATTGGTGGCCACCCGCCTATTCCACTTGGGCCCCCACCATTGTCTCTTTCAGTTTTTCAGTTTCGGCATAACTTACTATTTTTAGCAGTTTTTCGGGTCCTGAACTTCCGGAGCCGTTTTGAGGCCCTAAACGACATTTTTTGGGTATCAAAGCATCAACGAATTTGATCATCAAATTCGTCCCGACAGCTGTAGTCCTCGGATAGAGCTTTCTAATGATGTATCATGTGCGTCAAACGGAGATAGTATGCCAAAGTTACGTCCCTGGGAAGTTGAAACACCAATTTACCCAAACGGGGCCCATAGTTTAGTTTTGGCGCTTCATCTCCTAGGGTTAGGTTTTTGGGATGTTTAGGGTTCTCCATTGTTTCTCAATAATAAATAGGCCCTCGAGCCTCATTGTAACATAGTTCAGAGGCCGGTAGCTGCCACATCTCTTCTCAGAGATAGCTACTAGTGCCCTAGCTAGTTTTATTTCCATTCTGTCTGTAAGAAAATTTTCTTTGATATTAATGAAATGAAGTGTTATTTCTGCTGCATCTTTGTATTTATGGTTATGTGTTTATTCTGTTGCGTTCCTGCATAAATCCGGATCACATTTGGTATAACAAATTTTATAGCTGGCTAACAGGACTCAATAATGAACAACAAGTTTTCTTGACCCAAGAGGATCAAGAAGCTAACATTCTCAAACAATTCCAGACTCAGTCAGGAGAATAATTTGACTTCAAGGAGGGATATGATACAACCATTTATGAAGTTCACAAGCAATATAATCTGAGGAGCAAAAGAATTGATGTCCCTGAAACCAATAAATAGAAATCTACAAAACAACCCCTCAAAGGTAAAACTAATACTACCCCTGTACATATTCTTTCTAGATCAGATCCTAATTCTTCTAATCCAATTATTGAAGATGTATCCGATAATCAACCTAATAAACAACTCTCTAATACTCTTACTCTCAAAGGAAATGTAGAAGAAACTCCAGAAGTTGATTTGGAAACAACCTCAGCCCACAACCCCACTCCTGAGAAGGAGAAAAATACAGAAAATACAAAAGATAAAGAGAATCCAACTCTCTGAAATACAAGAACTCAGACTGAAAAACCTTTTAGTATGGAGCCTGAAGTAGGCAAATTAAAAATAGTTGTTCCATTTTCTGAATTAGCTAAACATGATGTGTACCGAAGTCAAATCACTAGATCACTCAAGATCGCTGGAAGTGAAGACTCAGTAAACATTTTTGATGACCAACCCAAATTACTCTTTGGCCCTAAAGTAAAAGGAAAACTAGTAAATGGAGGAACTCCTCCATTCTATATAAGTTTAAACATACATGATAAAATACTTCATAATTCCATGCTTGATTCTGGGGCATCTCACAATCTAATGCCCAAATCTATAATGGAGAAATTAAACCTAGATATCACCAGGCCATACAAAGACCTCTTTTCTTTTGATTCAAGTCAGGTGAGATGTTTAGGATTAATCAAAGACTTGTGTGTTTCACTAGTTCAATACCGTGCAAAAACAATTTTGATGGACATAGTAGTAGCAAATATTCCTCCAAAGTATGGCATGTTATTGTCCAGGTCTTGGGGTGCAAAGCTTCAAGGATCTCTTCAATTGGACATGTCATACGCTACTATTTCAGTGTTCGTCCACCCAAAGAAACTATACAGAGAAAATTTAATGAAATATGTAGTTAGTAGTCAGGATAAACCCGAAAATTTCCCCATCTACTCAGTACATTCTGATATGGATTCATTTATTATTTATAATGCTGAAATTGATCCTCCCACTGAATTAGAAGTTTTAGCAGAAGAACCAAAATAAATTACAAATGAAAAATATAGTGTTCAAATCCAGGAAATATCTGAGAACAATGAAACATCAAATACCCAAGAGAAAAAAGAAGAAAGTAAAGAACCAGATCTCACTATTAAAAAAGTTCCTGAGACTCCTGATACCAATTATGAACATGAAATTCTTTGGAACTTAGAATTTGATGGTTCGGTTAACAAATTAGGAGCAGGAGCAGGAGTTTGGGTGCACAACCTTGAAAACGATAATGTTGAAGGCCATGCCTACAGATTAAACTTTAAGTGCACCAATAATATGGCAGAATATGAAGCTCTTTTTCTAGGTCTTAAACTTGTCAAAAGATTAGGGGCAATTAGAGTATCTGTTATAGGATATTCTGATTTAATCATTCAACAGATCAAAGGATAGTATCTAACAAACGATCCCAGACTGAGAGAATATAGAGGAACAGTTGTAGAGATACTTAATAATTTTCTACAAGCTCAGCTTGCTAAAATCCCAAGAAAACAAAACTTGCACAGCCATAGTCTGGCAATGTTTGCCAGCACCTGTAAATTACCATTCAAACCTAATCATTAGTTCACAGCTGAGATTAGACACAGACCAGCCATACCTGACAATTTTAAGAAATGGCAAGTGTTTGCAAGTGATGAGCAGATTAACAATTTCCTGAACCTAGAGGAATAATTTTCTAACAGTAACATAGATGTAGATACATTCATTGAATTTGATCATACAAATCAGCAAGAAATAGACATTTCAGAAGAAAGTGCAATTCAAATGCTTCATCCAACAAAGTTCACCAAAAGAGAAATGCAGGACCTTAAACAAATGGATGTTGATGAGATTATGGAAGGAGAATCTGAGGTCATTAATTTGAAAGACAATCATTTGCGTAAAGGATTAACTCCTCTGGAAGATCTATTTGATTCTAATGATATTCCAAAGAAACCTAAGATGGAACCATTAAAAGCAGATATTCAGGAATATAATTTGGGGACTGAAGAAAATCCAAAAATGATAAAGTTATCTAAATCTTTTCCCCCTGACCAAAAACTAAAATATGTTGAATTAGTGAGAGAATTCCATGATATCTTTGCTTGGAGCTATGAAGACTTGAAATCATATGACACCTCTATAATTCAGCATACAATACCTCTGAAAGAAAATCAGAAACCATTCAAACAAAAACTCAGAAGAATTAACCCTGTACTACTGCCCTTAATTGAAAAAGAAATCAAACTTATGTATGAAGCAGGGATAATTGCTCCCATTAGGTTTTCAGAGTGGGTGTCTAATTTAGTACCTACTAGGAAGAAAACTGGAAAGATCGGATTATGTGTTGATATAAGAAATGTAAATAAGGTTTCTTTGAAGGATAATTACCCTTTACCCAAGATGGATCACATTTTACAAAGGGTAATAGGTGCTTCTAGGATTTCACTTCTAGATGGGTTCTCAAGGTATAACCAGATTCTGGTTCATCCTGATGACTAGGAAAAAACTGCTTTCACAACACCATGGGGCACATTCAAGTATGTTAAAATGCCATTTGGACTTAAAAATGCAGGAGCAACCTTCCAAAGAGCAATGGACATATCATTTGCAAAAGAAATTCATGATTTTCTTGTTATATATCTAGATGACTTAACTATTTTTTCTAAATCAGATCAGCAGCATTTGGACCATCTCAGACAAGTATTCCTAAAATGCAGAAAATATGGTATCTCTTTGAATCCAAAGAAGTCCTTGTTTGGTCTAGAGGAAGGTAAACTCGTAGGCCATATCATTTCCAAATATGGCATTAGAATTGATCCTGCTAGAATAGAGGCTATACTGCAGATACCTCACCCTAGAAATGTCAAAGAACTTCAAGATTTCTTAGGAAAAATAATTTTTTTGAGAAGATTCATATCTAGCTTAGCTGAACTAATTAGATTGCTTAACAATATGTTAAAAAATGATTCAAGTATTAAATGGACAGTAGAAGCCAAACAAGCATTTGAAGAAATTAAAATGGCTTTGACCATAACTCTGGTCCTTACAAGTCCACAATTTGATAGAGACTTCATAATATTTTCATTTGCATCAGAATACACTATAGTAGTTGTTTTATTACAAAAGGATGATCAAGGATGTGAGAAACCTATAGCCTTTTTTAGTAAAGCATTGAGGGATGCATCATTAAAATACAACATCATGGAAAAACAAGCTTTTTCACTTGTAAAAGCCATTAAAGACTTTAGAGTCTACATATTGTACTCCCATGTGATAGCCTATGTACCAAATGATGTTTTCAAAGACATCTTAACCCAGGATGGAATTGAGGGCAAAAGAGGTAAATGGATTGCTACCATATTAGAGTATTATATTGAAATAAAACCTACAAAGCTTATAAAAGGACAGGGATTGGCCAAGCTCATGACAAAAACAAATTGTCAAGCCCTGGACATTAATGAGCTGGATAACGAATAGGAGATGGCGACTCCACAAATCAGTCAAGCCTTCTTAGATTCACCTTGGTATGCTAATATAATTTATGTACTATTAAACCTGCAAGCTCCTCCAGGGTTATCCAGAACAAAGAAAAGGTTTTTAAATATGACATCTTCAAAGTTTTGTATTTTAGATAATGTTATTTTTTGGAAAAATCATGAAAGTATTCTATTGAATTGTTTATTAAAAGATGAAGCTAACAAGGCTCTCCAAAAATTTCATGCAGGAGATTGTGGTGGACACCTTTACTGGAAATCAACTACAGACAAGATCCTACGAGCTAGATTTTATCGGCCAACCTTGTTCACTAATTTAAAGAAATTTGTCACTGCTTGCCATAAATGTCAAATTTTTGAAGGCAAGAGAAAACTATTACCTTTACCCCTGGAACCAATTTCCACAGAAAAACCCTTCCAACAATGGGGCCTGAACTTCATTGGAGAAATCCATCCTCCCTCTTCTGGCCAACACAAATGGATCCTCACTACCATGGACTATTTCACCAAATGGATAGAAGTTATTCCTTCTAGACAAGCCAATGACACCGTGATCATAGGATTTTTAGAAACCAACATATTATCTAGATTTGGCTGTCCTGATAAAATCATAACTGATAATGTTGTTGCCTTCAAATCCAAGAAGGCGATAAGTTTCTGTAAAAAATACCATATCACCTTAAGCCATTCCACAACCTATTACCCTCAAGGTAATGAATTGGCTGAGTCCTCCAACAAGAGTCTCATTAATATTATTAAAAAATTATTGGATGAAAACAAGAAAAATTGGCACAAGAAACGTACAAATGCACTATGGGCAAACAGACTCACCACCAAAAAATCTATTGGGACCAGTCCTTATGAGTTATTCTATGGCATGGAGGTTATATTTACTTCATATTTTGCAGTTCCTGTAATGAAATTACTTCAAGAAGCTCAGGTTTAACCTAATGATATTCAAAGGAGGATAAACCAGACCATCAATCTGTAGCAGACCAGAGAGGAAGTATATCAAAGATCCCAAATATTACAGGAGAAGCTTAAGAAGATATTTGATAAAAGAACCAAGGCAGAAGATTTCCAACTCGGAAACAAAGTGTTAAGATGGGATTCTAGAAGAGAGGATAAGGGAAAACATGGGAAGTTCGACTTCATGTGGAAAGGACCTTATATTATCTATGCCTTACAAGGAAAAAACACATATTTTTTGATAAACTTGGATGGTACAGAAACTGAAGATGGGCTAGGTAATGGTCGAATGTTGAAACATTACTTCAATCCTACTTATTAAGGTATCCTGATTTTTAACATGTACATACTATCCTTTGTAATGTCACAATTTTGATTGGATAGTAACTTGCTGGAGTTGAAGCCCGAAGAGAAGGCCCTAAGCTTCAGAAATGTCACTGTCATACATACAATAAAGCAACAAGCAGAAGAAGATTCCATAGTTCAGTCAAAATCATTCTGAGGCCAACTGACCTGCTGTTCTTGATTTTTCACCAGGAAAAGCCATCCCCAAGTGGAGCCAGTGTTATGCTCCTATACCAATAGGTGTCATTTATCATGATTGACTTGATGGGCTATGTAATATGTTCATACCTTTCCTTGTTGCAAAGTTTTTCCATATTGTCAAAAAAAAAAAAAAAAAAAATTTTAAAAATGTAAAGAGGGTGTACCCTAAAAGAAAAATCAAAGGATGAAAAGAATAAAATGGCCAAAAAAGTGAAAGAAAATGAACCCCACCAAAAGAAAGGCCAAGGAAAGTGTGCAAGTCTAAATGCCACTACTTTTTGCTCTTATGTAATAAACAAATTGTGTGCAACTTGTATCTTATACCACAATTTGTGAACAGTCAAACAACTTAAGCTTGGCTTGTTCATATTTGAATTTTATGTTTTAGAGATAGAGAATAAAATATGACCAAACTATTTAAACTTGGCAGATAAGTAGATAGGTAGAGTAAATATAAGGAGCTCAATAGCTTAATCTGAGCCCTTGGATGTAATAAGGTTAGACTTAGATAGATTTCTACATGTAAAAGAAAAGAAAGTGTGATAAGGGTTTTCCAGTCTAAGTGCACCCTAATAAAGAAGAAAAAATGCTAGGTTAAAGTAGGTAGGGTAGGTAGATGATGTTGTAGAATTACATGTGATGGATTATGACTCTAAAATGTGTTAATCCTTATTTTCATCACAAATGCAAGGCAGACATTATACTGGAGAAATTTCAAGCAAAACAAAGCCAAATGATTAACTCTCCTTCTCATTTTTCCCTAAAAATTTCACTAATTTCCCCTAAGTACTAAGGCATTTGAAAATTAGAGGGGCTCAAGGCATTTCCTTGACTTTTGGAGGGACCGGACACTCGGCCCAATAATTTAAAAAAGCCTAAGTACTTAAAAACATCCATAAGTCTTTTTCTAAGTAAAATCTTATTTTACTTAGGAAAATTACACAATATCCCACAAAAAACCCTTTTTTTATTTTTAGCCTAAGTTAAATACACAATCCTAATGTATTTATACTTAGCGCTTTTTCATTCATTTTGACATATTAACTTTTAACTTATATTATCTAATTCCCCTATAACATCTACCCATTCCCATATTACTATAACTATATAAAATCCCCAAATATTACATATCTCGTCCTTTGGTTGAAATATAACCATAATATAACATTAAATTCAAATAAGGATTAATTAACCCCCACGGTTAATTAATAACTTTCCCAACCAATCACGTTGCTCTCGATATGATTAAAAAATCTTTAGTTATGTTGGGCCCGCCCTTATTAATCTCCCGACATCTCGCCTCCCCGATAGCCGTCCAATTGACCCTTTCATATCCAACCGTTGTCATCCATATCGCATGGCCCTCCACGACCGAATGATAGCGAGCGATCGCGGAGTGGTTTTGCGAACTGTGCCTCGCCACGCGTCACAAGATGTATTGAATCGCTGGCTCCCAGCCAAATACCACCCATCCCCAAAAAGAGGTGCAATACATACCACTTACCGCCCTCCGCATACGACAAAAGACCCTTTCCAGCGTACGTCATTCGTCCAAAATAACAAAACCCCTGCTAACCTTGACTTTGTGAATAAAACAAACAAATGCACGTATTTTCATCATTTTATGCTACGACCAATGCTCCCATGCAAAAATGTCAAAATCAATTATTGAAGATTTCCAACCGCCACTTTGCCAAACGATTTTCAGCTGAACCAGTCAGCTATTGCCTGCACCTATTTCCTCACTATTCACTTCCCGAAATAGGTATTTATCCAATTACCATCAAACCCTGCAAGTCTTGGTTTTTACTTTAAATTCCACAGAAAAAGACTAAAAAACAATACAATTTGGTCTTTGTTTCACCCCATAAGTTCCCAGACTTGTAATTTTGCTCATTTTTCCACTAAAAACCCAAATTCCTTTCTAAATCCACAATAACAAGAAATGGAAACCCCTGTGGCTTTGAATTTTTCACCTCTGAATGTCCCCCATAAAGATTTATACTATCTGCCTCTAGCGGACAAAGATTTCCAGATAAAAGGCCTCATGTTTAACGAAAATCCTCTCAGAATATTTTGCCAATGCAGAGATAATTACCTAAATGACTCTGATATTTTTGGACTGTGGGAATCCAATCTTCTAATGTATTTTCTAGCCTCAGTCCATGTCTTTCCTGAAATAATTTATCACTGCCATGCCAATTACGACCCTAATCAACGAGCAGTTATGTCCCCAAGTCAAACCATTATTTTTCCAATAATTGCTCAATCCATCAATGAAATGTTACAATTTCATCCCATTCAAACCCTGACTCCCCTTTCCATACGACATTTACTTGAAAAATCCACAAAATTATCCCAAGAAGAACTGAATCGCCTTTGTCAAACTTTCATGCTACAAGAACATCAACCCAAAGGCCCCCCTCCTTATGGACATACCTTTTTCACAGATATGGGCAGACTCATAATCAATATGATATCTTCAGTAGTGGGATTCAACACTAGTGAATACGTTGATAAGTTAACCCTAGTGTTGTTATCAAATTTTACTCCTGGACAACCCCCTGCTGTCAAATATGATTTTCCTTCTTACATTGCTGATAAGATTCATGACTAGTTCATAAGACTGGAAAATGAAAGAGTTTTCAAATACTCCACTTTTATATACCATCTTATCCTCTATTATCAGTCAGATAATTTCCCCTTCCCTGTCATGAAAATTGACACCAAAGGAAATCCAAGGTTTGTAATCTTTTGGTCTGCAATCTTGCATAATTCCTTTGAGTCCCCTTACTCTTACAATGAATTCATTGACCTATTTCTTCACCCAGCAACCACCTTATTAACAGGAGTTTCCCCTCCTAGGGTCCATAGTGATATGAAGAAAATCCTCCAACTCTCCAAGCAATACAGGGTAGGTGATTGGTACCTATACAAAAACCATACAGAAATTAGGATATATGGGTGTGAGCTCTGTCCTTTCAAGCTAAAAAAGTATGTTCTGATGAGTCTCTTGGCATTAGAGTACTTTAGACAAATGATAAATTCAGACCTACCCCATTTTTATAATGCCAAGAAGAAATCTCAGCTCAAAATCAATAGTCAATTAGGCCCTTTTGTCTGTAATACTAGCGATGTAGGGAAAGAAGTGAAAAAAATTCTAGAAGATTATCTCAAGTTGCAAAAAAAAATTTGGTGGGTACCTTATGACCCTAACAGCTTTATATGTGATAGGAGAATGAAAAACAGATTGTCACCATACCTTCACCGTAGGATTCCAGAGATTGAACAATTTGCAAACATGGATGAATGGATGGAAGGGACCCTAGTAGAAAAAGATAGTGAACAGGCCAATGTTGAGAATATTATGAAAGATCTTGAGAAAATACTTGACCTGGATTCTTTTCAGCAGGTACAAAGATCAGGAATTGGCCCCTCCTCTGCTTGAACCTCTCAGCAACATTTATAGGAAACCAACACACCAGCCACAGCAACATCCAAAGGTAATGAAAAAGAGATTATTACACAGGACACAGAGAAATTCACAATGTCTTAGCAACCTGAAACTTCAAAGGAGCAGGCCCAAATACAGACTTCTCCCACTCAGATCAATGTGGTAGAAACTCCAATCTTGCAAACTCCCCTCAATGAGGAAAAAAGTAAAAAGAGAGACGCATAAATAGCTACCCCTATCAGTGGACCTTCAGAACAGCCTGGTATCAAAAGGAAAAAATTAAATCCTCTCTCAGAAGAAGAATTTGTTGAAGAGATCATTGGTAGTCAGAGGAGAGAAGGGTTAGATAGCCAGAAAACATTCACAATTAGTGGGACATCCACCAACTCACAGAGAAAGGAGTTAGAAAGACAACAAAGTGCAGAGGTATCATCCTTTAGACCACCAGTGAAGGATGCTTGGGATATTAAGAAGACATTTATAAATATAAAAGCCAGAAATAATCCATTAAGACTTCAAGTTTATAATCAATATTTGAAGATGGCCCCCAAAAATCAACAGAGATTGATGTCAGCCTATGACATCAAGGAAGGTAAAATGGTGATGAGTCATTTCAAGCCTAAAGTACAGCAGCCTCAAAAAACAACAGACTATGTTAGAACTAATTTTGAAGTCATGGCAAAGGATATTCATCCTTTGGATCAGATTGAATTGCACAAACAAACTGCAAAGATGATTTATTCAACCTTGACTGGTAAGTCAATGATGGCCCAAAGATTACAAAATTCCTTGGATAATACAACTGCTCAACTGCATCTGGAAAAAGCTTCCTCATAGGCCAAGGATAAAAGAATAAAAAATTTGGAAGAAATAATTATTGGATTGGGTCATAATCCCAAAGATGTTAAGGCTACAGAAACCTTGATCAAAAAGAAATATGATGATATTGCAACCCTAAGGAAACAATTAAAGTTGCCACCTTCAAGGCATCCACAAACAGATCAGGTTATAAAGCAAAAATCTGAAGAAGAACTGATGGATTTTCTCTTAAAACTTAATGAGCAACTGAATGAGACTAAACAAGAACTTGAAAAAGCATTAAAGGACAAGCAGGGAGAGTCGACCTCTCAGCCTCCCAATGTGATACCAGTAGTCTCAATAGCAGTCCCTTCTACCCTTGGGACAACACTAGCATCAAACATCACAGCAGCCACAACAGAAGTGGTTACAGGTAAAACAACAATAGGGAAGTCAGCAGGACTAGCACAGGGTAACACTGCCAATTTAAACACAGAGGAACTAATAAAATCAATGGAGGAATTAAAACTCCAAGTTACAGAACTCCAGAAAGAAAAGGTACAATTTACTACCTTGGAACAAAAGTATGATCTCTCACAGATAAATGTTGCAGAAAAGACAACAGAGATCAACAGGTTAGAAAAATTGGTGAAAGCATTAGAAAAGGAACTCACATTGGAGAAACCTTTGAACGAAATCAAGGAAATTCTTTGGGACAACATCATTCAATCAATAGATGATGTCTGGCCATCAATCCAAATAATGTATGAACAAAATGATTTAGTTAGACTGGCTCTAGAAGAAGTTCAAAAGGCAAGGGAAGAATTAGGAAATATGCCTGAAGAAGCCAGCAAGCTCATATAGTTTTTAAAAACCAAGAACAAATATCAGCTTGAAGAACTAGGCATTCAAGACAGAACAGGGACAATTTTAGAGGTAAAAAAGGTTTTTACTAAAATAACTCTGATGCAAAACTTAGAAAGAAGGTGCTATGATATGCAGGAAGAAATCAATGCTTTTACGAAAATATTTGATATTTTGCAGAGTAAAGGGTTTCTAGGTCCTTTAATTATTCCATATCAACTAATGAGTCATCAAAGTTATGTTGAAAAATTGAATATGTAGACAACCAGGCAAGTACATCGACAAGTTCATCATCAGTAAAAGTGTTGCCTACGGGAAAAATTCTTTATGACAGTCTGGAAAACTTGTTTTATCTCAAACATGAGGTAAAGCACTTATTTCCAATTCACCCTACCTTTTTCAGATACACAGAAACTGATGAGACCCTGAGAAAGCTTCAAAGAAACAAAATACCAAAAGCACAATGGTGGGAAGACATGTTGGACATTTTGTAAAAATATCCTTGGGTGAATTTTGGTTATTTACTATAGTAAGTAATGGTAAAAAGGATAAACAGAGATCAAACAGGTCAAAGTGTATCAGTACAGGTAAAGAGTATCAGTAAAAATAGGGCAGCCAGCACAGAGTTACCAAAGAAGAGAGTAGCAAGCCAAATCATAGGGCCTGCCTCCAGCACACTCACAAAAATAGGAACAGCACAACATCGGTTTACTTCTTCTCCTATCTACGAGACTATATGTCTCTATTTTCTTGTAACTTATTCATGAGTCATTCTAAAATATATCTCACTCTGTTAGGAGATATTTTTTGTAATTTTTTATGTAAATACTCCCTCAATTAGTGTATTGAGGGGGGTGGATTCTTAGACTTTGTTGTAATACTGATTATTTTGGAATAAAGTGTTGTTGGACAAATTTTGCATGGCTAGCTGGATAAAGAATTGACACAAAGGACTTTCCACAGGATTCTTGAGTCAGACACCAGATCAATAAGTTTTCTATACCTTATGTTTTAATGTTTTTCTTGTTTATTATACCATCTATGTTTCATATCTGAATGATAAATGAAAAATAATAATTCAGAAAGTGCTTGAGTGCAATCTATTTTCAATCGTTGTTATTTTTAATGTTTTCCTCTGAACTAGTATGGACAGTGAATTCTTAATTTCTCCTGTTTCCTAGTTTATTCATTCTGATTATTTGGTAAATAATTCTTAATTGCCCTTTATTAATAATCATTCAAGTTCCCTCTTTCGAAATATGTTGAATGATTATTAATTTCCCTTCACCCATTTTGAGTCCATTCCATTCATTTTTAATCTTTATTTGTTCCCTATTTGACTACCTTGCCCTGTGAAACCATCCCTTGTTAAAAAAACCAAATCCAGTTAAACCATCTTTCTTTGACTCCATTAGCCCAATGGCCTAAACTACTCAGTTCTACCCATTTGTTATTGAATTCCATCACCCAAACACAAACAAAATCCCTAAAATTTCATAATTAGCATAATATATTTCAAAAAAAAAGCTAAAACTTAAAGAGAGAGCCCTCTCTGGGTACATATTGGCTAGATTTTATACCTAAAAGTTGGTTTGTGGTTACCTCAGACCCCCTTCCTCTTCTCAAAAACTTCAAGGAAAATCTGAGTGATAACAACATGTAAGTCTAAAATTGATTTTTTAAGTGTCCTAAACCTCCGATAAATAGGTTGGTTCATCTCCATCAATTCGGCTTCAAATATAGTGATGTTTGTTCATAAAAATATCCCGTTGGCTCTATGAACAGCCATAATGTTTCATTAGGCAGGTCGAACCCAAACTAGGTTCTCCAAGCCACTATATATTACCCTAGACAGGGAAATTGAGGATAGAAAATTCACTAATATGAGGCAATATATCCGAGGTAGAAAACCAAGAAAGAAGGAGATACAATTTGGGCATAAGGAATAAGTTATAGGTTCATATTTCATTAACCTTATGGGTGTAATAAGCACTTGGTTTTGGGTTCTGGTTTTTGTGGTATTTGGTAATTATTTGATCAAATCTTGGAGATATTTTTGTCTAATTCTCGAGAAGAGTTCGCCCATTTTGGAGGACTAAATTTTTCCTAACCTCAACTCATATTTTTCACAGAATTTCAGCCTTTTACATACCCGTGGTTTTTCCTAAAGTTTGAGGCAATTCGACTCCTCTATGAACAAAAAAATTCGACCCCTTTGTGGCTAGCAAAATTCGGCCTTGATGTAAGAGTTTCAGACCGTGGTAATTCAACCCCGAGGCAAGAGTTTTGGCCTCCTGTAGAAGATCTCAGAACCAAGGCAAAGAGACTTATTTGAACTGTGCTTTTACCATAACTTGGAGTTTATTTTGAGCAAACTCTAACAGACTTTGTATCAGACATTGAAAAATATTTGGTAGACTTTGGATTAGATTTTGTATCAAAACTTGAGCAAACTTTAGATTAGGTTTTGGATCGTACCTTAAGCAAGGCTCACAAACATTTGAATCAAAATATTGAAGCATACAGTTTGGATATAACTTGAAGACACATATAAGCAGACTTGAAAATCCATGGAGTTGAATTTTTGGAGCAAAATTTAAGAACTCTTGAGAAGATTTTGTACCCTTCCTTGATGTAGATATTGGAGAGAATTTTGAAGCAAATATTGGATGCCATATTGAAGTAGTGTTATGCATTACTAATAGTGATTTGTAGCATAAGTAGAAGGAATATTGAAGTTGGATGGGGTAAGGGCACCTGTGTTTTGATGATATAAATTGTTGTAGCCATTTCACCTTTCTATTCTCTTAAAAAATAATTCAAAAAAATCAAAAAAATAAAAGAGAAATATATATATATATATATATATATATATATATATATATATAATCAGAAGAAGAAAAAAAAGAAGCATAAATATGGGACTCATTAAGTTTGTATCCTATAAATATTTTACATGTTTGCTTGTAAGCCTAATGTTACAAGCTTGAAGGTTTTGGAAATATTCATATGTATTTTAAAAAGGGGTGGTCCAACCGACACATACATGAAGCGATGAAAGAAGATATTAAAAGGTGTGCAAATTTAAAAGCACATCACTATGAATTATATCAAGGGCGCACTCAAAACAAAGTCCAACACCACAAAACGAATGAACGTTGTGTCGAAGGGTGTCCCCGAGGGGTGGTTTTGAAAGTAAACTGTTGGGGAGATTGACGAATGTGATCTAATTTGAAACCACACCAAACAAAACCACTTACCCCCCAAGCTGCCCACAAGGATGGTAAATAGATTCTATAAATATGACCAAGCAACAACAAGGGAGCATGAGAAAGTGAGAGGGTTATCCCTCAATGTCATTCTCATGCTAGCTTCCTTCCCTCCACCTCATCCCTATGTACTCTCACTTCATCTGACACACCATACTTCCACGTCACTCTTTTGTACCTTTTTGTTTATATTGTGATAACTCCTGTTTTCTCCTGCTTATTTATCTAAAATCCCCATTTTTCGCTCATTTATTATGTTTTGTTCACCTTTTTTTCTCTAGACTCTAGTTTAAATTACAAACATTCTTCCACCAACTGCTCCTGAAGATTCCAGGTACTAAAATCACTCGACCACCTTTTATTGTTCAAACACATTTAAAAATGGCCAAAATGTTTCTTTTTCCTGTTCATCAACACATATACCCTTATTGGACATGGAAATGGATATTTTTGATCGCGTTTGTCATTTAAATTTAATGGAAGTATGTCAAAGTTTGTTGGTAAGTAAATTTGAGTATGAAATGTCCTTGCGGGTAGTTAAGTCTGGTATTTGTGCTGCAATAATTCCTCATACACACTATGTATCCAAATTTATTAGTTTGCTTACATTGTCTTTGTATCCATGAAAATTATATGTATGAATTCAATTGCTGAGAACATTTTGCAAGTGTCCTTATTAATTCGTTAAGCCTTAGATTTTCCTCAGTTATACAATTATACAAAATTCACTGATAAATCTTCCTTATTTGTATACCAAATCCTTTCAGCAGAAGATAAAAACAAATTTTTTGGTCTTATTTTACCTCCAAATGTTGTGCTTCCACCATAGTCCATAGAGTTCCCCATAACCCATTTTTCTGAGAATGTCAGGTCAATTTTGTCTATGATTATGGGTCTTTTGGGAAGGAATGATACCTCAGTGATTGATTGTTGTGTTGGACATTCCTACTTATTGGAAGTAGGTTATTAACTCTCAATTCCTTAATTTAAACATTTATGGATGTTTTAGGTTCCCTTCATTGATGGTTTACCTATTTATATATGAAAATGTAGACCAGTTCGTGGAACTAGGTCTAAATATTATTGATGCAAAAAAATAAACAAAAAAAGGTGAATTGGATTGATATAGTCAGGTGAAAATAATATAATGAAGGTTTCTCTTATTACATTGTTGTTTTTATGTCAAGAGTGTTAAAATTATAAATAACACAACTGCTCCTAGAATTTTTCCAGAGACTCAATCTCTATTACAATTGAGAAAATACTTAAAGGTTGGTGATTGGTTTCTGTTTGAATAATATGTGGAGATAAGGTTGTATGGTGCAAAGGTCCCACCATACACAATTCCCATTTTTGTGCCTATGAGAATTTTTGCATTAGACTTCATCAGGAAGATTTTGGATATGTATCAATTCCACTTTATCCCAGCTAGAAAGGGGTTCTTATTCAAATTGCTAAGAACTGTAGCCCCCTTCATTGTAAATAACATACAAGCAATAGAGGATATTTGGAAATTGTTGTAGGAGACGAATTTTCAGTAAGGAGAGAAGTGACACTATGATCGACACCAAATTATTTCTAAGAGGAGGGTAGAAATATCATGTGCCCCATATATTGATGAATCAAGGCCAAAAATTGAGAAATTAGAAAATCATGGCACGGTTGAGACATAACAGGGTGTGGATGTGGAAACCCCTCTGCCTACTAAGAAGAGACTGATGATAAGTGTTGCTGAAATCATGGACATCGATGGGGAAAATTCTCAGAGAAACAAAAAAGAAAAAACTAAATAAGGAGAAAAAAAAATTTCACAACTGAAAAAGAGGCCTTGAAATGAGGTTGGATTCCAGCTACAATCGGGAAAAATAAGGTGCACAATTTCATCCCCAATCCCCAATGAAGAGGAGAAATATTGTTTGAATGTTTTGAAGGCGAAATTTCAACAAATTGAAGAGAAGAATTTTAAAATGAATACTAATATCATGACTCAATTGGAAGCTTAGTTAATCTATGTCTATCAGAGCAGGCTTCTCTAAGCCATGGATCTTGAGAGGAACCAGTTTAAATTGTCTTTCACTCATCCAGTCTCCTAGTCTATTTCTTCTGCTATAAACTTAAAGACTGTAAATATTTCTCTTAACTCCAAAGATATCCCATTTCTAGATAAAATAAACTTTCACATCCAATAAGAGGAACTAATACATAGCGATATCAACAAAAACTATCTAGAAGCAATTAAGGAAGAAGCTCTACTAGGAAAAGTGATAAATCAACTAAAGATTGAAAATGAAAATTCTAGAGCTCTTCATATTGAGAATGAAGAATTTAAGAAATTGATTATAAAGTTTGGGGTGAATCCAAAGGAAAAAGACTTTGTTCAAGCTTTAATTCAAGGTGCATAATACCGGATTCAATATTTGAGGAGAAAGTTAAAACTAGCTGCAACAAAACATGTACAAATTCCATAACTAGCCCATGTAGAAAAGGAAAAAGAGATCCTAACAAATGAATTGTTAGAAAGAAATCAAGAAGTTGCAGTTCTAAAAGAAAAAAATGCAGATTTGTTGTAGAAAATAGAAAAACATGTATGTACAATTGTGGTGCATCCTGATTCATAGGACCCAACAGATAAGTTGACCAAGGTCATCACAAATCTTAAAATATCAGAAGGTGAATGGAAGAAATTGTAGAAATATTTGGATGATTAAAAAGAGAAGTTGAATCATAAAGGGAGACAATTGAACGTGGAAAATGAGACTCCAAACCATAATAATACAAATTACAAGTCAAAATGTGATGAGACCAAAGAATTGAAAGAAAACATAAAGGGAAACATGTACCTAATCCAAGCAAGAAGAATTATATGGGGAGATATAATTCAACAAATTAGAGCTATATAAGATCATATGATTGTCATAGCTGAAGAAAAGTATATGATCAAAGCCTCTGAAGTCATTATTCATACAAATAAGGATCAAGTACATGAGGGATCACAACAAGAAAAAAATATCATCAATTACTTGAATACGAAATCCTCCCAGGAACTGAGTGTAGTCGACATTGTAGACAAAACAATTGTGGTGTTAGAGATAAATAAAATGGTTGAAAGAAAAATTTATAGAAATCATGCATAAAGAAAACTCGAGGAAGTCAAAGAATCTGTGACATCCTTCAATTTTAACTTTGACAAGGGAATTAAAGCAGGGTTGCCAACATGTTGGTATCAACAAGGGAACCTTCTCTCTTGGGAACAATATGAAACACTGTTGGTCGAAGCAAAGAGAAAAATAAACTCATAGCATGAGAAAAAATAGTCTTAAAGGGATCTACAATTTTTAACTACTTGTAGAGGGAATTTCAAATATTTTGGTTAGTCAAGACCTTATTCAATGATATACCCAACTTCACCAAGTTGACTAATTTGAGGATGGCCCACAGTAGAATGCTTCAATGCCCAGTTCCTGATTTGGCACTTTGGAAGAAATGTCAAAATCTGACCGCACCATTGAATGTCCAAGCTATTAAGCCTAGTGCTTCATCAAGTGAGCCAAAAATATCGAGAGCACCGGAGTACCATATTTAAAAATATTTTATTTTTAGGAAGTTTTAATAATGTTGTATTTTGTATTTTTTGAAAAAATCAGAAATATTTTAGTATTTTAAATGTTTTAAGAGAATAGAGTAGTTCAAAAAGTAGTTAGGGCAGTTAATAGTTTTCATAACCACCCCTCAATGTAAGATTTTCTTTGAAAGAGGACCAAGGGACAAGTTTTGGGGTTCCATTTTTTGGTCTGGAGACGTTATTTTGTTGTGTATTGTGAAATTTTTCTTGGAGAAGCAATAAAATCTCCAGATGATTCCATATGCAGTGTGTTGATTATAGCATGTTATTCTGTCTATCTAAGTCATTTATATGTTATTCTTCCATGGAGAAATTTGTAATGAAGTTGCCGAGTCTTTTTTCACTAACATATTTACTGCTTCTTTGAGAATAATAGAAGGTACCTATGGATTTTTATTAAAATTAAGCTTAAACTACACTCCACATTTTTATCACTCCATTTTCTTACATTTCATAATTTCAACTAAGGTTCTATGTAAATGATTTTGTTTTCAGCCCTATGCATTAAATATTTTTCTTTGCATTCTTTCCTGCCATATTACAACTTCAGTAAGCTATACTTACAAACACCTTGGCCATCTTGAAGGGTTTTTTACTTTTCTCCAAGAGAATAAATTACATTACATTTTAAAGAAATATCTTTGGGAAACAATTTTTATAGCCATAAAATAAAATATTTTTTCTTATTTTGAACAAATGTCCTAGGAACCGACCTCCTATCAACCACAGGTTGTCCCTAAGGTTACAACATAAGGTATTCAATTTATCGTTGATATATCTATAGATTACACTTGGCATGACAAGGGGGAGAACTGAATTTGTTTGAGCATTGTTGTAATTGGGCCATTATCCTTAGCATGGGAGGCCAATAAGATATTATTTTATCTTTTATTCTATAAGGTGGAAATGTGTTGTTAGGGAAAGAAGTTGTAGCTTCCTTTAGGAGTTTTTTGCCTCCTTCCAGTGGGAGTTGGTAAATCTTGGGGTTGTAATCCTTCTAGTTGTAGATGGTAAACCAAAATTGGTAGACTCCTTTGTAATATAAAAATATTACACACACACACACATATATCTTGTGTTCATTTTATGTGACGTTATTGGTTAATAATTTTGATACTTAAATAGTTGAAAATTACAAAATACGGATTCACCCTCCGTATCGATATTTCCAACATGGAGTCAAACATGACCCCTAGTAGGGTATCGGGATATGTTACTAGATCCATCTTAACTCTGGATCTACCAAGCGCCAAGAGGGATCACATTTATTGAGATGAAAACCTCTTTTAAAGTGAAAAGAGATTCGATCCCTCTCGCGTTTGGTAGATCGAAAGTTAAGATGGATCGAGGATGGTTTAATTATAAATTATAATTAATTATGTATTTTTTTGTTTGTCAAGTTGTCTGTGTCCTCCAAATGTGACTATAGGCTTAACATTTGGCTTGAGAAACCGCAGCCCAGAGGCTTCTAAGTTGTCAAAATCACATCGAGATCGCACCCAGCTTGGGCCACACCAACCCTTAACATGACTAGATTTTTTCCCATGGAGTTTCGAACTAGTGACATTCACATCACAGAGTGACTTAAAAATACACCCCATCATTGTCTACTCTATGCCACATGGGCTAATTATATTTAATTATAATTATAATTATAAATATAATTGTTAGTATGAATCTTAATCGCAAGTGTATAAAAAAATACCACTTTAGCTGTGCATAACAAACAACCCTAATAGCAATGCTGGCTGCCAATATCTTTAGATCTGCAATTAGGTGACCAAGATAAATGCTGCAAAAATATAGATCTATGCATTAAAAGACATTAAGCAGTAAATAAAAACAAGAGTTTCTCCATGCATCCAATAGTCAAGACAAGAATATGTTGAATGAATTTTGTATTAAGGGCACTTGGGAGGAAAACATAGAAGGATGTTACCAGTTCTCCTCAATGGGATGGGTTCTTGTAATTCCTCAGCACTTCAGATCTAAAATTCCTCTCCCTTGATGGTGTAGAAAACCCAGACAAAAATGGAACTCAAAGGGAACTTACAAGCAAAAAGATAGAAAAATATGACAATGATGGTGGATCAAAGTTAGACCAAAAGTATAGATCCAGAGTGGTCTTTAGGCAACAAAAGGTAGTGAATGAATGGAAAAACCCTTCTATTTATAACAAAATATTGAGTTAGTCTAGATATTGGTGCATAATTAAAATATTATTAACCAAATCAAGATCCAGCTTTTATGGAATATTTTATTATATTTGTTGGATGGAAAAAAGAATTTGACTTGGGTCAAACCCCTTTATTTGTAAAAAATAAATAAATGAATGATTTATTTATCATTTTAAGGATGTGGTTGAGTAATAATCAAATAAATAATGATTTATTTAATTATTTAAGGGTGATTTAGTCAAATTTAAGAAGGAATATTATTTAAATAAGGTTTAAATAATTATTCCCAGAAAATAATAAGATAAATAATGATTTATCTAATTAATTTTCCTGTTTTGGGTTAAATATGACCAGGAATATTAATTAAAATGTTGTTTAACTAATTATTCCTTGAGGAAAATCAAACAAATGTAGATTTATTTAATATTTCCTCATGGGATTTCCTGTTTAGACCATAAATAACTTAACAAAGGTGGTTTACTAAGTTATTTTTCATAGTGAAATAAATTTTACTTAGGGTAAAATTGGTCTTACATGATGTACCTAGGTCCATCTAATAGTAACAGGTTAGATGACCAAAAAATGGTGTAACAGATTGCCCCCCAGCGTGCTAGCGTTAGGAGCTAATCGTATGACCGAACTACGTTGTAAGAACTCAATCACTAGACACCGAAGGGGAAGTCAAAGACAGAGAAATATAAGGTAAACCAAAGCACTAAAGGACTAGACCCTAAGGAGGTGAGACTTACAGGTGCGACAAGTTTCTTTTATGAGTGAGTACCTGTGCTATAGACAGCGAGGGAGGCATACCTATGCCCGTCGAGACAAAGTACAAAGAATAAGTCGTCCAGTAAACAAGGGACTGAAAAATATAGTACATGCTGGCATAATTATGAGCCAGCTAAAAATATGATAATGAATCCCACATACATACTATGCCTGGGATAACATCTAGGACTTATACAATAATATCTGAGTACATGAGATACAAATACAACCCAAATGCCCCTGTAAACAGGAAAGGGCTTTGAAAATATGATTGATACATGCAAAAAAAAATGCGCTACAAGTGGCTGAGGCCGACATCATCAAATATATGGAGCTGCATCAAAGGCTATTATGAAGAGGTCATCCGAGCATGTGGGGGGCTACCTGTAGGGCCACCCCCTCATGAGGGTTGAAAAAATCTCACACACACTCGGGAATCACCGGTATCAGCTGCTGCATCACTGCACCATCAAGTATATGGATCTTGATCATGCTGAAAGGAGTTGGAGCTGAGAAAAAATCAAGTCAAAGGGCAATAAGGAGTCCCTTTGCCTGATTTGAGGCACTGAATAAGAGTGGAAGCTGGAACCAAGGTACACTGCCCTCTAGACCTGTCTTCTAGAATGAATGACTTGATGTTGACAGAAGGAGGTCTGCCATAGGTGAGGTAATAAGGGATCCTTAACTAAGGCATGAGAGAAAATAGTAGAGTGACTGACAGACTGACACCAGGGATGATGATGAAATGGGGGCTACTGAGTAGCGGACGGACGACTTCCCTTGTTAGAGCATAAAGGGCATGGATGACCTGACAGCGACTGACACAATATCATGAGGGATAGGGGACAATAGGACTAGAGGCCATATGTGCGACACGAGAGAGGAACCAAGCAATGAAGGATGGAGGACTATAGTGGGATACAAAGGGACTCGGGATAGATTCCATGAATGCGATGATGACTCAACTCGGATGCTCTAAACAAGAGTGACACGATGATGCTGCCACATAGAAAAGTTCCAATGGGGAACATAAAAAAATGAGTACATGATGGTAACTCATGACAAAAATTAACACGAGCATGGACAAGTATGAAGGCAAAGTGGTGCCCCAAGTACAAGTGTTGCAAGTGAAGAAATTCAATTTTGAGGAGTGGTGAAGTGACCCTTTTTGGACGAAATGTGTCATGGTGAAGTATCAAATCACAAAAAACTAACAAATACCCATTTGAGGGCTCGGTGAGAGCTTTCCAATGGTACAAACAGTTTGTCAAACTGAGCTACGGTTTGGTCGCAGCAGGCAAAAAAAAAAATCAGGGGTTTCTCTTTTAATAAGGCATTTTCCCTCCAAATTTACTCATTTGCATGTGGAGCTGTGGTGAATGTAGAGAGGAGAGAAGGCCCTAAATCTTGCGGCGATCGTAGTGGAAAAACCAACCATTGGAATCGAGATCCCTCGGTTGTAGGTAAGAGGCCTAACCCTACTCTTTCATTTTAGTGGATTGAAAGTTCAGTTTAGGTCCCCAGAGTTCAGTAACAGCCCCCTGCTTCTCTTCATGGCTGGGTCGCACTTTTTGAGGCAAAAACTGCGACCTGACAGAGAAGGGTTTTGTTGTGTTGTTTTTTGGCTGAGAATTGGGTTTTTATGTTTGGATGCAATTTTTCCTATTTGTACACAAAAAAATATAATGGTTTTTTGAAGATATGGCAGAATTACGAATCAACTGGAGAGAGAGAGACCTGGGAACATTATGGTCGGAGATCTGGGAGGATCAGGGTGTCCATAGTGCATTGGCCAAGTTTAGAGTTCTGAAGTTTGTAGAGAACCCTTTGATGAGAGTTGGAGAGCCCTTATTGGCTCGGATTGTCAGCTATTGGGACTCAGACCATGAGGTATTTATATTGCAGGGGCACCAGATCGAGTTGACGGTCCAAGATATATATTTCCTAACTGGTCTCCCACCACTTGGGATGGTGGGGAATACTTAGCCAGTGTTATCACGAGGGTGGAACATCATGGAGTTTGTAGAGCACCATTTTCGACCAGGTCTCCATGTCAGGGACACGGATACCCATCGGGGATCTAGAGAGGTTAGAGACTCGTGCTGTGGCCGCAACGGTGCTGCGGATCTTGGGAAATTAGGCACTCCACCACATCACTGGAGGGCATATGATCCTTGTGGAGAGTGTGTTGAGTGGGACCTACTATGGATGGGCCCAAATGATGTTGTCATCATTGAAATGACAGTTGTCACTATGCAAGCGGCAAGTGAACCATGATTGTGCATATGGTACGGTGTTGTGCTCACTCTTATTTGAGAAGATCTCGACACTTTGACCTCGTATACATCTCCAGAATGGGGGTTCGAGAGAGCCCAGGATGCGATGGTGGGGGCGACTACTATGCAGAGGAGGAGGTGGGGCAGTCGGACGAGTGTTCCGACCCGAGTTCTTTGCTCATTGGGATCATATGTCATTGTACATAGACGACTATCCCTATAGTGGGATGAGTTATCGTGGGGACCTGGATTTGCCACTACCACCTGGTCAAGTATGGGGGCCCGATGGTAAGTGAAAAATTGCTAATATTTTATGTGCATTGTAAAGTTTTAGAATATTGTATATGGTACTAATTTTTCCACTTTTGGTATGCAGATACAACACCGGTAAAACCAGCTGGGTGTATGGGACGGCCTGCAGTATTAGAAACTGTCGGACCTAGTGGATTGAGAGTGACGCAAAATGAGGATGCAGCAGCCCTCCTAGAGGACATCCATCATGGATGTGAGAGGCTTCTAACCGGTGTTTCAGAGCGCAGCTGGCAAGACTTAGATGACCAGTTGATAGAGCCATGTATTGGTCTAGCCTTGGAATGGCGGGTCATGCGGCACATGGCAATGGTCGGACAGGGAATGTGCGATCTACGATCTGCAGGAGCAGAGCCATTGGCTCGGGATTCTCCAGATAGTGATTAGTGTGTAGGGGTAGGTGGTGACTCCAGTTTTGAGTTGTTGTAACATACTATGGGCATGTCATATGTATCAGAGTTGATGGACTCTAAAACATTGTATACGACACATATTATGGATATGCATCGTTTTGATGGTTTTATGTTATTGTCTTGTGTTAAATGTGTGTGCTAAATGCCAATCTAGAATATTGTTTGCAATGTTATCTACATAGTGATTTTTTGCTCTAGGTACATGATTGAATGTAATGATTTCAAATTCACACATCAAAAGCCTCACTCGTAAATATCTTCTAAAAAGGATAGGATTGTGCACACGATAAACACCATTCAATTTCATGACAAGAAGCAGGGAATCTAAACGAACATGGAGGTGGAGGATGCGATTTGAAAGGGAATCGGCTAATAAACCTCGCACTACATCATATTCGGCCTGATTATTCGTGGCAGTACTAATGCGTACACCGTTCGAGAGAATAAGCAAATGCAAGGGGGTAAAGATGGCCCAACCTGCCGAGGCTAGATTTCGGGAGTAGTGAGTTGCACCATCGACATAACCGATATAAGGTGTGAATGTGAGGTCCAGCTGAAAGGTGCCACAAGAAAATAAATGGGAGGATGATGAGAAATGCTGGCAACCTGAGCACAAAGTATAAATTGAACACACACCGTGAGAGGGAGTGATCTAGGTAGGATGTCTACTACTCACACGTTGACGGTTAGGTGGAGTGTGAGAACTACCAGAGGTGTAGCTTGAGCTCAGTCTGCGAAAGTCACCATAGACACGGATGGTGCCATCCCGCTTATGGGCGAGAAAGATGAAGTCAGGGGTGGACAAGGCTTCCATGATGTCACCATCGCAATGGAGTGACTGGAGGAAGGGAGACCACATGACGCAGCGAAGCTACTTGACTCATCATCATGAGAAGAAAGGTTCACATGCACATAGTCACGAGGGATGACGAAAGAACAAGCAGATAAGGGATCTACCGATGTTGAGCCCAGGGTGATCGCTGAAGGGAGGTCAAGCAAAACAACAGGGGAAGATGCAAAGGGAAATTCCACCAAGGGTCTCATGGATGATGAAAGGTAGAGGATGGTGGCCGCATGCTCCATCATCTCGACATCAGGAGGGGGAATGTCAATGGGAGCGAGTAAATCCTCAAGCTGGCCTGTAGCATATTGCATAAGTATGGGAGAGGCGGATTGGTTCTGCTTAACCTCGTACTCTCGGACTACCTCCAAAGAGGCGCGGTAATGTGTGAGGCGGGGAAAATGGTGGGAATAATGGCCATGGAGATCACATAAAGCATAGGGTTGATTGGTGTGAATAGTCTTAGGGTTCTTGGCTGTAGTCGAGGAAGAAATAGAGGCTTCAGGGACCGTAGACTCAAGGAACGCAACATTAACCATGGGCTTGATACGAGGCAGTTCAGGACAGGTATGGGTGGCATGACCAACGACATCACACAAAGCACAAGGATTTGAAGGCAGAGGAGGAGCAGGGTTAGTTGGGGTAGCCTTGTCTTTTGATGCCCGCTTGCGAAAGTTTCCCTTCTTACCCGAAGTGGTTGCAATAGGAGATGGTTCCTATTGAGGTGGCTGAGGCACTGTAACAGCGGGAGAAATCATAGGAATGGTTGAACCAGGGTCAAAAAAAGATAAGGTTTGGGTTTTCCAGGAGGGGTAGCAGCTGGAGGATCAAGATACCATACAGGAATCCCCAGGTTCAAGTTAGGAAGAGAGAGGGTAGCCATGACAGGTACCGAATACACCAGGAGGGGGAGCTAGGAATGGTATCTGACCTGAGGGGTAATGGCCAGGCGGGACGGCTCAAATATGGTTAAGGCCTGGAGGAACCATTCCAGGAGGGTAGACGGGCTCATGAACACCATTTATAGGTGAAGGGCCGGCAATAGGAGGTCCAGAAGGCTGAATCGAAGGGCTAGGAGTAGGCTGCAGAGGATGAGGAGGCTACTGACTAGCCGAAGCGGGCCGCTTTAGGGCAGCTTGAGATGATTGCATCATGAAAACATTTGATGAGCTAGGATCAGAGACAGGAGGAGGAAGACCAGGGAATGTACGAAGCAAAGAGGAGTCTTTGTAGACTCCGGGTGAGACACTGGTCAAAGGATCAACGATTTTCTTATTAGCCACTGAAGAGATGATGGACTCAGGGGAGGTTTGAGACTTCGGTTCGTAATATGTCAGCTAGTCAATGGTGACTATCTTTCCGTTATGAGGGAAGGAAATCTTGTGGTGAATAGCAGATGGGATAGTAGACATCACATAGGTGTAGCTATGACCCAATAGTGTAATCTAAGGGGGCATCTATGACTTCTACGTCAACGCAAACAATCTTGCCCGCAAGAGTAATAGGAAAATTGTGGAATAGGCCAATGGGATAGGAGGTGTGGCCATCCCACACTTAGAGAGTGATCATGGAAGGAGCCAACTCAGGTGATCTGAGTTGCTTCCAAACCGAAGCAGACATCACATAGGTGGATGCCCTGTGATCAATGATGCACTGGGAAATGTTGGCGTTCCTGATCTTGATTGGGATTTGGAAGGCGACGGAAGCAAGGAGAGGAGGATGTTCTGACTGGTCAACATTGAAGACGATCAATCGATCATCGGAAGGATCTACAGCACCCATGGCAGATAGTAGATATTTTCGTTGTGAAGGGCACGACTGGAGGAGTTCCAGTGTTGAAATGGCAGCAGGAGATTGCACCAAATCATCTACTATACTATATGAATGGGCAGCTTTTCTAGAAGCAACGTTTCGGCGTAGTGGTCCCTTAGGGATCTTGGTATGAACCTCCACCTTATATTGAGGGATCTGCAAGGAACCATTAGGTGTTGAAAGAGGCTATGTAGAGACCGAAGAAGGCGGCTCGGGGATAAACGTAGCGGGAGGCTTGTTGTACTGACGGGACCGAGTCTGAAGATTGATATCTACGATTATAGGTTGGTCAAAATTCATCATGAGAATCTGGTAATCGCGGGTACCAGATGGAAGAGGTTGAGTGACCACCTAACCTTTAGGTGGTTGGGTAGCCACAAATCCTTACTGAGGGTAAGGATTAGTAAACACAGATGGCTGAATAGGCGCAACACTAGGAGGGACGGAAGGGGAGGCTTGTTGTCCACGCAATGTTTCTTGAGACTCCCACAGCTTCTTCATCTATGGTAAAAGAGGAAAATCATGCATGTAATGACCATAAACACCACAACAAGAACAAGGCTTGTTCATGCGAATAGTCCTGTCTTGCTTGGGTTGAGTGCCTTGTTGCTGGTTAGCGGTGTTAGGTGCATTATTTTGAGGATTAGGTCCAGGATTACCAGGAGCATATTGATTTTGAGTGCCTTTCCTCTTCTTTTTGGAAGGAGGAGGATTAGCCACGCCCTGCTATGCATACACCTACCCCTGAGGTGTAGAAATTTGAATAACTGTTAAATTATTCACCGAGATTATCCTGATCAAACACTATTTGAGCTTCATGCATAATACATAACCTATTCTACTATTGATCATCAATTTGCGAAAATATAAAAAATCGCAGGCGCACATTAAAACCATAAACAATCACACATATAAACACAGTATTTATGGGAAATCTTAAAGCTGAAAACCCCCAACTATCTGTATATTATAATGATATATATCATGTAACAATCATTTTAAAAACTCCTCACAAGATCTCAGTACAATCTCCAATTGTTACACACTACACAAGCTCAGATCATACAAAACACATGCTCCAATCTACTCCACCTGTTAGCCTGCCTCTACTGCACAATCCAATATGGATAATGCTTGGATCCAGGTTCAAATCCCACTGGTATGTACTACGCAATCCTCATTGGCATCTCCATCAATGTGTGGTGCAAACTAATGCACCAGTATAGTCACAACTGATAGTCACACTGCTCTTTCACCTACCTCTTCACTGGTCTCCACTGAAACTGTCCATGCACTGAAGTTAACTGATGTATTCTTTAGTTGATTAATGAGTTAATAATTGGCGAATTAATTAATAATTAATTCACACCACTCTCACTAATTGTATCAATCAGTTAGACTAGATACAACTAGCTCAACTAAGTTAAACTGAACACAACTCCATTAATTGTCTCATCAACTCCACCAAACTCTGTCACATGAGTTCTAACTGAAGTCAACCATGCAATAGCTCCACTAAACCATAGGAATAGCGTAATTCCTTTTGTCATCTGCATGTGCCACATCCGTGACTCGAACTGAAGCGCTCCAAGAGGATAAGATAATGTTTAGAGTCCAAATATTATTAAGAGCTAATAATATTCGACATATCTATTTTTAGACTGGCAATATAAAAACAGATTCCGCCCAATATGTCTAAAAATAGAAGTCCATCTATTTTTTCTGACTTGACCAACTATCCACAAATAGCATCCTGCAACTCATAGAACATGATCCATATGTCTAAAAATAGACTTTGCGCCAAAAATACCCTGCGGGCCTACTTAGTGAAGGCGACTCCTTTCCACTAAGCTCATCATCTTGTTGCAATCTCAACATGAGGGAGCAGTGGCTGTTGTTGCAAGGGTTGAGAAGGCAAGGGAGGCGAAGGTGCTAATGTTGGAGGAGCTGGAGCACTAGGTTGTGGATACTGATAATAAGGGGGTTGGATAACATTATGGTAAACAAGATGTTTGGCAAAAGGAGGAGGCATGTCATATCCTGGATACATGCTACCGAGAGGGGGATAAGTGCAGGAGGTGTTGGCCCCCCCTTGAGGAAAACCATAGCCCATGGGAGGCTGAGCGTATGGATGAAAGAGAGATCCAACGATATCGTCGGTGACATGAGATGCCCCCGGTGCATTGGCACCACCGGGTCTAGGAAGATCAGGTAGAATGGTATAAACATAACCTGACTGAGCGTAGATTAGGTCATATTTTAACGCAATTTGCAAAGCAGCTTCTTCGGTTTGAGGGAAATGTGATGCGACATATTTTCCGATAGCAGGCAAGAGAGATCTAAGGAACCAGTCCATGTAGACACGGTCTTCAAAGGTAGGGACTCGACATAGGCTCTTTCTTGTCTGCCATTCCTGGACATGATCAGATAGGCGGGTCATAGATAATTGACGAAAAGAAGTCAAGAGTTCAATACTAGTGTAATAACGAAGGGGAATATGGAAATAAGATAGAAAAGCCCGAGCAAGAGTAAAAAAGGTGGTATGAGAGGATGAGGCCTGATCAACATACCACTTAGATGCTTCACTTGTAAGCGTATGTTGGAACAACCGAAGACGGACAGAGTCATCAGTAATGGAGCTAGACAAACACCACATGTGGAAAGATCGAACATGATTTGTAGGATCTTCTCCAACAAGGCCTTCAAACTTGGGGATGTCGTAAGGGAGCTTGGTTGACATAGCAGGCTAACTAGCATCATGGTGTATAGGGTCATTGATCAACTAGTTAAAATTGGGAACACTGAGGCCTGCCATATAGGCGAGCAAGGGAGCAGCTGGAGTGGTTCCTATTGTGGTCCCACTAGTAGTATTCCCAGCATTAGGGCTGGGGTTACCACTAGCATTAGGTCCTAAACCAGACATGGTTAAGGTGACAGGAGGAGAACCGGAAGTAGAACCAAAAGGAGAAGCCAATGAACCAGAAGAGGAGTCGGAGTGTGGACTCGGTGGAGGAAAAACTCGAATCCTACGCGGAGGAGTAAGTAATCCTACCGGAAACTGAGGATGAAGGCCAAGAAGTCTCCAGGATAAACGCCTTGGTGGCACAATGATGACAACACAAACATGGCACAAAGGGAAGAGAGACCAATAAGGGTGGAGCGGTGCAGGATCATCTGATTACAATGTCGAAACAAGGGTAGAGAGGTGTAGGATCAATTGATTTCAATGTTTTAAATTCTTCGCTTGGTGGTGTTAACCAAGCTCTTCTTCGCTTAGGGTGTGTGTGTAAAGTGTGCAAATTTTAATTTTTAAACCCAGATATTTGTAGAGAAAAAGAAAAAATGTGTTGTATAGCTGTAAATAAACCTGCAGATAACAGTATATGAAACTGAAATAACAGACAATAAACAACTAATAATGAAATAATCTAAACCCAAGGAGGCAGGCCTCTCCAAAAGTAGTCTGTAGGTGGGTAAAAATCTAGTCAAAACACACCAAAATAGCCAATAGATCTAATTTCGGGAGGGACAGGGATCTAAAGGTCAGATCTACTGGAAATAGGTGCAGAAAAACAGCAAAAAATCAAAGGAAAAATTGTTGTAAATGAGGTGGCGAAAGGCTATATCCTGGAGGGAAGTGGAGGGGACCCTACAGGAAAACCCAAACAAAACTAAAGGAGGTGATTTGGATGGATAAATAGCCAATATGAAGTGGATCTGAAGGTAAGGTATCAGATCTGAAAAAATGGCTGAACACTGAAAATTTTAGACAACCTGCAGCAGCTAAAACTCTTCCACAAAAGGTGGAGGGTACTGAAGCCCTAGAGGGCTAGGTTCCCACTTAGATGAGTAAAAAAAAATAGGTACAGGTCCAAAATTGGCGGAGACAGAGGTCAGACAACCCTGAACAGAGGCCCAGAAAAACCCAGAAAACTTTCAGAAAAACTCCCACAAAAAGTCCAGGTCACAGTTTTTGACCTGTTTCTTGCTGAGGTCACAGATTTTGGGCAGATTTCTGCATCCTGAAACTCCAGGTCGCAGGGATAGGGCCAAAAAGTGCAACCTGCACTTTTTCCACTCTCGGGAGTAGGTTTCAGCAGAATGTGTCGTCTCAATTGCGGCTAATGTCTGTCACCTGCGCAATAGATATGAAAACACATGGAAGTTAGAATTTTTAATGTTTTAGGGTTTTATAGGTTAAAAACAACATCAAGAAAAGAAAAATAAGAAGCTGAAAATAAATCCTAGGGTTTGAAGCAGCTGGATATGCAAGGATCTGAAAGACGACAACGGTCGTAATCGTAAACCCGTGTGGAGTCGCCAGTTGTTAGTATGAATCTTAATCGCAAGTGTACGAAAAATGACCACTTTAGTTGTGCATAACAAACAACCCTAACAGCAAAGATGGCTACCAATATCTTTAGATCTGCAATTACGTGACCAAGATAAATGCTGAAAAAATATAGATCTATGCATTAAAATACATTAAGCAGTAAATAAAACAAGAGTTTCTCCATGCATCCAATAGACAAGACAAGAATATGTTGAATGAATTTTGTATTAAGGGCACCTGGGAGGAAAACATAGAAGGATGTTACTAGTTCTCCTCAATGGGATGGATTCTTGTAAGTCCTCAGCACTTCAGATCTAAAATTCCTCTCTCATGATGGGGTAGAGAACCTAGACAAAAATGGAACTCAAAGGGAGCTCACAAGCAAAAAGATAGAAAAATATGACAATGATGGTGGATCAAAGTCACACCAAAAGTATAGATCCAAAGTGATCTTTAGGCAACAAAAGGTAGTGAATGAATGGAAAAACCCTTCTATTTATTACAAAATATTGAGTTAGTCTAGATATTGGTGCATAATTAAAATATTATTAGCCAAGTCAAGATCCAACTTTTATGGAATATTTTATTATATTTGTTGGAGGGAAAAAGAATTTGACTTGGGTCAAACCCATTTTTTTGTAAATAATAAATAAATGAATGATTTGTTTATCATTTTAAGGATGTGGTTGAGTAATAATCAAATAAATAATTATTTATTTAATTATTTAAGGGTGATTTAGTCAAATTTAAGAAGGAATATTATTTAAATAAGGTTTAAATAATTATTCCTAGAAAATAATAAGATAAATAATGATGTATCTAATTAATTTTCCTTTTTTGGGTTAAATATGACGAGGAATATTAATTAAATTGTTGTTTAAGTAATTCTTCCTTGAGGAAAACCAAACAAATGTAGATTTATTTAATATTTCCTCATGGGGTTTCCTGTTTAGACCATAAACAACTTAATAAAAGTGGTTTACTAATTTATTTTTCATAGTGAAAACAATTTTACTTAGGGTAAAATTGGTGTAACTAAACATTACAACATCTCTACCATATTGGGATGAAATGTTTACATAGGAGTTAAGTTTACTTATGAACCTCAAATATAAATATATTTTTTAATAAAAGGTGGATTGGTTGGGGGGAAATCTTGGATAAAATATAATATTATATTATTATATTTTACCCAATATTTATTACCACCCCCAACTAGTTAATTTTAAACTTCAAATATAAAGAAAAAGTACAATAAAAGTGGACCATTTGAGGGGAAATATTGGGTAAAATGTAATATTATAGTATTATATTTTACCCAATATTTCTAGCAAACTAGTAAATAGTGGATGGAGGTAGGAAATATTAGATAAAATTTAATAATTACATTTTACCTAATATTTCCCCCACCTCCTCCCATGACCCCAACTAACCTTCATAGTTAATACTACTTATTTCTAAACTTACCATCCTAAATCCATCAAAGCTCTATTTCTATAACACGTTATTACACATAAATTAAGAGAATATATTACAAATATTATATTAAAGTTATTATCAAAGAAGCCACTAGAATGAATAAGCAACTATTGTTCTTCTTCAACTATTTTTCTATAAGCTGTGTAGTCCTCCTTAACCCTACTCTTCTTAAAAACACCTTCCTGAATCATGTAATGGCCTCCAGGAGCATGATTAGCAAGTCCGACCATTTATGGCATGCCACATACATCTACAATGCCTCGTCCTCTCTTCACTTGCCATAGTTACATGAGCAATGTGGGAGATGACTCCAAAGCTTGGCCATGTAGTAGTTGCATTAAACAATGTCCAAACTACTCACATTCTCATGGAAAACATAGGGATACCCTTGATTGAAACCCCAACAATACAAAAATTCTAACTTTGATCTAGAACTACAACAAGGATAACATTGAAGCAAGATCTGAAGCTTATAGGAATATATACATATCAGGTAATCCTCCATTCAATGATAGAAATTAAACATACAAAAATTCACAGGGCCACCAAATAGATCCATACAAATACCCAACACTAACATATCCATAAAAATGTTTTACCTTTACAGGCTACATGGACTCAACGTTGTCATTTTCTACAACTAGTGATGTATCTAAATATAATATCAAACTAAGATGGATCTAAGCTAGTTTAATTCCCCCCTTAAATAGGTTATATTCCACATGAATACCATTGGTCATTTTTATTTTTATTTTTTATTTATTTTTTATGGTTTTTTTTTTTTTTTAACCAAGTTAAAATGTTTACATTAAATTACATTTCATTAAGTTACACATATCTACCATATTTTAATTTGAATTTGGAGGAAAAATAATTACATTACATTCCATTAAGTTAAGTTACACATCTCTAAAATACTGGGTTGGAGAGCACTTCTCAACCCATTAAAAAATGAGCAATTTTATTTTTAAAAAAAATTATGATACATTTTAAAATAAAAACATTATATTCAAAATCTAGAGTCCAAATATGCCAACGGTAAATTAACTATTTTACTATAATTATTAGTTTATTTTTATTTTTATTTATTTATTTTATGTTTATGTAATTTGACAGAGTCAAAATGTTAAAAAGGACATGATAAGACATGACAAGACATTACAACATCTCTACCACACAGGGTTGAATATCACCTCTAAGCACAACTAAGCCACTAGGAGGAAAATAGTTTATATTCAATTCAATTGTGCCACTAGGAGGAAAAGAGGTTCTATTCAATTCAATTGTGTTTTGTTCCATAGTAAAGCAGATCAACTTGGGAGTGGGAGTGAGAGGGCATAATATAGGAATTTTAATGTCTATAGTATCCTACTATGACATAGGTCTTATATAAATCCATAAAAAGTTCCTTCTCATTTATAATTGCATTATTTTCATTCCAGTTAAAGCAAGTAGAGGATCCTTACCTTCTAGCTAGGTTTTATCCCATAAGGGTTTCCCAAAGCATATATTGTGTTCATTATGGTTGGTGTGTGATTGTACCTTGTTCCATAATAGAGTGAATAAACTTGGGAGTGGTAGTGAGAGAACATAAAAAAGGGTGTTTATTGTCTATAGTAGCCCATTAGGCCACTAGTCTTAGATAGCTTTACAAATATTTCCTTCTCCTTTGTAGTTGCATTATTTCCATTCTTGGCCAAAGAGAGTAGAGAGGTATTAATTTCTAGTTGGATTTGCCCCCATAAGGGTTTCATAGAGCATATCTTGTGTTCATTGTGGTTTGTGTGTGATTTCATTAGTGCCCATTACTCATGCATGTGTGGCTAACCATGCAAGGACTACAAACATGACAATATAAGGTTCAAACTTATAATTCTACTTGAGAGTTGGAGTCAATCTTGGCCCCTATTTGGATATTGGGCTATGTTATAACTAGGTCACTGTGAGGAAAAGGGGCTACATTTCAAATTAATTGTATCTTGTTCCATGGTAGAGCTGAACATTAAATTCAAAGTAGGAGTGACAAAGCTAACAAAGGGTGTTTAATGTCTATAGTATCCTATCAAGTTAGTATGTCTTAGAGAGCCCCAAAAAGAGTGCATTGTCCTTTGCAGTTTCACTATTCAAATTTAAAAAAGAAAGAAAGAGTAGAGTAGCTTTATGTTCTAGCTCAGTTTTCTCCCATAAGGGTTTCTTAGAGCAAATCTTGTGTTCATTGTGGTTGGTGTGTGATTATTTTTAATTTTTATGTATTTTCACATTTTATCAATTACAACGTAAGGCATAAAAAATAACTAATAAATCTAGAATCTAACAAAATTAACCCTCAAAGTATAGATTTAAGTCTATTTTTCACGGGGTCTCCACTAAGTCAACCTATGTCATAGCACCTACATTAGTGGGATATTAAATACTACCTCTAATCTCACTAGATATTAGTAAAAGGCTCTCAAAATCCTTTTATTGAACTCCCCTCCCAATACACATTTCTAATAAAATAACCCCTATTATTAGTATATATCCCCTATTTTTACCAAATACCTCTTTTATATCCCCCAATATCTATAAACCTGCCTACCTCTCATCCTCACCCCCAATACCTACAATATATTCACTCAATTCTTCACAACTTAAAAACCCCCTTTATGAATGAATGTGGTGGTAAGGTATTGGTCAACAAGGTGACGTCCCTGTCCTATTTTTATCATATCTAATATCTATTGTGACAAACCATACATATATTTTACTGGTCATCCTTCTTTTGGCTATTGGTATGGCTTGGCTTAAGTATTGGTATTGCCCTTTGTAGTTGGCATTGTCAATTTTTGTTTTTAATGAATAAGTTTCTTGTAGGATCTACAACTCATGGGTATAATTTGGTTTAGACTCTCCTTTGGTGATTCTAAATTCACTATAGTGGATGAATTTGTGATCAAGGCCTAGAAATCATTAAATACATAAATAAATAACTTGCAGGTATTATAAATCAAATATATTATACCATATGAAAAATACAACAATTAAGAAATAATATTTATTTGTAGGTAGAATCATTGAGAAAATGGAATGACACTTATGGAGGAGTGATTTTCCATCTAATTTGGGGAAATTATTATGTGAAATGACCCCCACATTGATGCCATTAATTGAAAAGGATGGGGTAATTCTCACATATAGAAGCACATAACTCTCAATCATGTATACACATATATTAGATAACCCACTATCCTACCTATTCTTAACCATCCTTCTTTTTAAGTGAGAGCCCCTATACTATCCAACCTACAAATAGGTCAAAATACCATTAAATTCTTCAAAACTTCTTCTAATTTTCTCCTTTCTACCATCCCATCCTATATGCAAATACATTACAATAAACTAGTCACAACGTAAGTTAGTCCATCCCATGTACTTTTAAAAATATCAGTTTTTTCAATTACATTAACAAAATACACTTTTCCTCTCATATATACACAATAACCAAATAACAATATGAGTTGTGTTTCTCTTCAACAATTCTTGAATGCATTTGTATTTTGAGTAAGAGAGAAAAGAACATAATAATACCAATAAAGGTTGATGTTTAAGGAAAAACATAACTATCATAAATAATACAAATAATAAAAATATGTTTAGAATGGAAATGAAATCAAAAGAAAAACCCTAGGAAAAATATCTATAAGTAATATCTATATATAAAGTAATGATGTATGTGAAAACTAGGAGATGTCCTCTTCTCTCAAGTTCAAGCCAAATATAAAGAAATATGTTGATAAATAACATATAAGTAAAATATTTTCTTACCTAGCACTATTTTTTGTATCTCCTATTCTTAGTAATTATTTATATGTTCAATTTTGTATTTTTTAAAACTTTGCATAAAATTTAATTGAAAAAAATTATATCTTAAATTTATTATTCATATTTATTATAGCCTTAATATGTAATTAAATATTCAAATAATTACATAAATTTGTTTCTCATATATATGTAATATTAAAAAAGATCTTAACTCCAAACTCATATAAACATCACATACTTTTAAAACCCTAATATCTCATTTACTTAAGTTAAAAAAAACATCTGAGATATCCTTGAATGGATACTGATCCAAGACATATACACATCTAAAATCAATATTTTTAAACATGAAATACTCTTTAACTCCACATCCATAAAGAACCTCACAATGTATCATTTATTAAAAACTTACAAAACATGTACTAATTCTTGGTTGGGCACTTATACAAGAGTTATATACATGTACAACCAATATATTTAAACAACCTATTTGGCATGGGTATTGCAAAATCTATGTTTCCATAGCACTTGTATGGGTTCCAGATATATCAAAGAAAATAATTCGTGTGCCATATTAGTTAAAACCAATAGATAAAATATGTAATTTTACGAAATGCCTCTTTTTTATAGCCCCCAATACCTATAAAACTACCTACCCTTCATCCTCACCCCCAATACCTACAATATATTGACTCAATTTTTCACAATTTTAAAACCCCCTTTATGAATGATTATGGTAATTTATTGGTAAAAAGAGTGAAAAATGTTTCTCATATTTATCATATCTAATATCTATTGTGACAAACCATACATATAGTTTATTGATCATCCTTATTTTATCTATTGGTATGGCTTGGATTAAGTACATATCTGGACATTTATAGTTGGCATTGTAAATTTTGGTGTTCAGTGAATAATTTTCATGTAGGATCTACAAATAATGGGTATGATTTGGTTTAGGCTCTTCTTTGGGGGATTCTAGATTCACTATAGCGATGAATTTGTGATCAAGGCCTAGAATGTATTTAAACATATAATTTATTTAGTAGCCACATTTTTCGATTAGGTATCTCACTGCTTAGGGCCTATCTAAGGGTTTTAAACCTATTTTCATTTAATTGTAGCTTTGGGAGTGTGCTTTACCCATAGAATATATTAATATTATATGTGGGATGATCCCTCTTTAGGTTCTACTACTCTATAAAGGGAAGACTTTGGTTTGTAGCAAGTTGATCTATGGTATTCTAGATAATGATGACTAGGCTAGATGATACAAATTTATTGCTTATGATTGTGGACTTTGGTTATGTGATGTGTATTTTTTGGGTAAGGTGTTTATTGATATAGTTTAAAGGAAGAAATTATTATAAAAAATCATGTTTGAAACCAACCTTAGTTATGATTTATCTACACATGATAAGAAATAAGATATTACCATCTCTAACCCCAGTAGCTCAGTACTAAAATTGATGCTTTAATACCAACACTGGATTGTACTCAACCACCTTTCTCCATACAATGGGACATTCTAAATACTACCATATCTACACAAAAATTTCTCCACATCATTCTTGGTTTCACCTTAAGGATACATAGAATAGATACCACTAGCAAAGACTCATGACATCCTTAACCTTGTTTTTAGACAACAATGATATCATATAGTTGTATGCTTATAATTAGATATTCAATAATAACTCAAACTTATAAAATGAAAATTTATATGGAAGAAATCATCAAATACATAGATTTGAAAACATGAACTAAGAAGGAATAATTTGCAGGTGTCAAAACGTCGCGTTAAAAGTTCATGTAATAAATTTAATAAAGGAAAAATAAGACCAAGGTCATGGCACACATATTCCAAGATGAATGTTGGGAAAAACATCCTAGTGGGTGTTCATTTGGTTTATTATGGCTAAGGAAATTAGCAAAGGCAAGGGAAAAGAGGCATTAATTGACATTTTATTTATGAAAATAATGGAAATTAGGAGAAAAGGAAGGTGAAAGGTCACAAGCTGCATGTGAGGAGAAAAATGAAGGAAAATAATGGAAATCGAAGAAAATAGAGGTCTTATTGATAGTATGGATTCTAAGGATCAGTTCACAACCTTTTGTTAGTTTTAACTTAGAGCTCTCTCTCTTGTCTCTCTCATAATATTGCAAACTTAGAGTATCCTTGGAGCACTCTAGCATTGGAGGAAGGAAGGAAAAGGAAGGACAAGGAGGAAAAGAGAAGAAAATATCAAGAAAGGAAGAGTTGGATCAAGTAGATACAACAAGATTACTTGTAGGTATCGAGTTGCATGTATGCTTTCCTTGGTATTTTTGGCATGCATGGTACATCCATGCGTGTATTTGGTTCTCTTGTTGTCATTGGCATGGGTTTTTCTAGGTGTGACAGTAGTTTTCAACCTTGCCTTTCCCTTTATGGATAGCCATGGTGTGATGGGTTTATTATACTTAGTTAAGATGGATTGTCAGATGGTTTCAAAATTGAGTGGGATGGTATCAGGAAAATTCCAAAAGACATAGGAATCCATTGATCGGTAATGGCAGGATACACGGTAAAGCCTGAGGGTGGAGATGGAAAAAATTATTATGGTTTAGGTGGAGATATCCGAAGGTATCCATGCTTGTTTAGGGCCTAGTGATTCCTTTCTCGGTATATGATGGGATTGTGGTAAATCCTGTAGTGTATGTTTCTATGTTTGGGCCTAGGAATCCCTTGACCGGTAATAGCAGGATACACAGTAAATCCTGGTGGTATAGATGAGGGTTTCAGGCCTAGGAATCCCTTGATCGGTAATGGTGGGATGCATAGTAAAGCCTGAGAATCCGTGGTCGGTTTTGTTGTGATTCCCACATTCATGCTTGGAATATGGCCCGAGGGTGATTGGCTAAAAGAAAGATTTGGTTCAGCCCAATCTATGGTCAGATAGTACGTGAAAGTACCTGACTTGGTTGGAGTTTGAACATGTTTATAAAATATGTTTTCCTATTTTATTTCATGAGTAAATGTGTTTTTTCTTATCTGGATTTGATGGTTCTTCTATCGTTGTTATTTTATTGGTTATATGCTGGTTATAAGCATGGTTTTATGAAAAACTTTGGTTATGGATATCATCATGTTTTGTTTAGTAAATGGAATTTAAATGAATATATGACCTAATAGATGATAATGCAGTTGGTTTTAGAGGGAATAAAACCTTCTTGATGAATATCAGATAAACATGAGGTCGCTATGTTTAGATGTGTTTATATGACTTGTACATTTGATGTTTATTATGTGTTTCATGAAATTCATGTGATGGTTAGGATGAGCCTGGTAAGTTCCTGGTTCAAGTTTTCATTATAGGCCTTGTCTTCTTGTTATTTATTATTTCTAAAAGTTTTAACAAGTTCTGGGAAAAGGCCTGAATCCTAGCCCTGAAAAAGTGGCTCAGATTTCAAGGTCACTAACATAAAACTTCATGAAAAAGACTACGGTCGTGTGGAGGCCTTACTGTGAGAGCGAATTGAGGCTTTCGGTTGCATGGAGGAATTTTCATGGGAGAAACTGGGGGCTTAGGTCAGTAAAAATCAAGTTAAATCAGGGGTTTTGCACCTAGAGTGGATGGTTAGCCCCTGAGGGGTCCTGTAGTTCTTGGGGAAGGTCAATTTTGTTTTGGTTTGTTTATGCCACTCCTTAACTATACTTGGAGAGTTGAATCATATCATAGTAACTCTTCGTCACATGTTTACCTTGTTGGACCAATTAGCTTAGGTAAATGTAGGAGGAGGGTGTTAGAGAGTGGTATTAGAGCATGGTTCACCCATTGGACTAGATGGGCAGAATATGGTTTTCATGCATGCATGTCGGTTGAATATGAATTTTTTTTGTATGTATGTTGTCTATGTGGATGTATGCATGCATTTTCTTAGTTATATTTGTTGTGAATTGGGTCATGGTATGCAGTTGTTATGGTCATGCATGGTAACTGGGTGATGATTGACATGATGTCTATATACTGCTATTATTGAGCTTGAAAACCATTATGATGTCTATATACTTCTATTATTATGTTTATACATGTATTTTTCTAATCTTCTTGATCTTGAAGATACGGTATCCTCCCCTGAACTATATTGAGGTATGTTGATTATGTTTATATTTTGGTTTAGCTGACACAGTATACTTGGAGGAAGAAGATCAAATATGACTAGAAAGATGGTAGACTATAGTTCATGAGACTCTCCCTATAGATCATATGATCACCATGGTTATGAGTACTCCCGTCACATATCAAACACTTTGAGAAGTTTGAAGGCATAAATAAGGATCTGCAAAGAGGATAATGATAGGATAATTCAGTCACATCAGAGAATTTCCAGGGCATAGGAGAAACAAGCATAGGTTAAAGAAGTTATCCTTCAGAGTTTGTCAGACTTGCAGATACCACTTAGGATCACTCATGGACATGAGGACAAGACTATTGGAGCCTATGGTAGCATATCTCATGATGGGCATAGGTCGGATAGGGATGGTATCGCCAGGGATGGCATATTCTTAGATACACCTGATAGGAGAGGCAGTGGACATGGGCATTATTCTAGTTTTGTTTCAAACAAGTACCATGGTCATCATCACCATCATCCGTACATGAGGAGTGATAGGGGATATTTTCCGAATGAGTTCAAGAAAGACAAGACACCTACATTTGATGGAGAAATGAAGAATTCATAGGATGCATCAACTTGGTTTCTTGGAATGAATAAGTTCTTCAGATTACATGATTACTCAGAGAACATAAAAGCCATAATAGTTATGTTCAGTATTAAAGGTAAATACGACATTTGGTGAGAAAACGTGAATAATTTTAGAGGCATTCAGGAGGAGGAGTTGACTTGGAGGGATTTTAAAAGACTTTTAAGGAAGAAGTATTTATCATAGAGATATTGTGATGATAGGGAAAAGGAGTTCTATGAGTTGAAGATGGGGTCTATGACCAATGAGAAGTGTACTAACAAATTCTTGGAGTTATTGAGATATGTACAGTATCTTAAGGAGGAGAAATCTTAGATTCAGAGATTCACCAGTGGGTTTCCGATAGCATTTAAGGACAAGTTTGAGTTTGATGAGCCTAGATCGTTGGAGGAAGCCATCAGAAATTTGAATCATTGTTATGAGTAATCAAAGTGTAATAAAAATTCTCAATGAGGTTGGAAATGGAAAGAGAAATATAAGAGAAAGTGGACATCGAAGTGAACAAGACCTCAGGATTCAGGAGAGAAAGAGAATGCGGTTCCTTACAAGAAGTTTAATGTAGTTAGACAGGGATATGGGTCACATCTTGGAGGGTAGAAGAATAAAGGTGATGGCAAGGGATAAGTGTAGTGTAGGATATGTGGCAAGGAGAATTTCAAGAAGGATTGTCCATCACATCAGGGTGGTATGCCTCAAATATACAGTGCATAGGAAGCATAGACAGTTGGGGATGTTGGACAGAGAATTCCTTGAATCTATGCAACATTGGATAATAGGCAGGAAGATCACTAGGCATCTATTGTCGAGATGTATGGTAATATTTGTGATCAAGTTATTTCTATTTTGATTGATCCTGGATCTAATTATAGTTATGTTGATCCTAACCTGGTGGATAAGTGTGGTTTGAATAAATAAGTACATGAAGAATCTTGGTTAGTGTAGTTGGATACAGGTACAAAAAAAAGAGTTCATCATTGGTATGAGCTTGTGCAATTGATTGGAATGGTATGCCTACATCAACACACTTGAATGTGCTTCCTTTGGGATCATAGAATATGTTTTTGGGTATGAACTAGTTGTATCTTCGTAGGAACAACGTGGATTGTTATGACAACGATATTGAATGCTTGGATGACAATGGAGAACAAGGGATCTTGTAGGGAAAGAAGAAGGAAACATCAATTAGAATGGTTACAACTATGCAGGTGAAGCATAGCCACAGGAAAGGATGTGTATAGTTTGCAGTTCATATTTCTAGTGATAAAGATAAGGATTTTGAGGATGCAGAAGTTTTGAAGACGTAATGTGTTCCTAGCAGAGATTTCAGAGTTACTTCTTCATAGGGAAGTGGATTTCTCTATTGATTTGGAACCAGGGACAACACCAACATCAAAGGAACCTTACAGGACGATTACTGCAGATTTAGTGGAATTAAAGTTTCAGTTGAAGGAAATGCTTGAAAAAGGATACATTAGGCCAAGTGTATCATCGTGGGGTCACCAATATTTTTTTTGAAGAAAAAGGATGGTACTCTCAGGTTGTTCATTTATTATAGGTAGTTGAACAAGGTAACATCAAGAAAAGGTATCCATTTCCAAGGATTGATGACTTCTTTGACCAGTTGAAGGGATAAATGATGTTCTCAAAGATTTATTTGAGATCGGGATACCATCAGGTACGCATTAAAGAAGAGGACATCTACAAGACTGATTTCCAGACCAAGTATGGGAATTATGATTGTTGTAGTTAATTTCGGTTTGACTAATGCTCCAAATACTTTTATGTGCTTGATGAATAGTGCCTTGCATCCTCATTTGGATAAGTTTGTTATTGTATTCATTGATGATATCTTGATATATTCAAAGAATGAGGAAGAAAATTATAAACATTTAGTAGCAGTGTTGAGCTTGCTAAGAGAGCATCAGTTGTATTCCAAGCTTAGAAAATGTAGTTTCTTTTAGAAAAAGGTACATTAATTAGGGCCCGTTGTTTCCAAGGAAGGCATAACAGTGGATTCAGAAAAGATCAAATATATTATTGAATGGGAAACTCCTAGGAATGTGGATGAGGTCAGATCATTCATGGGGTTGGAAGGTTACTATAGGAGGTTCACCAGAAAATTCTCATGGATTTCCTATCCTATTACATCATTGCAGAGGAAAGGAAAGAAATTTGAATGGACAAAGGAATGTGCGACAATTTTTGAGCAATTGTAATAGTTATTAAAAAATGCTCCAGTTCTAAAGATTCCAGACCTAGATAAAGAGTTTGTAGTGTGTACAGATGCTTGCAAGAGAGGACTTGGTGGAGTCTTGATGCAAGAGGGACATGTGGTATGTTATGAATCAAGGAAATTGAATGATCACGAGAAGAATTATGTTACACATGATCTTGAGTTGGCAGTGATCGTACATGCATTGAAGATGTGGAGGCACTACCTTCTTGGTAGGAGGTTTGTACTAATGAGCGACCATAGTGGATTGAGATACTTGTTTGACCAACTGAATCTGAATGCCAAAAAAGCTAGATGGTTGGACATGATCGGTGAGTTTGACTTTGAGATCAGGTTCATTAAGGGAAAGGAGAACATGGTTGCAGATACTCTTAGCAGGCAGATACAGGTAAATCACATAACAACTATGAGTTCTTATTAGATGAATTTACAAGATCAGATCTTACAGGTAGGTCAACAAGATGACATGTACAGGGATCTTAGGCCCAGGTTATAGCAGCAGAGTACATGTAATCAGGATGTGGACAATAGTCTAACAGTAGATGGTTTGGTCAGATTTAGGGACAAGATATATGTGTCAGATAATAGTGAGCTCAAGAAGCTTATCTTCAGGGAATTTCATGCTAAGCCATATTGAGGTCATTCAAGATATCAAAAGACATTGACTAAGGTGAAGAAGTTATATTATTGGCCGAATTTGAAGAAGGAAGTGTTAGAGTTTGTGACTAAATGTTTATATTATCAATAGGTAAAAGCATAGTGAAAGCATATAGGTGGTCTATTACAGTCGATTCTGATTCGGGAGTGGAAATGGGAGGTAATTTTCATGGATTTAATTGCACATTTTCCGAGGAATCTAGAAAAAATTATTCTATTATGGTTGTGGTTGACAGTTTGAAAAAGGTATCACACTTCATTCGAGTGAAGTCCACTTATTCAACTAATGATGTAGCACAAGTCTTCATCAAAGATATAATGAGATTGCATGGTGTACCAAACAATATTGTATTAGTGAGGGATGCTAAGTACACTTCCAAGTTTTGGAAGGAGTTATTTGCAGGTTTAGTTACAAATTTTGCCTTCAACATAGTTTATCATCTGTAGACAGATGGACAGACAGATAGGGTCAACACGATTTTGGAGGACATGTTGAGAATATATGTTAAGCATCAACAACAAAAGTGGGAAGAGTACCTTCCACTGGTGGAGTTTTCTTACAATAATGGGTATCAAGATTCATTAAGGATGAGTCCGTTTGAATAACTTTATGCATAGAGTTGTAATACTGCCATTAGTTGGAGTGATGCAGTGAACAGGGTGTTGATTGAAACAGATATGTTGGCATAAATGGAACATGAAATGCAGGTTATCAAGCTGAATCTAAATGCAGTATAGGACAAGCATGAGAGTGATGCAGACCAACACAGGGTATTTAAAGAGTTTTAGGTTGGAGAATAGGTGTACTTACACATCAAGCCCAAGAAGAGATCCTTGAGTATTGGGTCATGTGTGAAGTTGGCACCTTGGTATTGCGGGCCTTTTGAGATCCTTAATAGGATTGGACAAGTGTCTTACAGACTTGCATTGCCTCCGACAGTGAAATTCCATGATTTTTTCCTTGTTTCATTGCTTAAAAGACATGTAAAGTATTTTTATCATGTTATTGTTTGATCTATATTGCAAGTGGAGCCAGAAAGAGAATTCCAGCTGGAACCTCAGTAAATTTTGCATAGAAATATGCTCATGCTCGGAAATTGAGTAATCGAGCAGGTTAAAGTGCAGTGGAAGCAATTTGGGCCTGATGAAGCTACATGGAAGATGACTTATCAGATGAAGTCTATGTATCCTTTATTGTTTGCCGGTTGAGGAAAAGCAGTTTTGGTATATGTATATATGTATGTGTATGTAAATATAACAATGAGTTGTGTTATAAAGATCCAATAAGCGTTATGGTTGTTATATTGTCATGTTAGTCATGTTGGTTATGCTCTTCAGCAGGTTGATCATTGTAAATACCGTATCAAGCTAATTTATAAAGCTATGTGGGCATTATGTTTTTATTTTCAGCGATATTGCTGGTTGTAGGTGTCATTGAACACTAAGGACAGTGTTCCCCTAAGGGGGAGGGGTTTGTAACAACCTCGAGTTAAAATTTCATGTAATAAATTTAATAAAGGAAAAATAAGACCAAGGTCATGTGACATGTATTCCAAGATGAATTTTGGAAAAAAAAAATCCTAGTGGGTATTTATTTGGTTTATTGTGGCTAAGGAAATTGACAAAGGAAAGGGAAAAGGAATTGAAAATGTAAAGAGGCATTAATTGGAATTTTATTTATGAAAATAATGAAAATTTGGAGAAAAGGAAGGTGAAAGGTCACGGGCTGCATGTGAGGAGGAAAATGAAGGAAAATAATGGAAATTGAACAAAATAGAGGCCTCAATGATAAAAAGGATTTTGAGGATCAATTCAAAACCTTTTGTAAGTTTTAACTTGGAGCTCTCTCTCTCTCATACTCTTGCACACACAGATTTTTCTTGGAGCACTGTAACATTGGAGTAAGGAAGGAAAAGGAAGGACAAGGAGGCAAAGGGAAGCAAAGATCAAGCAAGGAAGAGCTGGATAAAGTAGCTACAGTGGGATTACTTGCATGTATCGAGTTGCATGTATGAATTCCTTGCTAGTTTTGGCATGCATGGTACATGCATGTGTGTATTTGGTTCTCTTGATTTCATTGGCATGGATTTTTCCAAGTGTGACATTGGTTTTCAGCCTTGCCTTGTAATTTTCGGATAATTATGGCGTTACGGGGTTATTTTACTTGGTTGAGCTAGATTTTTGGATGGTTTCGAAACTGAGTGGGGTGGTCTCACTAAAATTTCAAAAGGCCTAGGAACCCTCGATCGGTAATGGCAGGATACACGATAAATACTAAGGGTGGATATGAGAAAATTCCTCATGGTTTAGGTGGAGAGATCTTGAGGCATCCATGCTTGTTTATAGCCTAATGATCTCTTGAATGATATATGGCAGGATTGTAGTAAATATTGTAGTGTGTGTTTCTTTGTTTGGGTCTAGGAATGAAGAGATACACAGTAAATCCTGGTGGTATAGACGAGGGTTTCAGGGCTAGGAATCCCTTGAATAGTAATGGCGGGATACACGGTAAATCCGGAGAATCCATAGTTTTTTTGTTGTGAGTCCCACATTCATGCTTGGAATATGACACACGGTTGATTGGCTAAAAGAAAGATTTGGTTCAGTCCAATATATGGTAGGGTGGTATGTGGAAGTCCCTAACTTGGTTGGCTTTTGTACATGTTAATAAAATCTCTTTTCCTATTGTATTTCATGAGTAAATTGTATTTTTATTATGTGGCTTTGATGATTGTTCTATCATTGTTATTCTGCTAGTTATATGCTTGTTATAAGTATGGTTATATGATAGACTTTGGTTATAGCTCTCATCATGTTATGTTTATTAAATTAAATGTTAATGAGTATATGACCTAATAGATGATAATGCAACTATTGTGAGAGGGAATTAGACCTTCTTGATGAATCTCAGATAATTATGATGTCCCTATGTTCAAATGTGTTTATATGACATGTACATTTGATGTTTATGACGTTTTTGTTGAAATACCTGTCATGGTTAGGATAAGTCTGGTTATTTCCTGGTTTAAGTTTTTCATTAGAGGTCTTGTGTTCTTGTTATTTATCATTTCTGAGAATTTAATCAAGTTCTGGGAAGAGGCCTGAGTCCTAGCCCTGAAAAAGTGGCTCAAATTTCGGGGTCAAACACACATGGAATGGACAGTAATAGATGAAAAAGATAATCATGTGTATCAATATTATTCACATGATGTACATTTATAATACATTATTGTGACCCTTGGATTCCACATTCTAAGGTATCTTGGACTTCCTATGTCCATTCACCTTCTACCCTAACCTTTAGAGGATTAGGTGTCCAACATTCCCCCCTTAATCCGAAGAGGTATGTGTGAGTCCAAGAAGAGAGCTGTAATACAAAGTGGTAGCAATAGGTTGAATGTGCTCTCTGAAATGTTGGCATAACAAGGTGGTTTAAGGATGACCACCAACATTGGAACACTTAGTGCAGTTCTCAGAACTCTTCCAAATTTGGCAAGAAGTTGAGGTCTTCTTCTAGAGGAAGTGCTCCTCATATTTTGAAGAGGGAGACGTTCAACCTGGAAGAAGGGAGGTCTACAACCTGCAATGGTTTAAGGATGACCACCAAATCTAGAATGCTTGATTTATTTCCTAGAACTCTACCAAATCTGGCAAGAAGCCGAAGTCTTCTACTAGAGGAAGTGTCCCGAATTATTTGAAGATGGAGAAGCTCAACCTCACATAGATGGTTTAAGGATGACCACCAACCAAAGGCATGCTCATGGGCATATGTGTCTCTGGCTACAACTCTGAATATGGAATGATAGGTTGTGGCTCAGGCTCGCTTGAACTGCTATGTCTCTGGCTACAACTCTGAATCTGGAATGAAAACTTGTGGCTTAGGCTCGCTTGAAATTTTGTGTCTCTGGCTATAAATTTGAATCTGGAATGATAGGTTGTGGCCCAGGCTCACTTGAACTTCCATGTTTCTGTCTACAACTCTAAATCCAGAATGACAGGTTGTGGCTCAGGCTCGCTTGTTGTGGCTTTGAAGCTAGTAGATTATCATCATTTCCCCCCTCTGTCAGATACAAGGTGAGATGATGGAGAAAAATAAACTGCAAGACTATTTAATACTCTAGAACAAGTTCTGACATATAACTGAAACATCTTCTTGACTGTTGATGCCCATTGCCAAGAAGTGATCCATCCAAGATGAATCTTTTTATTGTAGGAGGCTTGTTTTTGAAGCATCTGTGTGAAGAATGAGTGTGCTGACCACAGTGATTGCACAGGTGAAGATCAAAAAAATGAACTTTCATATGCCCAACTCAGTCACAGTGTTGGAATTTTACAATTTTTTATGGCTGATGTGGAGGAGGAGCAAGATCTGGAACAAATGAAGGTGAGATATCATGAAGAAATATGACACTCTGAAATTTGATGGGCTTGGAGTAGTATGGAATATGAAAGGACACCTCCTTGTCATATCCAAGACCTGTTATGTGCTTGTTATGGACAAGCTCTTCCCAAGGTTTGATTATGGGCTTGGGAAGTGCAGGCTGGATGTTTGCTTCTACATGCAAATCTGCTCTTGTACTGGGCTCAGTGATCTGAATAGTTTCTTGTTGATGATGGGAGTTTGTCTCAATATTATGAACAAGTTAAGAATGACAACTCTTCTATTGAATCTCGTCTCGTTGTAGGTGTGACTCAAGCTACAAAAAATCAATTTTGTCTTGTGCATCTTGGAGAGATATTTGATTATGAGTGAGAGTGTCTTTACTAATTTCTACCATCTCATCAATAGTAGAATGAATTAGGGTATTCAATAACTTTAATGCATCATCAATTTGATCCATTTTTAATAATAATGCACTTGCACATATCTCACACAATACCAAATGGTTGCAACTTTTAAGAATATAAAAAATACCTAATGCTTATGAACAATGTGCACCAGTATCATTCATTAACTTCTGGGGTTCCATGATCAGTAATAGGAGTAATAATCTCACTCTGCAATACTATAGGAGTAACAATGCTCATGTATATAGATTCTTTGACTAGGGCACGAACAAATATTCTATGAACTTAGGAATGCACCTTATGCTGCGACTGGATGGAGAGGGATTAGTAGGAAGAGAACTCACTTCATTGAAGATGGATACAAACACCAGAAAATGAAGAAAATCATGGTACTAAAGCACAAAAGTACATAAGATTGTGAAATCTCCACTGGAGATGTTGCAACATGAAGCAGCCAAATTCCAAAAGTTTCTTTCAACTGAGTGTAGTCCTCCAAAAACATAACAATATAAACAATCTTCCCCAAACCATGGAATTGGTGCACTAGCATGCACTTGAGAAGAATTCCACCACTGGTTACATTCCACAAGGAGAGAGGGATCATTATTTCTTTCGTTGGGCTTTTAAAATTCCTCCTATCACAGAAGGATGAACTCAACGGAGCAACATTGTGAAAAAAATTTCTAACTGTAGAGGTAACACTATCAAACTAGCTTCAATGTAAAGAGGTATAATCAACACAATAATGCAACACTTCATTCACAGGTGCACACGGTCTCACGGTCTCATGATGGACAATAATTATTATTTTTCAAAAATATTTCAATGCACAATAACAACAGGTGAACATGTCAACAAGATGGCTCGTGATGGACAATAATTATCATTTTTCAAAAATATTTCAATGCACAATAACAACAGGTGAACATGTCAACAAGATGGCTCATTGAGTAACTGTTAAGTTTGATTGATGATTACAGACTCGTTCTTTATTTTCTTCCTCTAGTGGAATGAATGGACAAACGAACGAACTATATTTGTTGAGAAAATGATATAGCTTATTGATAATAGCATAGGGATCCTAGAACTTCAATACATGTGCAATGTTCATTTAATTGGACTCAGAAAGTGACATGAACTCACATTAGAAGCCAATGCATATGCCACATAACAGGCTCTCTATTATCTACATAAAACCAAGCTCTTCATAATCATTAACCATTGTGGAAGCATTAACCAAGAAGTAAGACCGTCGATGGTATTTAATATAACTGGAGTTGGAGTATGAATTGGGAGGAGAGTCCACCGGGGTGCGAGGTACCATACCATGTCATGATTGGAGTGTATAGCTTTGGTGTTGTATTAATAATCGAACAGGGAAAATTTTTAACCGAGTGGGGTAGGTATGGTGGTATGACACAACAAAAATTGGTCGTATGGGAGTCAAGCAATGGTTGTTGCGAGTTTGACCAACCGCGTGAGAAACTGATGTTTGTTGCGAGTTGGGTGCAGAAGGTGGAGGGATCATGGAGCCATGAGCAGTGGTTTCAGAGTATGGCAACTATTTGAGTGCGGCTAATAACTAGGATATGTATGGAGCAAGAGTAATGGTATTACCACAGAGTGGGATTTGTATTAAAATTCACGAGAAATGGTGATTTAAAAATGTGGGAGGAATGGGGTGATATTAACACAATCACAACACCACGAGGGGAGGTGTTATGCCTCTGGTTCGAATCTAGTGCCAACAATACACAAAGATGTAACAACACAATACAGCCCCGCCAATAATACATGCCAACACAGTTAACGCAGACACATTCATAGAACAGAGAGTACCAACACATTTCCCATAAATTTCTTCAAAAAACTGAATGATATTACCTTTTTGAGCCTCTCTCTCCACGCAGCCACACCAACATTCAGTCCTCCACAATCCTTTAAACTATTCTTCACAGAGATTAAGGACACCATGATTATGGAAGGCAGAAAATGGCAGGAAATGCAGGACAAATTTTCTGTCAAAGGAGAGGAGCAGAGAATAATGGCAGACCATGATAGGAGTTACAACACAACAACTAATTTTGGGAACTTAGCTTTGATACCATGTAACACACACATGGAATGGACATAAATAGATGAGAAAGATAATCGTGTGTATCAATATTATTCACATGATGTACATTTATAATACATTATTGTGACCCTTGGATTCCACATTCCAAGTTCTCTTGGACTTCCTATGTCCATTAACCTTCTACACGAACCGTTAAAGGATTAGGGGTTCAAAAGGGTTATTGGCACATAATTTCCTGAAAAATACTGTAGTCGCATGGAGGCATTTTTCAGTGGGAGTAGCTGGAGGCTTTCAGTCTCATAAAGGGCTTGTCATGGGAGCGAAAAGGGGTTTAGGTCAGTAAAAATCAAGTTAAATCAGGGTTTGGGCACCTGGAGTGGTTGGTTAGCCCGTGAAGGGTTCTATAGCTCCGAAGGAAGGTTATTTTGGTTTTGGTTTGTTGATTCCACTCCCTTAATTGTACTTGGGGAGTTGAATAATATCATAGTAACTCTTCGTCACATGTTTTCACCGATGGACCGATTAGCTTGGGTAAATGTGGGAGGAGGGTGTTACAAAAGGTATTATAAATGAAATACATTATACCATATGAAAAATAAAAAATATAATCCATAATATTTATTCGCAAGTAGAATCATTGAACAAATGGAATGGCACTTATGGAGGACATATTTTCCATCTGATTTTGGGAAAATCTGATGTGAAATTACCCCCACATTGATGCCGTTAATTGAAAAGGATGGGGTTATTCTCACATATAGAAGCACATAGCTCTCAATCATCTATACACATATATTAGACCACCCACTAGCCTACATATTCTTAGTCATCCTTCTTGTTAAGTGAGAGACCCTATACTATCAAACCTACAACTAGGTCGTAATACTATTAAATGCTTCAAAACTTCTTCTAATTTTCTCCTTGCTACCACCATTTCCTATATGCAAATATATTACAATAAATTAGTCATAGGGTAAGTTAGTCCATCCCATGTAGTTTTGAAAAATTTCAATTACACTAGCCAAAATACACTTGTCCTCTCACAAATACACAATAACCAAATAACAATATGAGTTGTGGTTGTCTTCAACACTTCTTGAATGCATTTGTCTTTTGAGTAAGAGAAAAAATAATATAATAATACTAATAAAGATTGATGCTTAAGGAAAAACATAACTATTATAAATAGTACCACCCAAGAAGAGACACGCACAAACAACAAGATCCATCTAACATCCAGCAGAATAGTCCATAATCGATGCAACAGTCATTATAACCAATGAATGAGAAAGGTTTGTCTAATATCCTATGGAATTGTCCATAAGGATGGGACAACAATAACATCCATTACAACACATTCTCAATAAGATAAGTACTAAAACAAATGAAGTAGTTCAACTATCTTAGCACATGTGAAAGTAAACATGAAATACAAACATCCACAGAATAGTCTTAGAAACATTCATAATTCATGGATGAAGAATGTTTCGGCCTTGAAGGATTATGTTATTAATTAAAATTTCCAAGATACATATGTACAATATTGAACATCACTAGCTCCAAAAGTGGAGCGTTGGAGCCACTCCTTGCTCCACAAAAGAAATAACTTATCTCTCTAATGCTTTGCTGGTGGAGCCAAGGTGAAAATTCCTTTGCTCAAACAATGAGGAAGTATATATAACCAAGAGTGACTCTTGGACTACCCTCAAAATATGTTTAGAATGGAAATGAAGTCATAAGAAAGAACCTTAGCAAATATATCTATATGGCATACCCACATATAGAATAATATTGTATGTAAAAACTATGAGATGCCACCTTCTTTCAAGTTCAAGCCAAATATAAAGCCTAAAATTCTTAATAAATAAAATATATGTAAGATCTTTTCTCACCTAATGCCATTTGTGATATCTCTTATTCTTGGTAATTATTTATATATTCAATTTTATGTTTGTTTTAACTTTATATTAAATTTAATTAAAAAACAAAAATTCATATCTTATATCTATTATAACTTCCGAATCTTATTAAAAATTTAAATAATTACATAACTTTGTAGTAAAAGCATTGTTAACTCTATTACAACAATAATTGAAAACACTCTTACTCCACACTCTAATATTAAACAAATCTTTACTCCAACTTCTTAAGATACTTTTAAAACCCATAATATATCATTCGCTTAAGTTAAAAAAACATATAACATATTCCTCCACATTCTTAATATTAAAAACACTTTTAAAACCCATAATAAATCATTTGCTTAAATTAACAAAAAAACATATGACATATCCTGGGCTCATCACTAATGCAAGACACATATCCATCTGAAATCAATATATACAACATGAAATATCGTTTAACTCCACATCCATAAAAAAAAAAAAAAAAACACCTCATAATGTAATGTATCATTTATTAAACACTTACCAAACTCCACATCCATAAAGAAACTCATAATGTATCATTTATTAAACACTTACAAAACATATGCTATATGCTTGGCTGGACACTTATGCAAGACGTATATACATGTACAAAACCACTTATTTGACATGGCTATTGAAAAAGCAAGGTTGCCCTAACACTTGTATGGGCTCTAGATGTATCAAAGCAAAGAAAGCATGTGTCATATTAGTTAACACCAGAAGACAAAAGTTGTCAAGAAGTGAGAAATCATATCATGATTGCACCAAACTGAGCTCAAACCAGAGGGACACTAGTACTAGGTCTTTGATTTGGTATGGATCAATTTATGGTATATATAAACCTAGAATTTCTTTTGAGCCATTATGGTTGGATAGATCCGATCATCATGAGTAGGTTATTGTTAAAGCAACTTTGTATCTACCAATCACAGTGACACATACAGTTGAATCAGCTGAGACCCGTGTCCTCGACTGATATGATCAACTTCACCTACATGGAAACATTGTCATTATTGATTACCACAAATGAGTTCAGTGATGCCTTGGATCCTTGCACACACTTGCCATGATTAGTTCAATCACTTCGGTCGCTATATGCCTCATATTAAAGTCCAACATGTCAAAATTTAGTAAAACTTTAACTACACTGGAAAGAAACAGTGCCCTGATCAAACACAGTTTAGGTTAAACACGAGAAGAAAACTTGCCAAATAATTTTTCAAAAGTTGAGTGAATGCAAATTAAGAAATAAATCAATTTTCAAAATCTCATGAACATAAATCAAAAGATAAAGTTCAAGGGTGATTTTTTTTTTTTTCATGCGTATATAATAGGTTACTCAATTGTTTCAGTGAAATAATTTAACAAATAATAGGTTATTTAATTGTTTCAGTGAAATAATTTCACAAATCTGGAGCTCATAGTGCCTATTATATATCAGCATGCTGAAGTCCTTTCATTCATTTATCCTCATAACCTATAGAGTGGGGCATGGTGAGTCCTGTCCACATTCAAACTTGGTCATAATTTCAATAAATATGGAACTTCAATTGATGCTGTCCGTCACACTCAAATATCAGAAATACACAACTTAAAAGACAATGCTATGTGCCACTGACTAATTCATTCAGGTATTATAAACCCAAACCCACTTATCTCACCTTGCTTTTTTTACTACCATGTACATCTACTTCACATACGCTGCATAATATGGATCTACATAACCAGTTTCTGCTTACTTCCAAGCATTCATGAGCACTTATTCTATAATCATCTCAGTACAGGCTGTTGTGCTGCTGCACTCATGCTCGTTCTTCAAACATTTTCATCTTTGGGCAGCCTAAACCTAATAACCTAATAGAGATTATGTAATTAAATATGTGCCAAGAATCTTGCCAGGTATGTTGGTCTCAGCTTCAACTGCCCCAGAATTACAATCAAATACCGTAGAAGACGAAGGAACTGCAGGGGCTGAATTAAAATTCTCAGGTGCAATAATACTTGGCATTGAAACAGGCCATTCATGAGAATTTACAGAACTTCCTATGCCTGCCTCGCTTATAAAAGACCAGCTGGAGCTGTGACCTACTGGCAACATTTCATGGTTTTGAACTTCATTTTCCTCAGCGAGTCCATACATGTTATCTCGGTTGTTTCTCCAGCTTGATGTTTCTCCCTGCATTAAGCTCCAAGGCATATTACAAGCAGCATCTCTAAAATCAAATCCAATAGAATTGCAAGAACCATTCTTCTCCTCAGGATTTTCCTGACTGTTTTCATGATATGGGTCAGCTATTCTATCAAACTGAGCGAAATCATCAGCAGTGATTGATGAATTTACAGGGATATTATTTTCAAGGGTCTTCGTTTCTCTGCCAAATATCTTTTTCTTCAAGTAACCGTTCCAATGGTTTTTTATTTCGCTGTCTGTTCGACCTGGCAAATGTTTAGCTATCTGTGACCATCTGCATATACCTCAATGTCAGCCATACTTAATTCCATTAAAACTAGTTTTACAATGTTTGAAGAAAACCATAGGTTTTTTTCTTTCACAGGACCATAGGATTTGTCTTTCACAGATTCTAATCTGAATGAATAACTTAGGTACACTTTGATAATTTAACCAATTAAATTGCTGTTCAGAAGAAGTCTTTTATTTCACAAAGGATTTTTTCTTTTTCTTTTTTAGGTAAATACCCAACTGAGCATTCTAATGAGTGAAAAGTTTTTGCATGAGGTGGGTTAACAGTGCACCCATTCATCTTCAAACCAAAGCTTAATAAACATTCCACATGATTATAAATCAATTTAACATATAAAGACCTTGATTTCAAAATAAAATTCTTACTATTACTATAATGTTATACCTGTTTCCCAAAAAACTGTGAAGATAAATGATCAGATTCTCATCCTCTTCAGAAATATTACCACGTTTGATATCTGGCCTTAAGTAGTTTATCCACCTCAATCTACAACTCTTCCCACATCGTTGCAATCCTGATATTTATATAATAAGATTATTCAATGCGAAAAGGCTTCAAATAATTGAAATATAGTAGTACTCTATAAAGAGTTAATAATATTTACCAGCTCTTTCTGGTAGAGATGACCAGCAACCATGGCCGTGGGAAGTGATATATTGGACGAGTCTCTCATCTTCAAAGGGTGACCACAGGCCTCTCTTCACTGGCTGCCTACTGCAGCAATTGTGCTTGTTGCGATTCCGCATAATGATATTATTTTCTTTTTCTTGCTTTTATTGTATTCAGTCCTGGAGCTCGGTGAAAGATTTGAGTTTACAATACTATATAACACTCCAATTAATTTCTTCCCTTAAAAAGCTTCCATGGAGTCCAGCACCACCACACCAATAGGTTAGAATATTATATCCATCTCTATTGGCAAACATACTTATAGCTGGCTGCAACTCCTATAAGCAGAAATTTAGGTTATTGTTCCCAATAGAATTTAGAGTATGGGGATCAATTTACGGCAAACCCTCTTGTCACACTGGTACGCAACCTCGCTTCTCTCTACCAGTATTGAAATTAATTTGTAGTCTGGGGTGGTTATGGAAATGAGATGTGCCTGACAGAGCTGATTAATAATTGCTGCTCCATCACATAAAGCTTAATTATACTTTTACTCCTCATCGCTACTTATTGCAGAAAGCCTCATTATACTATTGTAGTAGAGTTTGTTTTTAATTGAAAGAGCAAATTAATCGCAGTAAAAAGGATTTTCTATATAAAATTTAAACATGTTCGAAGTTTCACCTTCATTCATTGTCTGTGAAATAATGTTTCAACTGTTTTACCTAATTCTCAACAGATCCATGTTGCAAAATCAATTGTAATACCATATACGTGAAAACTGTTTTGCTCACAACTTTGACATTGTTGGTTTTCACTGTTTTACCTAATTTTCAAATGATGTTGTAGATTATGAAACATAATGTTCACTAGTTTAAATATTTTAAAATAAAATAAAACTAAAATTAAAAAATAATAAAAAATAATAATTAGCTTTATAAAATAACAAAATAATAATAATTAGATCTATAGTATTTAAAAAATAATAAAAAATAATAATTAGCTTTATAAAATAACAAAAAATAATAATTAGCTCTATAATATATTAGTTATATTTTTTTGTTTTGAGTTTAATATTATTTTTAAATTTATATGAATTCTAATGAATTTATTTTTAAATTTATATGATTTTTAATTATTTTTGAATTTATATAATTTTTTATTAATTTTTATTGGGCACTTAGGGAAATTTGAATAGACTAAGTTGGTCATTGTTCTTGAGTTCTAGGTTTATGTCTATGAAAACCCATAGTATGACCCATGTATTTATGTGGAATATAAGTTATATTAAAAGAAAAACTACAAGTAAATGTGTCTTTCAACCCAATAAAATCCCACAACTTTAATCCTCAATCATTATATATATATATATATATATATATATATATATATATATATATATATATATATTCTTGGTTCTACTTGGTCAAGGCTTTCAATTTCTAGACATCTCTTTGGGTTTAAAGCTTAACCAAAAGAAGTGTCCTATGCCTAATATTTCAATTTACATTATTGATAAAAAAAAAATTGTCCTATGCATAATATTTTAATTTACATTATTGATAACATAATTTGATATTGTGTAAGATATTTAACAATTCATTAAATTGATTCATACTAAACATTCAATATTTGTTTATCCAAATGTCATTTTTTTTCCAAAGAAAAAATCGAATCGTCTATTAAGTATGTAGAAGGTTACATAGTATATGCATAAGCATTCAAAGAACTGCATTTTTCCTTTCTTTGTGAAGCAAAGGAAAGATGGAGTTGCAGCTTATGAGGAGATATATGAATCGATCCTCTCAAATTTTGTCAAAAGTCATACAATAACATCTCCATCAGCCCTCGGTCTTCCCATATATGAGGAAAAACCCAAAACAGGGATGAAAACAGACTATGCCTGATTGATATCATAAAAAAAAATGAAAACTGAGTGGTAGACACCGGCCCAATTTTCTTTTGTTTTTGTAGCATAAAGTTTAAACAGAGAAAAAATCTGTTTCCCAGATCTCCTCAGTGAGGAAAACAATTCGAAACAGAGACATAATAGTTTAAACATGTTCATTGTTTTGTGCAAAAAATGTATAGACAGAAATTAAAGTTCATGCGATAAACATCATGGATAATAAAAGTGAACAACTTGAAATTAGCGAACAAAAGGAGGTTGTTTTATCCCTCGGATCTGACCTCCATCGACCGCTATAGCTACCAAGTGCCCCATATCTAGACGAGTGCCCTCCTTAGATAGTAGGTCTGCTTCACTGTTCCATTCCCACAAGCAATTATCTGGTTAAAATAAGCTTTTATATGATTCACCTCATCAAGCAAAGTAGATAGAATGAAATTTTGGCATCTCTAAGTTCCATTAAACCATTTTATGATGTTCATAGAGTCCCCAAATATTTGAACTTCTCTCATCTCAAGATACGACAGCCAGCATAGCAATAAGTGAAGAGCTTTTAATTTTGCGAAGTTATTAGACCCTTGACCAAGGCCAACTGACACTTTCAGGACTATCCTAGATGGTTTATGAATGGAGAGGCCTGCCCCGCATCTGTTTTGTGGGTCAGAGGCCCCATCGAAGTATTCCCACAGAATATCCCCCCTGATACTCTCATGTTGGATGACTATGTGTTGGTGGGGTTGTGTCGGAAAGGAATATATTCAAATATGGAGGCTCCTTCAGCAGCTAAAAGGTTTACAGGGTTACAAGGAAAGGCTTATCATAGAAGATGATTCGATTTCTAGCAATCCAAGTTGCCCATGCAACAAGCAGAGGTAAATTCCTGACCCTATCATTTGGAGAGGCTTGCCACAATCTCAGCCAAGCCTCCCTCACTTCGACTCCTTCCCATTTTTGAGTGATTTTGAGTAGCCTGAGAGTTTCATTCCAGAGTTGTATGTTAAATGGGCAGGTAAGGAAAAGGTGGAAGACTGACTCTAAACTAGCCTTGCATAGAGAACACCAACCAAGGCCGATCTTCCCCTGCGCTTAAGGAAGTTATTGCAAATAAATAAAATATTTTAATTTATTATTAATAAAATAATTTGATATTGTGTAGGATATTTAACCATTCATAAAATTGATTCATACCAAACATTCAATATTTGTTTATCCAAATGTCAGGTTATTGAAAATAAATAAATAGAACAAAAATATAATTCAATGTTGGTATGAAAAAACTTATAAATTAATAATGGTTAGAGCCACCTAAAAATTAGGATTTTTCAAGTTTCCATAACTCAATTATTTACAAAAACAGGCTCTACACTATGACTCATAATTATGGAAATCTGCAATAATTTAATTGATTTAAATATAAGTTATGGGTTCATTTGTATTTATATTTGTTTCTAAGGTTCTATTCTCCTTTGGTATAGTTAGGTGAAAAATCAAAATTTGTAACTTTTGTTTTGTGTTTTAGTAGATAATATTTTAAAAATTAATATAATAATAATTTCTATATCATATATTTATATATATAATTATATTATTTTAATTTTGTATTTTATTTATAAAAAATAAACCAATTTATATTTATCTCAATTCTGTATTTATAAGTGTCTAGAGAAGATACAAACTGGCTCTAAACTATTAATAAATCCACATCTAAAATAATTATTTAATCAATCATAATCCTAAACTAACTATTTTAATCATAAATTTGACATGATTTTATAGAAAATTAAGTTAAAAGGTGAAACGACACTTTAATTCAAATTCATGGGGTATAATGAAATAATATGTTATGAGGTATAATGAAAATGTAAATAAAAAATTGACAAAAATTTCTAAATGCTAAATCTAACCTAATTGGATTGGGACAACTTTAATGAATTTGATTTAAATAACTTTAATGAAATCCGTTATTCATTTAAGAAAACTTTGAAATTTTACTACCGGATTAGATGGCTCTTTCGCTAAGTATATTGTATACTAATAAATGGATCCCTCACTGAGGAACCAGCCAGGACAGGTGTAAAATAATGAAACTAAATGAAGACTCGGTTGCTCTCTGCACTGTAATTGGAAATCCCAAAAACTGGAGGTGACAACATGAGGGTCCGGCCTAAAATTTGGTTAAGTTACTCGCCATGAAATGAAATGGAGATAATGTGAGGGAAGCAGTAGATCAGCCATACAAGTAGAGCGAATTCTATGGGCATTAGACATTAACGGAATATCTAATTTGGTTAAGTTACTCGCCATGAAATGAAATGGAGATAATGTGAGGGAAGCAGTAGATCAGCCATACAAGTAGAGGGAATTCTATGGGCATTAGACATTAACGGAATATCTAATTTGGTTAAGTTACTCGCCATGAAATGAAATGGAGATAATGTGAGGGAAGCAGTAGATCAGCCATACAAGTAGAGGGAATTCTATGGGCATTAGACATTAACGGAATATCTAATTTTTGCCGTAAAAGGTGGTGAATAAATATGCAATTCACATGGCCGTCTTACACTGAATTGAAAATTTGATATTGCTGGGTACATGTTGGTGCATTGGATCCATCAATGGAGTTTTCTTGGACATAAGAAGGCAGCTGAAAAGATCTGACAAGGACCCGGGTCGAGCATGCCCCGAGAATCTTTCCAAGCCTAATTCTGAAACCCTATTTGTAATTATTTTGCTGCTTTGTCATGGCCAATGCGCGATATATTGCGCAGTCAAATTTTCATAATTTTCGTGAGCTTAGGTGGGAAGTCTCAATAATGCACTGCTATTTCGATACAGTTAATGGATCAGGCACGACACAGACCGAAAAATATCTGCATATAAAGGGTTCAAACGATCATTACATTATGACATATTTTGGACATATGCGTGAGAATCGATGGGAAGGATAATTAAATAAATAATAATTTCTACAAAATTAAATATTACATCCTCTATGCCAAAGGTTTGCATAAGCTAAAATTAGAGGGGAATTAATCTATTTGCATGTGAAGAAACGTAGAAGTTAAGGTCACTGTGATTTATCTGGTATCGGTGCGGGGGTGTGCAGTATTTTAGAGTGAATTTCCACAAAAAAGCTTGCTATTCATAATGTCCTTTGTCAATTTCGTTCGGTTTTAAAAAGGCATATGAATTATATGACTTTTTAAAGTGAATCTCAAAAAAAAAACTTGCTATTCATAATGTAATTTGTCAATTTTTTTGGGTTGTTATATATATATATGAATGAGCTACACATTTTTGGTATTATAAATACACATTTTGCTTTGATACTCTAGTTTAAGGGTAAAAGATAATTTGTCAATTTTTTGAGTTGTAATATATATATGAATAAGTTACACATTTTTCTTGTATTATAAATATACATTTTGTTTGGATACTCTTGTTTAAGGGTAAAGAATTAAGCATCTTTTAAATATTTAAATAATAATTTTAATAAATTTAAAATATTTTGGTTAAAATTTCAATTTTTATGAAAGCGATATATAGCTTTAAATTTGTTATTTTAATTTTAATATTTTTTTTGGTAATATTTAAATGAGAAATATTGGTTTTTTTATTAAATAATTACCTTTTTATTTGGCATATTAATTTTTTAATAAAAATAAAATTGAGTTGAGTTATTTGAATTTTATTATATATAAACTTGGACACTAAGTTGTTAACAAAGAATATTATAAAAAAATAAATTAATTAAAATTTATAAAAAAAACTAAAAAATATTATAAAAAATAAATTAATTAATAAAAGGTCTTTTTTTGGGAGAAGGGAGAACATCATAATTTAGAAAATGAATCTACATCTAACAAAATATCAAATCCATAATCAAAATGAGAAACTAGGAAGTTTTTAGAAACCCAAAAAAATACCCAATTCAAATTTCGGAGAGAAAGGTTAAGATTATATATATATATATATATATATATATATATATATATATATATATATATATATATATATTAAATTAGTTTATTTATTTATTATATTATTAAAATAATTTTTTTTATCATAATTTCAAATAAATTTTCTCTATCATATTTAAAATAAAATAATTAAATTATAATGAGCTACACATTTTTCTTCTCTTATATCATAAAGACACATTTACTTTGATACCCTAGCTTCCTAAGGTTACACATTTTTTTTTGTCACCACTATCACATTCAAACCATAATAAAAATAGTGAGAAAAAATATATATATTACTTTACCATAAGATTCTATTACTCTTCTATTTCTCTACTCATACATTAACAACACTTTACCCTTGCATTAACGTTGTGGGCTTAATTGCGTGCCACTTATGCAACAATTTGATGTATTGATATATGTAAACATAATGTGAAACTTTGTGAAACCGATTCATGTGAGTTTGATAACATTTCTTTTCGTACTATATTTATAACACAATATTTTTTGTATTAAATCATTTGTCCTTCGAGATAAGGACTTCATTATATCGACAAACAAAATAAACTCTATAACCTATGCTTTGGGCGATTGACTGTACATGCGTCATATTTGTTTTATTTTTGGAAATGAATGAAATAAAAAAAAGAGAATCCACTTGTCGATTTGTTCGGGTGCTTGATTTTCCTTCTCACTGGTAGTTGTCATTACATTGTTATGTTGTTAATTGTGCTGGTCGTAGATCTAGTTTAACCTAGATCCTATGGTGGAGATTACAGCGGGAGGGTTTAGGGTAACCACCTGACCCTAAGCGTCGCACTGAGCTTATTTTCCTTCTGTGTTGGTTGCGACTCTGCTCTGCAACTCTTCGCCCTTTGGGTTCATGTCTCCTACGGCTAAGGTAACAACTGCTCCTCCCTTGAAAAACTCGGTCACACTTAAGCTAGTCTCAAAATTTATAAATGTATGTTCTGAATTCTCCTATTCTCGGTTGCGGCTAGTAATTTGGTTAGTCATACAACAATGTCTCGATTTCTTTCATATACTCTCTATTCATGTTTTCTCATAGAGTAATCTCCGATCTTGGCACAAAGTTTCAATTTTCTTTGTTGTCACATCTACCCAATTTCTTTTGTGATACAAGGGATCAATTGATTTTTATTTCAGCTAGGGTACATTTCTCTTATTCTTCTCGTTTTTCAGTTGTTCATGCTAAGGAACATATGGCCGAGGGCTTCTCTGAGCCTGCTAAGTATGGAACAGGTGTGGTCGAGGTCTTTCCATGGTTGTATGTTCTACACTGAATTATTTTTTCTTAGCAAGTTGGGTTGATGAATTTACTCATGGTAATTCTTTCACTATTATGGTTACAAGCTCGGGATCAATGTTGTGGTCCTGGCGGAAAGGGAAAAAGAGAATCCTCTCGAGCTCACAAACGCACTCCTGAGGATGGCTAACCCAGGTAAGTAAAACCCATCACATTTTTTATGTTTTCTTAAGAATATCTGGTTCGATACTGAGGGTAAATCACTCTACTTGTATAGATTATAGCTTATCCGTCTAATACCTCTTGCATGAATGAACTCTGATTTTCCTCTTTAGGCGTGAAGGGTTTTTTGCCCAGTTTAATTCCCTCAAAGTTATGAGTTTAACATATATTTTCTCTTTGTAGTTTTTTTTTCCACTCGAAATATGAGGGAAACTGTGCATATGTCCACTATGTGGCTTATGTGGAAATTTTTTGTTTATGAATCTATCCTTTAACTCTTATTACAAACACTACTCATTTTGCTCAAGTTCATTTCATTTGATGTATAAACTGTTTAAATAGTGATTGTTATATATTTCTTCCGGCCATTTTCTCGGCACAGTAGTTTAAGAAATGTTATACTATGGGTTTTGTGTTTTATACAATTAAGGCCTCGGGACCGTCATTGAATTTCATAAGTTATATACTCAATTTTTCTGAGTTAGTGGTTTTATTTCCATGTTTTAAAGTTGATATTTGTTGTGCATTCAATATTTAAAGGCTAGAGTACTATGAACCCTGCTCTGTCTATCACGGAGCTCGGCTTCTAAACCTCTATGTTTTATAGCTCTTTACATAGAAATTCTAAAATGTACATGTAATTACATTCTACAACATGCATCAAATCCTTCTCATGTTTTTACTTTAGATATTTTTCCTTTGAATTTATTCTAAGTCTTGCTCATAGCACTTATTTGAATAACATATGGAAACTTGGTAGTGAATAGATATTTTTTCTTTGCTACATTTCAGCAATGTATTAACCAATGATATTTCTCCACTATTTTTTTACACAGAGTTTATAGTTGTATTATTTTGCAGTGATTTTTACAATACAGTAACTAATTTGTATTACTTATTTAGCGTTGTCCTGGTTTTATTATTTTCTTATCTAGTTCCAGATTTATTTATTCTTTTCAAAATAATTTGATAAGTCAATAATAAATTCTATATATCAAATAAAAATTAAAATAAATACCAGAGCACAAAATTTCTTGCAATACATTACTGTTATCATCATCCATAACTTAACCAGTAAACTTAATACTTATCTTCGTACTCTCGGTTAACTGATGGTGCCAACCAACCTTGAGAGAGGCGATTACGTCCTCTACTCCCCCCATGCTATACACTAGAGTCTAGGTAGAAATTATTTTCCAGAAGTTAGACCTCACGACCTCCCATTAGCGGAAATTTGAGGTCTAAAATGGGCCTCCTAAGGAAATTATAAAATAATAGTGGAAATAATAAAAAAATATTTGATTACATCATCAAATTTTAGAGGGAAAAAAAGAAAAAACTACTTTTTCAACTTATATCCCAAATTTTTTACTCAAATTTCAGGTGGGAAACTCATTGGATGCAACATGGGTAATCCTTGGATGAGGAATTAAATTTTTCATCCAACGACTACTCCCGCTCGAAATTTTAGTAAAAAAATTGGGAGATAAGTTGAAAATATGAGTTGAAAAAGTAGTTTTACTATTTTATTATGTTTTAATATTTTTACCCTTTTACTTAAAAAATGCTGAATCATCCCCCATGGTTGACATCATCATCTTGAATCCTATTGGTTCTTATAAAGTTTATTTTTGTTGTACATTTTTCTTAGGAGGCCCATTTTAGACCTCAAAATTCCCCTAATGATCTAGCCTACACTCCCTTAGGGTTATAGAGCTCCACTAGTCATAATCCAGCTCTGGACAACTCTTTTTCTTTACAACCTTCTATTCTAAACCCTTTTCTTCTTTCTTGAACAGAACCCCTTACCCTTCTCTGGATTTCTTTTTTATCCTCTTGGGGAATATAACTGTTAGAAAAAACTGCCTCTTCCTTTTACTCTGGAATATTGGAATTCTTTTACCAATTAATTAATCAATTACTCAATGTAATTTATTCATGAAATAGAATTCAATTTTTTCTTACTAACGAATAACCATATTAGTTAATCTCTTTTCTATAACAAATTCAAATGTATTTATAAAATTATTTTAGACATAACATTAAAATAAAATGGGGTGTTACATCTTCCCCCACTAGAGGCAAACATCGTCCTCGATGTTTACTTCATTCCGGAAAACATTTCAGGGTATGCTTCTCGTATGGAGTTTTCATCCTCCCAAGTAGCCTCTTCTGGGCTAAAGTGCCTCCATTTCACTTTAACTTGGGGGATGACTCACCTCCGAAGTGTTATTTCTCTCTAATCGAGAATACAATGAGGTTCTACCAGAAATTCATCATCCGGTTCTACCTCCAAGAAATAGATTTTATAATTAATTTAATTATGGATCCATATTTTCTTAGGAGTCATAATATAAACATAACTTAAATGTATTCTCTACCAATGATAACATGCTTGGGGTCATGTATGTATCATTTCAGTAATGACACATGAAACACATTGTGTACCAATATGTGGTTAGGCAATGCGAGCCAATAAGCGACTGACCCTACCTGTTCCAAAAGCTGAAAAGGTCCACAATACCTGGGAGCCAATTTGGCACAGGTATTCCACCTTAAGGTGCTCTTCTTGGGTTTAATCCTTACATAAATGTTGTCACCCACCTCAAAATCTTGAAAAATTATTTTCCAATAAGCATATATCTTTTTCCTATCTTGAGTTGCCTTTAAATTATGTCTAATTTTTCTTACCTCACACTCCATCTCCTCCAGCATGTTCGGTCCAAGCATCAGTTTGGTTTCCAAACTACTCCAGTTTATGGGGGTCTGGCATTTTATTCTATACAATTCTTCAAAAGGACTCATCTTGAGGGATTCTTGGTATCCATTATTGTAGGAGAATTCGACCAGATGCAAATATTCTTTCCACTTTGTGGGTTGCTGCATCAGATACATGCATAACATGTATTCTAATATTTGATTTACCGTTTCAGTCTATCCATCTGTTTGAGGATAATAGGTTGTACTAAATTGGATATGTGTTCCCAAACTAGTGAATAGTGCCTTCCAGAAAGCTAGCATAAATTTTACATCTCGATCTGAGATAACAACTCTCGGAATGTCGTGCAGTCTAAATATTTCTCTCATGAAAATTTCAACAATTTCTACAATCTTGTACGTTGACTGGACAAGTATGAAATGAGCTACCTTCCTGGGCCTATCCACACCACCATAATTGAATCATTATGTCTCTTGCTTCTCGGTATACCTGTGATGAAATAATGTGATATGACTTCCCATTTCCATTTCGGTACATGAATAGGTTGAAGCAATCCTACTGGATGTTGGTGTTCCACCTTGACTTGTTGACACTCCAAACATATGGTCAGATATTTAGTAATGTTTTTCCACATTCCAGGCCAAAAATAGTCTTTTATAATTGATGTTAGCATCTTCTAATATCTGGGATGTCCAACATAGGAACTCCAATGGTATTCATTCAAAATCAGCTCCTTCAAGCTCATCTGATTTGGTATAAATATCTTCCGTTGAAATATCAAAATTTGTTTGTCATTAATTCCATAATCTGATTGATTTCCTTTATTTTCTGCCTCTCTTTCTTGCTACCATAGGAATTTATACTCAGGGTCTCTCTTTGCTACCTCTATGATTTGCTCCTAGAACTTAAATTATGCTTGATTAAAGTAAAGTTCATAGATGTAATCTATTTTCCTACTTAAAGCATCAGCTACTCGGTTCTCCTTACCTTTTACATGTTGAATGTAAAAAAAATTCACTTAGGAACGCATTCCATCTTTCTTGGCGAGCATTCAAATCAAATTGTTTAAAGTAGCTAGTGAGGCTATGGTCAATTCTTAACACAAACCTTTTCCCCAATAAGTATTGTCTCCAAATTAGAAGAGCATGTACTACCGTAGTTAACTCTAAATCATAGGCAGAGTATCGACGCTCATGGTCTTTTAGCTTCCTAGATTCATATTCTATGCCCTTTCCATCTTGTGTCAATACTGCTACCACCCATTCCTTACAAGAATCAATGCATACTTCAAATTCTCTGCTTGGGTCCACCACTTTCAACACAGGGGAAGTAGTTAATAGTTTTTTTAGTCACTAAAAAATGGCTTGAAATTCATTAGTCCATTGAAAAACTCACCCTTTCCACTGCAAGGAAGTAATGGGAAAGGCTATCTTAGATAAGCCTTCAATGAATCACCAGTAGTAACCCGCTAAGTCCATGAACGAACGTATGTCTGCTACATTTATTGGAACTCTCCATTCCATAATTTTTTTTATCTTTTCGGGTTCTACCGAGATCCCTTCAGTAGATATTACATGGCCCAAATATTGGATCTGTTCTTTATAAAAATCACATTTTTTGAATTTTGCATAGAACTGATGTTCCCACAACATTTTCAACACTAAACGTAAATTTTATTTGTGCTCTTAAATATTTTTTGAATAGATCAGTATATCATCAATGAATATGAAAAAAAAATTATTCAAAAATGGGTGAAAGATACAATGCATCAGACTCATGAAAGTTGTTGGTGCATTGGTTAATCCGAATGGTAACACCACAAATTCATAATATTTGTACCTAGTAAAAAATGTTATTTTGGATATGTCCTCATCCTTAATCTGTATCTATTGATACCCAGATCTCATGTCAATATTTGAAAATACAGTTGCTCCTTTTACCTAATCGAAAAAGATCGTCTATACATGGCAATGGGTACTTATTTTTTACAGTCAGCTTATTAAGCTATCAGTAGTCCATGCACATTTGCATCGTACCGTCTTTATTTTTAACGAATAACATTGGTGCTCCCCAAGGGGACACACTTGGTCGAATATAACCTTTATACATTAGGTCTTGCAGCTATATTTTTAATTCTGTCAGTTCAGGCACACTCATTTTGTATGGTGATCGCGACAGAGGTACTGCCCCGGGTATTAATTCTATTGTGAATTCAATATATTTTTTTGGGGGTAATCCTGGGATATTTTTAGGAAATACATTCATAAAATCTTGAACTACTGGAATATTTTCTAACATAAGATTCCTATCTTTAGAGTTAGTAAACCCCACTTGAATAGCATAAAGCTGACACCCTTTCCTAATGTATTTACCCAGCTGGGATGCAGTGATGGGGCACAATTGAAGTGGTTTCTTAATTCCTTGTAATTATTAATGAGTACCATATTCTACCTTAAAATGGATAATTTTCTCCTTGCAATCTTCAAGTGACCAATGTATTTCTAACCAGTCCATTCCCAACAGAATATCATAGGAGCCCAAAGGTAGAATATTCAAGTCAACAGTTATATGTTGTCTTCCCATTTCCAGAATACAATTCGAGATTTTTGCATTAACTCTTCTCTTTGCTCCATTAGCCAGTTGTACTAACCAGGGACTTTTAAATTTCTGGCTTTGAAATTTATAGTTTTAAACTACTCGAGGATTTATATAACTTAAACTGGCACCCGGATCAACCAAAATGGAAATAGTTTGGGAATATAATTTACCTTCCAGTTCTATCATAGTTGGATGGAAATCCGCTTGCCGATCTTCTACTGCAGCATTGATCCTCGGTATGTTTCGTGTAACATCCCCTACTGTAGATCCCTCTTGCAGATTGGATGTAACTTCATTTCTTCAACGATGAGGGACATTCTTAAAGTAATATGCCTCACCGCATCCCCAACATTGTAGTCGTGGTTTCTAGACCTGTCCAAGGTCTAGCATGTTGGATGCTTCAGTAGGCCTCTCATCAACTGACCATCTAGGATTTTGTTGATTTTTCCCAAATGATGTATTTGTTGGGTTCCTTGCAGCATTTTTATAATTTCCTGGTCTTTTATTTTTAAAATTCGAGGTACCCTTGTGTCCTTTCTTTGGTGGCCAACTTCTACCAACTTCACCTTTCACCTTGGACTTCTTATAGCACATTCGTGCTTTTCAAATCACCTCGTCCATAGTTTTTGGATTCACAAATTCGATCATATCCTTCATGTGAGCAGGTAAGCTACTCAAAAATAGTTGAAATTTTTCTTTTTCAACTCTCAAATACGATACGTACCTTAATAGAGAAGTAAATTTAGTGATGAACTCGTCCATAAACAAATTTCCCAACCTAGTCATGAAATTCTTACAGATTTTCATCATAAAATCTCTCTGTTAGGTACTTGTCCTTAAAATATTGCTGGAACTCATCCCAAGTCACATTCTCGTCTTCAATTCCCCGCACATTTTTCAACTCCTCCCACAATAATGTTGCTTTTTCCCATAATTCATATATATCCAGATGAGCTTTGAGCTTTCTGTTATATTCATGAACTTGAAAATTTTTGTTCATATTTATTATCCATGCTTTTTCTACTTCCTCCGCCTCTTCATTGAAAGTATGAGGTTTGATTTTCCGAAATTCACCTTGTAGGTCCACTTTCTATTTTTTCATCTCCTATTGTTCCGAAGCATTTTCAGACTCTGCTTCAATGTAAATTTTGTTTTTATTACTTCATCGAGTATGAATCCCTTCTAGGTTGTCATTAAATTATTGTTGTTGCTCACTACCTTCATGGGTATCCCTCTCCGAGCTAGGTTGTGCTGTCGAATGACTATGTTTATCTAAGAGGCTCTTAAGAATCTTACCATGTTCTTGCATTAATTTTTCATTGACGCTTCTTGCTCGTGTCATCTCTGTCTAGAGATGTTGTACTGTATCTAACAATCTGTTGGTCTAACATTTTTGTTCTTCCAGTAATCTACTGGTTTGCTGAGGTTGATCTATGTTAAATTGTACCCACATCTCTAGGTTAATATCTGAATTAGGCAGGGGATGGGTTTCCCCTGTAGTTCTTGGTGTCTGATGACTAAATCCTCTCCTCATGGAATCTTATCAGTAATTCCAGTTATTTTGCATGAAATTAAAAAAAAAAATGAAAACAACTAAAGTTATTCAATTGGCCCATCTGGCCCCAACGTGTAACCATGCTTTAACACCACTTGTCACCACTATCACATTCAAACCATAATAAAAATAGTAAATAAAAAAAATAGTATTACTCTACTCATACATTAATAATACTCTACCCATACATTAACATCTTGGGCTTAATTTCATGCTAGATATGAAATTGTTTGATGTATTGATATATGTAAACATAATGTGAAACTTTGTGAAACACATTCATGTGTGTTTGATAGCATTTATTTTTATACTATCTTTATAACACAATAGTTTTTGTATTAAATCATTTGTCCTTCGGGATAAGGACTTCATTGCATTAACAATCAAAATAAACTGTATAACCTATGCTTTGGGCAATCGACTATACATGCATCATATTAGTTTGATTTTTGGAAATGAATGAAATAATAAAAAGGGAATCCACTTGTTGATTTTTCTGGGTGCTTGATCCGCCTTCTAACTGGAAGCTATCATTACATTGTTATGTTGTTAACTATGCTGGTCGTAGATCTAGTTTAACCTAGATCCTACAGTGGGAGGGTTTAGGGTAACCATCCGACCTTAGCCGCCGCTCTCATCTCATTTTCCTTATGCATTGGTTATGACTCTGCTCTGCAACTCTTCTCCCTCCAGGTTCATGTCTCCTGCAGCTAAAGGTAACAACTGCTCCTCCCTTGACGAACTCGGTCATGGTTCAACTAGTCTTGAAATTTATAAATGTATGTTCTGAATTATCATATTATTCATTGCGGTTGGTAATTTGGTTAGTCATACAACAATGTATTGATTTCTTTCATATACTCTCTGCTCTTGTTTTCTCATAGAGTAATCTCCGAGCTTGGCGTAGATTTTCAATTTTCTTTGATGTTCACATCTACTCAATTTCTTTTGTGATACGAGGGATCAGTTGATTTTTATTTTGGTTAGGGTACATATCTATTATTCTTATCATTTTTTGATTGTTCATGCTCAGGAACTTATCGCCGAGGGTTTCTCTAAGCTCATTAAGTATGGAACAAGTGTGGTCGAGGTCTTTCCATGGCTATATGTTCTACACTAATTCTTTTTTTTTAGCAAGTTGGGTTGATGAATTTAATCACGGTAATCCTCTCACTGTTATGGTTACAAGCTCGGGGTCAATGTTGTGATCCTGGCGGAAACGAAAAAAAAGAATCCTCTCAAGCTCTATAATGCACTCCCTAGGATGGCTAACCCAGGTAAGTAAAACCCATCACATTTTGTTATGTTTGCTTAAGAGTATCCAGTTTGATATTAAGGGTAAACCCCTCTACTTGTACAGGTTACAACTTATCCGTCCAATACCTCTGGCATGAATGAACTGATCCAAGTTTCCTTTGTAGGCATGAAGGGTTTTCGACCTAGTTTAATTCCCTTAGAGTGTTGAGTTTAACTTATATTTTCTCTTCGCAATTTTTTTTACACTCGAAATAAGAGGGAAACTATGCATATTTCCACTGTCTGGCTTCTGTGGAAAATTAGTGTTTATGAATCTATCCTTTAACTCTAATTACGAACTCTACACATTTTTCTCAGGTTCATTTCATTTATGTATAAATTTTTTAAATAGTGACTATTATATGTTGTTGCCGACCATATCCTCAGCACAATAGTTTAAGAAATGTTGTACTATGGGTTTTTTGTTTTATACATTTAAGGCCTTAGGACCATCATTGAATTTCATAAGTTATATACTCAAGTTTTCTGAGTTAGTGGATTTATTTCCATGTTTTAAAGTTGATATTTGTTGTGCATTCAAGATTTAAAGGCCAGAGGACTATGAACCCTTCTCTGTCTATCACGAAACTCGACTTCTAAACCTATGTGTTTTATATCTCTTTACACAAAAATTCTAAAATGTACATGTAATTATATTCTGCAGCATGCATCAAATCCTTCTCATGTTTTTACTTTAGATATTTTTCGTGTGAATTCATTCTAAGCCTTGTTCATAACAACTATTCGAATAACATTTGGAAACTTGGTAGTGAATAGATACAGATATTTTTTCTCTTCTACATTTCGGCAATGTATTAACCAATGATCTTTATCCACTATTTTTTAACACGGAGTTTATATTTGTATTATTTTGTAGTGGTTTTTACAATAAAGTAACTAATTTGTATTACTTCTTTAGCCCTGTCCTAGTTTTATTGTTTTCTTATCTAGTTCCAGATTTATTTATTATTTTTTAAATAATTTGATAAGTCAGTAATAAATTCTATCTATCAAAGCACATAATTTCTTTCAATACATTAATGTTATCATCATCCATAACTTAACCAATAAACTTAATACTTATCTCTATACTCTCGGTTAGTTGATGGTGCCACCCAACCGTGAGAGAGGCGATTATGTCCTTTGCTCCCTTGTGCTATGCACCAGAGTCTAGGTAGCAGTTCTTTGCCAGATGTTATACCTCAGGACCTCCATCCAACCTACACTCCCTTAGGGTTACAGAGCTCCACTGGTCATAATCTAGCTCTGGACATCTCTTTTTCCTTACAACCTTCTATCGTAAATATTTTTCTTCTTACTTGAACATAACCCCTTCCCCTTCTCAAGATTTCCTTTTTATCCTCTTGGGGAAGGTAATTGTGAGAAAAAAATTGTCTCTTCCTTTTACTCTAGAATCTTGGAATTCTTTTACCTATGAGTTAATCAATTACTTAATGTAATTTATTCATGAAATATAATCCAAATTTTTTCTTACTAACAATTAGCCATATTCGTTAATCTGTTTTCTCTAACAAATTCAAATATATTTATAAAAGTCTTTTAGACATAAAATTAAAATAAAATGAGGTGTTACATTTTTTTAAATATTTCTATAATAAGTTTAAAACATTTAGTTAAAATTTATACTTCTATTAGAGTGATAGGTAACTTTTACGTTTGTTCTTTTATTTTTCAATATTTTTATTTTCCTTATTTCTAATGTTAAAATGAGAAATATTGTTTGTCTTTTTATAAATAAATTATCTTTTTATTTACATAGAAACAAAATTTAAATGTCACATAAATTTTATTTTTTATATATGAATTGGACAATGATTTGTTAGTAAAGAACATTATAAAAAATAAATTAATTAAATAAGGTTTATAAATAAGAGTTTTTTTTGGATAGAAGAAAGATCATAACTTAGAAAAGAAATCAAGAGTAGCAAAGTATCCTAATGGAAAAGAGAAGCTATAAGCTTTTAGGGGCGAAAAAAAAAGCAAAACCAAACTAATATTTTGGAGGGGAGGGTTCAAGTATCGAATTCAAAGATCTTTTATCCATAAAGAATAATAATAATATTTAAATAAATCAATATAAATTCATTTTGAATTATATAATTAATTTAAATTGATTTTATTTATTTATTTATTATATTATATTATAAAAATAAAAATATTTTATTATAACTTCAAATAAAATTTCTTTATCATATTTAAAATAAAATAATTAAACTATACTTAGCTACAAATTTTTCTTCTCTTCTCTTGTACGTCAAATAAAATTTCTTTATCATATTTAAAATAAAATAATTAAACTATACTTAGCTACAAATTTTTCTTCTCTTCTCTTGTACGTACAAACACATTTAGTAACTTTTAATATAGTAAATTTTATTGTAGTAATTTTGATTTTAATTTATTTTGCAAATTGAATAAAAAACCTATAATAACAGAGATCCTGTGAAAATTATTTTATTATGAATAATAGGATTATTTTATAAAGTACAAGAATCAGGTTGGTAATGAATTTTAGCCTTGGACAGTTGGAACAATTACAACCACCTTCCTCTAGATTTATTGGAGATCTGCAGATTGTAAGGGGTTGGTCTAGATTCCAAAGAAAAGGACAAGACGGTCTAGAAAAAGAAAAGGGCGGGATGTTGCCAGTGAGAAAAAATCCTGAGCTGGACTCAGAGCCAATGGAGAACCCTTGAATTGGAGATAAGAGGCCAAATTGTTGTCCCATTACCTTTGGATTTACCCGTGAGGAAACCTTTAAGTTGTCGAGCAGAAGCTCAGAGCGGAGAAGAGGACAGGGTCACCCTTCTCATGGTTGGGAGGATCGGCCAAGCTAGTGAAGTTTTGTCAATGAAAAAAAGATAAGTACTTTATGATTGCAACAGGTTTTGTGAGAATTCAATACCTAAATTGAAATCTAATGCCATTGTTTAATTATGTAATACTCCTAGGATATTAAGTTACAATCTTGATTCTTTCCCTTACAGAATATGCAGGTTAGGAAGTGAAACAATGAATACATTGTTCTTAACTGTTTTTATAATAATCTAATATAGAATATGTGAACAGTCGAATATTTTTTTCCTATGATTATGATCAATATAATAACTAGTAAACTGACAAAGGGAGAGTCTGAGAGCTTTAGCCACCTTCCGAACTAATTCAGAGGCTACATGTACTATGTAGATCCCTTCAACCATAGTAAAAGAATATGTATATAACTTATACATATTAAATATCTAATCAACAATTGCTCAGACTGGAAAATTTCTATATATGCTGAATATTACGGAAACTATACAAATTCTAGTAAAAACTGAAATAATAAAAATTGTAAGTTAAACAAATTATCAGATAACCAAGGAAAAATTACACGTGTGTAAACTTGTGACATCCTAGAATTTAAACCAGAAAGAGTTGCCATGATTATTCATAGTGCAACTTCCTAGTACCGTTGTATTAGAGAAAAGAGAAAGCCTTGTTAAATACATGTACAGGTACAAATGCATATTAGTAGAAAAACTCCAGAAGGAGGCAATGCCTGAACTTGAAAAGATAATAGACGAGAAAGGAAGTGAATTTCGACCTTACACAAAGATTGTTATAATTAATAACAACACAATCAAACCTTAGATAAATGTAAGCACCGCGTAGGTGAATCATTTTACCACAAACTTCATAAAAGATTAAACCTTGACAGTTTGGGGCAGGACCATTTCATACTTTTCACTTAAATATACAATTAATATCCAGTTGTTGAAAGAACGCAGATAACCCAGAATAACATACGTCTTAACCATAAAATTGTTTGAGTAACAGAAACAAAAACATATTGTTTTCTCATCACATAAATACAGATGCATCCTTGACAACAAGAAAACTAGAAACCATGAGAGTTAGCTCTATGGCCAAGTTGTAATTACATGTAAAATATGTTTCAAACTCTATAAAATTATGAGGAAAAACCCTTAGCATCTCTGCCCAGAAACCTTCCTCGTAGGTAGGGACAGAAGGTTAATCGGATGGGACTCAAACACAAAAGAAGTTCATTGAAAATATATCATGATATAAACATTGTAGACTCTAGCAAGACTTGTAGGGTTTGATACCATAAACCCATGTAATAAAACCGAAAGAAATATCAGTGGGGAAAAACCCTAAACCTCCTTTAACAGAACTGTGATATTAAAGAAAAAATCACAGAGGCATGAGTATAGCACTTACCCAAGAAACTACAAAGACGTGGAAAAGGCAGAAGGCGCACTAGTGAGACTCCAACCTTTGTTGACTCCGAGAAGACCTGTAAAACAAGGGAAGTTTATTTAGAATGTGTAAGTAAGTTGTTGCCCCGAAATTATAGTTAACAAAAAGAGAGAAAAACCATGAGTAATTACTTGGACCCTTAAGGCACGAGCAACCTCCAGAATCGACAAATAGTAAGCAAGGACCCAACATTAGTAGCAGTCGGGGTATGACTACCATGCATGTACCAATAGTAGTTCGATTAAACCACACACTTATTAAACGTGTGATGATGGAATATTGTAGGTCATTTAAGTCATGGGGAGATAACCTGGTTAAGTCTTGTGAGGGTAGGAGACCGAATTCTCCATTATAAAACATTACGAGACACAGAGCGGCAACCATAATTGACCGAGAAAATGCAGAAGGGATGTGATGCTTGGGGTAGGGGTTAGTTACCCTGACCAGAAGTGGATGGATCTCCACCATGGGATTTCCAGATCCAAGATCAAATATTGATAACCGCCCACCAGAAAACTGACAATTGTCAGGCAAACACCTTTGAGAAACTCCCTTAACGATACAACTGTCGGGCTTATCATTTCTAGCCAAAGGTAGAATACTAACAGCGATGGGTAACCCAATGCGTAAATGCATGGGAATGAAATTCATTAAAAAAATTAAGGTTAACAACCAAAGTTATGCATGTACAATAAAAAATCTATCGATACGACGAATATATGTCGTATACTTTAAGTATTCATTCACATTTTTGATATGCCTGTAGGTACAATATTGTACTAATACATATATGTTCGCACAGTAATAATTATACAAAGATTAACTTTGGCAGCGATATGATATTTATAGGTTATGATTTAAGACTATCAATTTTTGTTTTTATTTCCATGATTATAATTGAAATGATTTTTTTTGTTTTTAAGGTATATTCTTAGGGTATAATGAATTTAGGTGTTACAAGTGGTATCAAACCCATGTTCCTAATAGTGTGAATTTGTGGGAACTGAAAGTGCAATGATGTGGTGAACACACCCATAGAGAGAGAGAGAATGAAAGAGTGAAGCATAAATAGAATGCAGAGAGGATCCAGATTATCAGGGAGGCCAAAAGCATCTTATGAAGGAAATAACTCGGAAATGAGGGTACAAGTGGATGCGAACCGACATTACCACACCAATAGGTTACTGGAAGAAAAGTAGCAACAAACTAGGTAGCTGTTGGAAACAATACAACAGTCGCAAAATGAAATGGCCCAAATGAGGAATGACAATGTGAGATTAATTCAGGAACAAGAGAAAATTTTAAAATCCTATCTGATAGAAAAAATAATAGAGCTTATCAGCTAATTCCAGATCATGAGACATAGTCTGAAAGAGAACAACAATGTACTGGTGATGACCAGGAGGAGAGTCATACTCAGAGAAGTCAACATCATGAGAGACAGAAGATGGAGCATGAGGAAGAGTCTGACAATGAGAACAACCAGGGAATGACAAAGAAGCAAAAAATAGAGCTACAAGGATAATTTCAAAATATCAAGCCATCGATGTATGACAGGGAGAAGGAAGAGGAAGCTGAGGCCTGTCTTATTAAAATGAACAAGTACTTTCAAGTGTATGATTACAATAGAAATCTCAAGGCAAGATTAGCTATCTACCATCTATAAGGAAAGTCCACCCTATGGTTGGAGGAGGATAAAACAATACAAGAAATTGATGAACATAAAGTGAACTAGAAATACTATCGGAGGCACTTTAAAAAAAAAATGACTGAGTGTTTTTATGATGAAAAATCCAAAGAGTTCCATGATCTCTGACTAGGGTAGTTAACCATGGACAAATTCATAACAAAATTTACAGTTCTATTGAGGTATGTGACTTATCTACATGAAGAAAACGCGAAAATGCAACGATTCATAAGTATTTTACCTAGATAATTTGTCAATTTTTTGAGTTGTAATATATATGTGAATAAGTTACACATTTTTCTTGTATTATAAATATACATTTTGTTTGGATACTCTTGTTTAAGGGTAAAGAATTAAGCATCTTTTAAATATTTAAATAATAATTTTAATAAATTTAAAATATTTTGGTTAAAATTTCAATTTTTATGAAAGCGATATATAGCTTTAAATTTGTTATTTTAATTTTAATATTTTTTTTTGGTAATATTTAAATGAGAAATATTGGTTTTTTTAATAAATAATTACCTTTTTATTTGGCATATTAATTTTGTAATAAAAATAAAATTGGGTTGAGTTATTTGAATTTTATTATATATAAACTTGGACACTAAGTTGTTAACAAAGAATATTATAAAAAAATAAATTAATTAAAATTTATAAAAAACTAAAAAATATTATAAAAAATAAATTAATTAATTAAGTTTATAAATAAAAGGTCTTTTTTTTGGGAGAAGGGAGAACATCATAATTTAGAAAATGAATCTACATCTAACAAAATATCAAATCCATAATCAAAATGAGAAACTATGAAGTTTTTAGAAACCCAAAAAAATACCCAATTCAAATTTTGGAGAGAAAGGTTAAGATTATATATATATATATATATATATATATATATATATATATATATATATATATATATATTAAATTAGTTTATTTATTTATTATATTATTAAAATAAAATATTTTATCATAATTTCAAATAAATTTTCTCTATCATATTTAAAATAAAATAATTAAATTATAATGAGCTACACATTTTTCTTCTCTTATATCATAAAGACACATTTACTTTGATACCCTAGCTTCCTAAGGTTACACATTTTTTTTTGTCACCACTATCACATTCAAACCATAATAAAAATAGTGAGAAAAAATATATATATTACTTTACCATAAGATTCTATTACTCTTCTATTTCTCTACTCATACATTAACAACACTTTACCCTTGCATTAACATTGTGGGCTTAATTGCCTGCCACTTATGCAACAATTTGATGTAATTATATATGTAAACATAATGTGAAACTTTGTGAAACCGATTCATGTGAGTTTGATAACATTTCTTTTCGTACTATCTTTATAACACAATAGTTTTTGTATTAAATCATTTGTCCTTCGAGATAAGGACTTCATTATATCAACAATCAAAATAAACTCTATAACCTATGCTTTGGGCGATTGACTGTACATGCGTCATATTAGTTTTATTTTTGGAAATGAATGAAATAGAAAAAAGGGAATCCACTTATCGATTTGTTCAGGTGCTTGATTTTCCTTCTCACTGGTAGTTGTCATTACATTGGTATGTTGTTAACTGTGCTGGTCGTAGATCTAGTTTAACCTAGATCCTATGGTGGAGATTACAGCAGGAGGGTTTAGGGTAACCACCTGACCCTAAGCGTCGCTCTGAGCTTATTTTCCTCATGCGTTGGTTCTGACTCTGATCTGCAACTCTTCGCCCTCTGGGTTCATGTCTCCTACGGCTAAGGTAACAACTGCTCTTCCCTTGACAAACTCGGTCACAGTTAAGCTAGTCTCGAAATTTATAAATGTATGTTCTGAATTCTCCTATTCTCGGTTGCAGCTAGTAATTTGGTTAGTCATACAACAATGTCTCGATTTCTTTCATATACTCTCTATTCATGTTTTCTCATAAAGTAATCTCTGATCTTGGCACAAAGTTTCAATTTTCTTTGTTGTTCACATCTACCCAATTTCTTTTTTGATACAAGGGATCAATTGATTTTTATTTCAGCTAGGGTACATTTCTCTTATTCTTCTCGTTTTTCAGTTGTTCATGCTAAGGAACATATGGCCGAGGGCTTCTCTGAGCCTGCTAAGTATGGAACAGGTGCAGTCGAGGTCTTTCCATGGTTGTATGTTCTACACTGAATTATTTTTTCTTAGCAAGTTGGGTTGATGAATTTACTCATGGTAATCCTTTCACTATTATGGTTACAAGCTCGGGATCAATGTTGTGGTCCTGGCAGAAAGGGAAAAAAAGAATCCTCTCGAGCTCTACAACGCACTCCCAAGGATGGCTAACCCAGGTAAGTAAAACCCATTACTTTTTTTATGTTTTCTTAAGAGTATCTGGTGCGATACTGAGGGTAAATCACTCTACTTGTATAGATTATAGCTTATCCGTCTAATACCTCTTACATGAATGAACTCTGATTTTCCTCTTTAGGCGTGAAGGGTTTTTTGCCCAATTTAATTCCCTCAAAGTTATGAGTTTAACATATATTTTCTCTTCGTAGTTTTTTTTTCCACTCGAAATATGAGGGAAACTGTGCATATGTCCACTATCTGGCTTATGTGGAAATTTTATGTTTATGAATCTATCCTTTAACTCTTATTACGAACACTACTCATTTTGGTCAAGTTCATTTCATTTGATGTATAAACTGTTTAAATAGTGATTGTTATATATTTCTTCCGGCCATATCCTCGGCACAGTAGTTTAAGAAATGTTATACTATGGGTTTTGTGTTTTACACATTTAAGGCCTCAGGACCGTCATTGAATTTCATAAGTTATATACTCAATTTTTTTGAGTTAGTGGTTTTATTTCCATGTTTTAAAGTTGATATTTGTTGTGCATTCAATATTTAAAGGCTAGAGTACTATGAACCTTGCTCTGTCTATCAGGGAGCTCGGCTTCTAAACCTCTATGTTTTATAGCTCTTTACATAGAAATTCTAAAATGTACATGTAATTACATTCTACAACATGCATCAAATCCTTCTTATGTTTTTACTTTAGATATTTTTCCTGTGAATTTATTCTAAGTCTTGCTCATAGCACTTATTCGAATAACATATGGAAACTTGGCAGTGAATAGATATTTTTTCTTTGCTACATTTCGGCAATGTATTAACCAATGATCTTTCTCCGCTGTTTGTTTACACAGAGTTTATAGTTGTATTATTTTGCAGTGATTTTTACAATACAGTAACTAATTTGTATTACTTATTTAGCGTTGTCCTGGTTTTATTGTTTTCTTATCTAGTTCCAGATTTATTTATTCTTTTCAAAATAATTTGATAAGTCAGTAATAAATTCTATATATCAAAGAAAAATTAAAATAAATACCAGAGCACAAAATTTCTGTCAATACATTACTGTTATCATCATCCATAACTTAACCAGTAAACTTAATACTTATCTTCATACTCTCGGTTAACTGATGGTGCCAACCAACCATGAGAGAGGTGATTACGTCCTCTACTCCCCCCATGCTATATACTAGAGTCTAGGTAGAAATTATCTGCGAGAAGTTAGACCTCACGACCTCCCATTAGGGGAAATTTGAGGTCTAAAATGGGCCTCCTAAGGAAATTATAAAATAATAGTGGAAATAATAAAAAAATATTTGATTACATCATCAAATTTTAGAGGGGAAAAAAGAAAAAACTACTTTTTCAACTCATATTTTCAACTTATATCCCAAATTTTTTACTCAAATTTCAGGTGGGAGTCTCATTGGATGCAACATGGGTACTCCTTGGATGAGGAATTAAATTTTGCATCCAACGACTACTCCCGCTCGAAATTTTAGTAAAAACTTTGGGAGATAAGTTGAAAAAGTAGTTTTACTATTTGATTATGTTTTAATATTTTTACCCTTTTCTTTAAAAGATGGTGAATCATCCCCCATGGTTGACATCATCATCTTGAATCCTATTGGTTCTTATAAAGTTTATTTTTGTTGTACATTTTTCTTAGGAGGCCCATTTTAGACATCAAAATTCCCCTAATGATCCAGCCTACACTCCCTTAGGGTTATAGAGCTTCGCTAGTCATAATCCAGCTCTAGACAACTCTTTTTCTTTACAACCTTCTATTGTAAACCCTTTTCTTCTTTCTTGAACATAACCCCTTACCCTTCTCTGGATTTCTTTTTTATCCTCTTGGGGAATATAACTGTTAGAAAAAACTTCCTCTTCCTTTTACTCTGGAATATTGGAATTCTTTTACCAATTAATTAATCAATTACTCAATGTAATTTATTCATGAAATAGAATTCAATTTTTTCTTACTAATGAATAACCATATTAGTTAATCTCTTTTCTATAACAAATTCAAATGTATTTATAAAATTCTTTTAGACATAACATTAAAATAAAATGGGGTGTTACATCTTCCCCCACTAGAGGCAAACATCGTCCTCGATGTTTACTTCATTCTAGAAAACATTTCAGGGTATGCTTCTCGTATGGAGTTTTCATCCTCCCAAGTAGCCTCTTCTGGGCTAAAGTGCCTCTATTTCACTTTAACTTGGGGGATAACTCACCTCCGGAGTGTTATTTCTCTCTAATCGAGAATACAATGAGGTTCTACCAGAAATTCATCGTCTGGTTCTACCTCCAAGAAATAGATTTTATAATTAATTTAATTATGGATCCATATTTTCTTATGAGTCATAATATAAACATAACTTAAATGTATGCTCTACCAATGATAACATGCTTGGGTTCATGTATGTATCATTTCAGTAATGACACATGAAAAACATTGTGTACCAATATGTGGTTAGGAAATGCGAGCCAATAAGCGACTGACCCTACCTGTTCCAAAATCTGAAAAGGTCCACAATACCTCGGAGCCAATTTGGCACAGGTATTCCACCTTAAGGTGCTCTTCTTGGGTTTAATCCTTACATAAATGTTTTCACCCACCTCAAAATCTTGAAAATTTCTTTTCCAATAAGCATATATCTTTTTCCTATCTTGAGCTGCATTTAAATTCTGTCTAATTTTTCTTACCTCACACTCCATCGCCTCCAGCATGTTCGGCCCAAGCATCAGTTTTGGTTTCCAGACTACTCTAGTTTATGGGGGTCTAGCATTGTCTTCCGTACAATTCTTCAAAAGGACTCATCTCGAGGGATTCTTGGTATCCATTATTGTAGGAGAATTCGACCAGATGCAAATATTCTTTCCACTTTGTGGGTTGCTGCATCACATACATGCATAACATGTATTCTAATATTTGATTTACCGTTTCATTCTATCCACATGTTTGAGGATAATAGGTTGTACTAAATTGGATATGTGTTCCCAAACCAGTGAATAGTGCCTTCCAAAAAGCTAGCATAAATTTTACATCTCGATCTGAGATAACGACTCTCGGAATGTCGTGCAGTCTAAATATTTCTCTCATGAAAATTTCAACAATTTCTACAATCTTGTAAGTTGACTGGACAGGTATGAAATGAGCTACCTTCCTGGGCCTATCCACACCACCATAATTGAATCATTGTGTCTCTTGCTTCTCAGTATACCTGTGATGAAATCATGTGATATGATTTCCCATTTCCATTTCGGTACATGAATAGGTTGAAGCAATCTTACTCGATGTTGGTGTTCCACGTTGACTTGCTGACACTCCAAACATATGGTCAGATATTCAGCAATGTTTTTCCACATTCCAGGCCAAAAATAGTCTTTTATAATTGATGTTAGCATCTTCTAATATCTGGGATGTTCAACATAGGAACTCCAATGGTATTCATTCAAAATCAGCTCCTTCAAGCTCATCTGATTTGGTATAAATATCTTCCCTCGAAATATCAAAAAAAAATTGTCATTAATTCCATAATCTGATTGATTTCCTTTATTTTCTTCCTCTCTTGCTTACTACCATAGGAATTGATACTCAGGGTCTCTCTTTGCTACCTCTATGATTTGCTCCTAGAACTTAAATTATGCTTGATTAAAGTAAAGTTCATAGATGTAATCTAGTTTCCTACTTAAAGCATTAGCTACTCGCTTCTCCTTACCTTTTACATGTTGAATGTAAAAAAATTCACTTAGGAACACATTCCATCTTGCTTGGCGAGCATTCAAATCAAATTGTTTAAAGTAGCTAGTGAGGCTACTATGGCGATTCTTAACACAAACATTTTCCCCAATAAGTATTGTCTCCAAATTAGAAGAGCATGTACTACCGCAGTTAACTCTAAATCATAGGCAGAGTAACGACACTCATGGTCTTTTAGCTTCCTAGATTCATATTCTATGCCCTTGCCATCTTGTGTCAATACTGCTACCACCCATTCCTTACAAGAATCAGTGCATACTTCAAATTCTCTGCTTGGGTCCACCACTTTCAATAGTTCTTTTAGTCGCTCAAAAATGGCTTGAAATTCATTATTCCATTAAAAAATTCGCCCCTTCCACTGCAAGGAAGTAATGGGAAAGGCTATCTTAGATCAGCCTTCAATGAATCACCAGTAGTAACCCGCTAAGTCCATGAACGAACGTATGTTTGCTACATTTATTGGAACTCTCCATTCCATAATTGTTTTTATCTTTTCTGGTTCTATCGAGATCCCTTCAATAGATATTACATGGCCCAAATATTGGATCTATTCTTTGTAAAAATCACATTTGCTAAATTTTGCATAGAATTGATGTTCCCACAACATTTTCAACACTAAACGTAAATTTTATTTGTGCTCTTAAATATTTTTTGAATAGATCAGTATATCATCAATGAATATGAAAACAAATTTATTCAAAAATGGGTGAAAGATACCATGCATTAGACTCATGAAAGTTGTTGGTGCATTGGTTAATCTGAACGGTAACACCACAAATTCTTAATATTTGTACATGGTACAAAATGTTATTTTGGATATGTCCTCATCCTTAATCCGTATCTATTGATACCCAGATCTCATGTCAATATTTGAAAATACAGTTGCTCCTTTTACCTGATTGAAAAGATCATCTATACATGGAAATGGGTACTTATTTTTTACAGTCAGCTTATTAAGCTATCAGTAGTCCATGCACATCTGCAGAGTACCGTCTTTCTTTTTAACGAATAACATTGGTGCTCCCCAAGGGGACACACTTGGTCAAATATAACCTTTATCCATTAGGTCTTGCAGCTACATTTTTAACTCTGTCAGTTCAGGCACACTCATTTTGTATGGTGATCGCGACAGAGGTACTGCCCCAGGTATTAATTCTATTGTGAATTCAATATCGTTTTTTGGGAGTAATCCTGGGATATTTTTTGGAAATACATTCATAAAATCTTGAACTACTGGAATATTTTCTAACATAAGAGTCCTGTATTTAGAGTTAGTAAACCCCACTTGAATAGCATAAAGCTGACACCATTTCCTAATGTATTTACCCAGCTGGGATGCAGTGATGGGGCACAATTGAAGTGGTTTCTTAATTCCTTGTAATTATTAATGAGTACCATATTCTACCTTAAAATGGATAATTTTTTCCTTGCAATATTCAAGTGACCAATGTATTTCTAACTAGTCCATTCCCAACAGAATATCATAGGAGCCCAAAGGTAGAATATTCAAGTCAACAGTTATATGTTGTCTTCCTATTTCTAGAATACAATTCGAGATTTTTGCATTAACTCTTCTCTTTGCTCCAGTAGCCAGTTGTACTAACCAGGGAATTTTAAATTTTTGGCTTTGCAATTTATAGTTTTCAACTACTCGAGGATTTATATAACTTAAACTGGCACCCGGATCAACCAAAATGGAAATAGTTTGGGAATATAATTTACCTTCCAGTTCTATCATAGTTGGCTGGAAATCCGCTTGCCGATCTTCTACTGCAGCATTGATCCTCGGTATGTTTCGTGTAACATCCCCTACTATAGATCCCTCTTGCAGATTGGATGTAACTTCATTTCTTCAACGATGAGGGACATTCTTAAAGTAATATGCCTCACCGCATCCCCAACATTGTAGTCGTGATTTCTAGACCTGTCCAAGGTCTGGCTCCACTTTCTATTTTTTCAGCTCCTGTTGTTCCGAAGCATTTTCAGACTCTGCTTCATTGTAAATTTTGTTTTTATTACTTCATTGAGTACGAATCCCTTCTAGGTTGTCATTAAAGTATTTTTTTTGCTCACTACCTTCATGGGTATCCCTCTCTAGGCTAGGTTGTGCTGTCGGATGACTATGTTTATCTAAGAGGCTCTTAAGAATCTTATCATGTTCTTGCATTAATCTTTCATTGTCGCTTCTTGCTCGTGTCATCTCTTTCTAGAGCTGTTGTACTGTATCTAACAATCTGTTGGTCTAACATTTTTGTTCTTCCAGTAATCTACTGGTTTGCTGAGGTTGATCTATGCTAAATTTTACCCACATCTCTAGGTTAATCTCTGGATTAGTCAGGGGATGGGTTTCCCTTGTAGTTCTTGTTGTCTGATGACTAGATCCTCTCCTCATGGAATCTTATCAGTAATTCCAGTTATTTTGCATGAAATTAAAAAATAAAAAAACAACTAAAGTTATTCAGTTGGCCTATCTGGCCCCAACGTGTAACCACGCTTTAACACCACTTGTCACCACTATCACATTCAAACCATAATAAAAATAGTAAATAAAAATAATATTATTACTCTACCATACAATTATATTACTCTACTCATACATTAATAATACTCTACCCATACATTAACATCCTGAGCTTAATTTCGTGCCAGATATGAAATTGTTTGATGTATTGATATATGTAAACATAATGTGAAACTTTGTGAAACAAATTCATGTGTGTTTGATAGCATTTATTTTTATACTATCTTTATAACACAATATTTTTTTGTATTAAATCATTTGTCCTTCGGGATAAGGACTTCATTGTATCGACAATCAAAATAAATTGAATAACCTATGCTTTGGGCAATCGACTATACATGTGTCATATCAGTTTGATTTTTGGAAATGAATGAAATAATAAAAAGGGAATCCACTTGTTGATTTTTCTGGGTGCTTGATCCACCTTCTGACTGGTAGCTATCATTACATTGTTATGTTGTTAACTATGCTAGTCGTAGATCTAGTTTAACCTAGATCCTACAGTGGGAAGGTTTAGGGTAACCACCCGACCTTAACCGCCGCTCTCATCTCATTTTCCTTATGCATTGGTTACGACTCTGCTCTGCAACTCTTCGCCCTCCAGGTTCATGTCTCCTGCAGCTAAAGGTAACAACTACTCCTCCCTTGACGAACTCAGTCATGGTTCAACTAGTCTTGAAATTTATAAATGTATGTTATGAATTATCATATTCTTCATTGCGGTTGGTAATTTGGTCAGTCATACAACAATGTATTGATTTCTTTCATATACTATCTATTCTTGTTTTCTCATAGAGTAATCTCCGAGCTTGGCGTAGAGTTTTAGTTTTCTTTGATGTTCACATCTACTCAATTTCTTTTGTGATACAAGGGATCAGTTGATTTTTATTTTGGTTAGGGTACATATCTCTTATTCTTATCATTTTTCGATTGTTCATGCTCAGGAACTTATCGCCAAGGGTTTCTCTAAGACCGCTAAGTATGGAACAGGTGCGGTCGAGATCTTTCCATGGTTGTATGTTCTACACTAATTCTTTTTTTTTAGCAATTTGGGTTGATGAATTTACTCACGGTAATCCTCTCACTGTTATGGTTACAAGCTCGGGGTCAATGTTGTGATCCTGGCAGAAAGGAAAAAAAATAATCCTCTCGAGCTCTACAATGCACTCTCGAGGACGGCTAACCCACGTAAGTAAAACCCGTCACATTTTGTTATGTTTGCTTAAGAGTATCCAGTTTGATATTAAGGGTAAATCCCTCTACTTGTACATGTTACAACTTATCCGTCCAATACCTCTTGCATGAATGAACTGATCCAGGTTTTCTTTGTAGGCATGAAGGGTTTTCGACCTAGTTTAATTCCCTTAGAGTGTTGAGTTTAACTTATATTTTCTCTTCGCAGTTTTTTTTACACTCGAAATAAGAGGGAAACTATGCATATTTCCACTGTCTGGTTTCTGTGGAAAATTAACATTTATGAATCTATCCTTTAACTCTAATTACGAACTCTACACATTTTTCTCAGGTTCGTTTCATTTTATGTATAAATTTTTTAAATAGTGACTATTATATGTTGTTGCCGACCATATCCTCAGCACAATAGTTTAAGAAATGTTGTACTATGGGTTTTTCATTTTATACATTTAAGGCCTTAGGACCATCATTGAATTTCATAAGTTATATACTCAAGTTTTCTGAGTTAGTGGATTTATTTCCATGTTTTAAAGTTGATATTTGTTGTGCATTCAAGATTTAAAGGCCAGAGGACTATGAACCCTGCTCTGTCTATCACGAAACTCGACTTCTAAACCTATGTGTTTTATATCTCTTTACACAAAAATTCTAAAATGTACATGTAATTATATTTTGCAGCATGCATCAAATCCTTCTCATGTTTTTACTTTAGATATTTTTCGTGTGAATTCATTCTAAGCCTTGTTCATAAAAATTATTCGAATAACATATGGAAACTTGGCAGTGAATAGATATAGATATTTTTTCTCTTCTACATTTCGGCAATGTATTAACCAATGATCTTTATCCACTATTTTTTTACACGGAGTTTATATTTGTATTATTTTGTAGTGGTTTTTACAATAAAGTAACTAATTTGTATTACTTCTTTAGCCCTGTCCTGGTTTTATTTTTTTCTTATCTAGTTCCAGATTTATTTATTATTTTTGAAATAATTTGACAAATCAGTAATAAATTCTATCTATCAGAGCACATAATTTCTTTCAATACATTATTGTTATTATCATCCATAACTTAACCAATAAACTTAATACTTATCTCTGTACTCTAGGTTAACTGATGGTGCCACCCAACCGTGAGAGAGGCGATTACGTCCTTTGCTCCCTTGTGCTATGCACCAGAGTCTAGGTAGCAGTTCTTTGCCAAATGTTATACCTCAGGACCTCCATCCAACCTACACTCCCTTAGGGTTACAGAGCTCCACTGGTCATAATCTAGCTCTGGACATCTCTTTTTCCTTACAACCTTCTATTGTAAATATTTTTCTTCTTACTTGAACATAACCCCTTCCCCTTCTCAAGATTTCCTTTTTATCCTCTTGGGGAAGGTAATTGTGAGAAAAAAATTGTCTCTTCCTTTTACTCTAGAATCTTGGAATTCTTTTACCAATCAGTTAATCAATTACTTAATGTAATTTATTCATGAAATATAATCCAAATTTTTTCTTACTAACAAATAGCCATATTCGTTAATCTGTTTTCTCTAACAAATTCAAATGTATTTATAAAAGTCTTTTAGACATAAAATTAAAATAAAATGAGGTGTTACATTTTTTTAAATATTTCTATAATAAGTTTAAAATATTTAGTTAAAATTTATACTTCTATTAGAGTGATAGGTAACTTTTAAGTTTGTTCTTTTATTTTTCAATATTTTTATTTTCCTTATTTCTAATGTTTAAATGAGAAATATTGTTTGTCTTTTTATAAATAGATTATCTTTTTATTTACCTATTGTATATATTAAAATTTTAATAGAAACAAAATTTAAATGTGTCACATAGATTTTATTTTTTATATATGAATTGGACAATGATTTGTTAGTAAAGAACATTATAAAAAATAAATTAATTAATTAAGGTTTATAAATAAGAGTTTTTTTTCGATAGAAGAAAGATCATAACTTAGAAAAGAAATCAAGAGTAGAAAAGTATCCTAATGGAAAAGAGAAGCTATAAGCTTTTAGGGGCGAAAAAAAAAAGCAAAACCAAACTAAGATTTTGGAGGGGAGGGTTCAAGTATCGAATTCAAAGATCTTTTATCCATAAAGAATAATAATAATATTTAAATAAATCAATATAAATTCATTTTGAATTATATAATTAAGTTAAATTGATTTTATTTATTTATTCATTATATTATATTATAAAAATAAAAATATTTTATTATAACTTCAAATAAAATTTCTCTATCATATTTAAAATAAAATAATTAAACTATTTTCCGGAGAATGGATGTGAATAGCACCACTGTAGCTCTGCGCGCTTGACCTAGCTGCGCCGCCCTAAGTTTGCAACTGCAGGATTTCCATGACCCCTCCAGTCGATTCCACGGAGGGGGCCGCCGCCCAATCTGCGTTCTCTGCACTTGTCAAGTCCCTGCCGATTCAACGCCCTTGCCCTTCACTGTCTAAGTTTCTCAAGAAGTTGGACGATCTGCAAGAGGTTATTCTGCCTCCTGCTTTGCCTAGAATGGCTGCTGTCCCACTTGCTGAACGGGGGCTTATTGGGAAATTCACTGGCTTATGGCCATCCCCAAAATATGTTCAACGCTGGATCGAAAAGAACTAGGCGGACAAAGTTAGCGGCAAAATCTCTATTCGCTTCTGTGGGAAAGGATATTACACATTCCACTTCGAAACTAGAGCAGATAAGGCCTTAATCTTCAGAAACGGCCCTTATTTTATGGACTCCAGAGGGTTGTACTTGAACAAATGGACTCCAGACTTCGATCCCGAACTGGATGTTCCTAGTGTTGTCCCAGTCTGGGTGCGTTTTCTGCATCTCCCACTCCATTGCTGGGGTGATGACTCGGTCCGCGCCATTGGAAATGTTGTGGGGAAGTATATCGATCGGAGCGAGCCCAAGGACAACATGAAAGCCTATGCACGTATTTGCGTTGAAGTTGATCTCGACAAGGGTCTCCCAGAGGAAATCAAGCTAAAGGTGGATGACTGGACACACATTCAGCAACTGGACTACGAAAAAATTCCATTAAAATGCAATGTATGTCACGAGTACGGTCATTTTTCCAATCGTTGTTCAAAAATTGTTAATGATGAAAATGCTCAACCTGAGAAACAAAGGGAGACCGTCTAGAGGAAAAAGACTGCTGCTGCGTCGTTTGCTGAAGCCCCTCCCAAATCAGCTCCCTTCAAACCCAACCCTTCTACCTCGTCGACTCCTCCGTCCTCCCCTCCCAAGAAAACTTTTGAATCTACCAATCCCTTCTCCTCCATTTCCCTAGAAGATGATCCCCCCATTCCTCCATCTCAGGAAGGCTCTCTTGCTCCCACTCCCCCTTCAAACCCTTCTCCATCATTCTCCCATGATCCTCCTACATCTAGATCAACCAGAAGCTCTTTTAAAGAACACGGTGCCAATTTGGATACTAGCAGAAAAAAAGGACCAGGCAGGAGATCCAGCAAACATCAGAGAGAAGAAAATGCCCAAAAAGATATTTCTATGGATACTCAAAACCCTATAGAAACTTACATCTTGGGGAAAAATAGTAAGGAAGCGGTACATAAAGATCAAGGAGGACGAGCAACTCTCCGTACCCCTCTCACCCAATGATGAAAGCCCTATACTGGAACAGCAAGGGATTAGGGCACCCCTCCAAAATCAAAGCTCTAAATGATTTGATAGCTCAGGAAAAACCAGGAATTCTTATGCTACAAGAAACAAATCAAGGTTACCAAGAAATGAGAGGGATTATTGACCACCTTAAGCATTATGAAGGAAGTATCTGCGAATCTAGGGGAGCTTCAGGGGGAATCACCACCCTCTGGAACCACACTACTTGGAAGCGCAAAACAAATACAATTAACCAATTTTGGATTAAATTTGTATTAGAGAACCTCATGAACAGCCAAACAATCGTCATCTATAATTTATATGCTCCTAATCACTACAGGGACAAAGCGCAGTGCTGGAATTCACTTCAAACTGACATTGACAATGAAGAAAGCAGCACCGTTATTCTTGAAGGCGATCTTAATCTCATACTCCACGCCAATGAAAGAAGGGGGGTTGTTTCACACACGATCCCTGCAGAATGCAGTTAGAGATTATTATGTAGGACCACGATCTTATTGACGTTGTCCCCAAAAATCGAAGGTACACATGGAATAATCGCAGATTGGGCAAGGCTAATATAATGGAGCAGCTAGACAGGTTTCTGGTGAATATCTCCTTCCTCTCCTCCTTCTCCACGGCATACTCTGTTTTTCTCCCCTTTGCAGCTTCAGATCACTACCCCACAGCGCTAACTCTTGAAACTCACAGCTCTCTAGTCCCCATTCCGTTTAGGTACAGCCCGCTGTGGAGCAATTTGCCCATTGTTGATCAGATTGTGAAACATACTTGGTGCCATCACATTGAAGGATCATCGGGTTTTATTTGGGAAAGCAAACTAAAAAGGACCAAAAGCACCTTAAAAGAATGGGCTCGTAATCATTATAAGGAGCCGGAGAAAGTGAAAGCTGAAATCAAAAGAAAATTGGAACAGGTCCATAGTACCATAGACGAACAAGGTCTGTCCCAAGATTCCAAAGCCAGAGAATGTGACCTTTACTTCCAGCTCTATCGTGCCAATCATATGGAGGAGCGGAAATGGAGAATCAAATCTCGTCAGTTGTGGCTGCAAGGAGGGGACAAAAACTCCACCTTTTTTCATAAGCAGTCCACAGTTAGAAAAATTAGAAACAATGTCACCTCCATCACGGACAATGAAGGCCAACTTCAAACCTCCCAAGATGCTATTAAAAAAGCTGCCTCAAAACACTATAGCGTGCTCTTAACCGAAACCAAATAAGCTGAAGACTACTCAAATCTGCTTCAATATCTTCCCGCAGGAATCAGTGCAGAAATTAATGCAGAGCTCACCAAGGAAATAGAAGAAGATGAAATTCAAAGAGCCACTTGGGCTCTTCAGCCAGACAAGGCCCCTGGCCCCGATGGCTTCCCCATCAGTTTTTATAGATCCCACTGGGGGACATTCAAAAAATATATTGTCAAGATGATAAAATGGATCCAGCGCAAGAATAAAATTGGAGGCTTCACCAATGCCACTCATCTCGCCCTTCTCCCTAAAGAAAATCGGCCCTCAACCTTCTCTCGCTTTCGGCCCATTTCCCTTTGTAACTCCTCATATAAAATCTTGTCAAAAATCATAGCCACCCACCTCAAACCCATCCTCCCCTCTCTCATCTCTAAGAACCAAGGAAGCTTCTTAGCCAACAGACAAATTTCTGACTCTATTATGCTTGTGCAAGAGGCTATACATTCCAACCAAGTTAGAAAAGAAAAAGGTTTTATTCTAAAACTGGACTTAGCCAACGCTTTCGATCGAGTAAGACACTCCTTCCTTCTTGCTTTTCTAAAGAAAATGGGATTTTCCTCACCCTTCGTTGATCTAGTCCATGCATGCATCTCTGGCCCTTGGATCTCTCCCCTTATCAATGGCAGGCCAGTGCCTTCCTTCCAATATTCTCGAGGATTACGTCAAGGTTGCCCCCTTTCTCCCTACCTTTTTATCTTGATGGTTGAATCCTTCAGCAGGGCCCTTGACCACAAACGCCACACCGGTCTCATCACCGGCATTAAATTTGGGAATGGGGTAAAAAAAATTAACCATTCTCAGTTTGCTGATGATACCTTGTGAATGGGAGGAGCATCCAGCATTATAGCTCGTCGGTTCAAAACACTCTTAGACATATTTATGAGCTACTCCGGAGGCATGATAAATCACCTTAAGAGCTGCATTTATAGTTGGAACGAAACTGCTCAAACTCTTTAGAGCATTTCCAGCATCTTCGGGGTTCCCTGTAAATTAGATTGGGGGCATTTCTCCTATTTGGGCATGCCAGTGAGTGTGGGTGCTCTGAAAGCTGAAGTCTGGGACACTATTATTGACAAAATGAAAAGGAAATTGCAGCAATGGGGCTCCCTCTGGCTTAACCCAGCAGGTCGCCTAATCCTCCTGAAATCTGGCCTCTCTTCACTGCCCATGTATCAATTCACGCTACTGCGAACTCCAGCTAGTTTTCACCACAAAGTGGAAGCCATCCTCCGTCACTTTCTCTGGCAAGGGGGGAAAACTGAAAGAAAGAAATACAATCTCATAAATTGGAAACAGGTTACACAACCCTATGAATATGGTGGGCTGGGGATCGGATCTCCACAGCTACTAAACATGGTCTTTGGTGGCAAGATAGTCTGGAGGCTCATCAACGGAGACTCTGCTTGGTGGAAGAAAGTAATGGAAGTCAAATATCTAAACTCTCCGAGACAGCTTCTTTTAGATCATGACATACCTCTCAGAGCTTGCACCAAAATCTGGGGGCTGTGAAAAAAAGTAATACCCATCCTCGCTTCAAATGTTTCTAAGGTCCCCAAGGGGGGCAACAGCACTAGATTAGGAGCTGATAAAATAATGGGCCATCAACCCATCAGCAATAGGCTTGGAACCCAGCAGATTCTCTCTTACCTTGCCAACAAAGGAATTCACAATTTGGCTCAAATATCCAAATGGGATTTTTATACTCATCTTTGGACAAGATGGAAATTTCCAGATATCCCTGAAGAGCTACGTTCTAGCCTGGATAACCTGTAGGTTTATCTCCCTGGCATCGCACCCACCAAACAAAATGATATGGATTGTTTTTACTGGGACCCTACAGGTACTAGCTATACAGTCAAGGTCTCCTACCAACAAATCTATAACAGAGATCATCCGATGCCCAAATGGCCACAATGGAAAACTGTTTGGAAGTCAAAGACCCTCCCCAAAATTAAATTCTTCATTTGGGTTCTCTTAAAAGGGAAAGTTCTTACTGCAGATAACCTGAAAAAACGTGGTGTTCTAGGTCCTTCTCGCTGCCCAAACTGTCTTGCAGCCGAGGAGACTATTCAGCACCTCTTCATAAGCTGCTCCTATGCCACTGCTTGTTGGAAAGAAGCCTTTCAGCAGGATCACCTCCCCTGGGGTTCGCAGAGCACCGTTGTCGATCTCTTACACTCATGGAAGAAGAATTACCCTTGGCAGCGCAAGAAGAATAATGTGGCAAGAAGATTCTGGAATGCTCTTCCTTACACCATGCTGTGGCGTATTTGGCTAGCGCGCAATCAAATAATCTTCCAAGACAAGAAAATCGACATCAGAAAGCTTCATAATAAGGCAAGAGGACTCGCTATGGAAACTGTAGCTGTCAATTTCCAACGAAACATTGATACGGTTCGTCTCTTCATTGAAGAACGGAACTACATAGGAAGTATGCTTGATCAGAGCAACATGGACCTCTGCAACGGACAACACAGAAACGACACTGGCAGCAATCAAACTCCTAGCAGCAGTTGGAAAATCAGAATGAAGGACAAGGAGTTTTCACTCTGGTTAAAAAGCTGCAACACTCACTTCTTATTTTTTTATGGATCCTCCAAGTTAAATCCTGGTAAGGCTGGGGCGGGCGGAATCATTTGTATCGCCAATGGAGACATCGTCCTTGCTTACGAATGGGGATTAGGCTCCCTCTCCAATAATAAAGTATAAGCTCTCGCTCTGTACCAAGGACTTATTCAGCTCCAAATCCTTGGCATTCGCACAGAAACTGTGATTGGAGACTCGGCAATCATCATCAGCTTAATGGTCCACAAGTGAACAGCCACCAATTTACCACTCCAGCAAATTACAATTCAGTGTCAGGATCTCACTCAGAAAATGCAGGATGTTCGATTTATCCATGTCCTTCGTTCCCTCAATAAGGAGGCCGATGCTTGTGCAAATAGAGCTTGCTCCAAAACTATGGGAATTCTCAGTAGAAACGTCGTAGAATCCTTTTGTTTTCTGCCATGATTTGGAATAATCAGCTCAGTTTGTCTGCAAAGGCAGCAGTAGTAACCATGTTCAAGAATGAAATGGCAACCAGAAATTCACTACGGGCATCAATGAGACCAGTCTCAGCCCAGCAAATTCAGGATCAACAGGCCTTGAAGGCGACCTATTGCAGGATTTACAGGTTTTGAAGACAACATCGTTTCAGCATGTTTTACAAATGTAGTTTTCTGCTGTCACAATTTGTTCAAATTTATACTAAATTAGCCTCCTCAACAGTCAAGTATAATCGGAGTGCTCAGGAACTTGGTTTCGTTGAGGTTCCCCTCCTTCTCTTCTTTCCGGCTTATAGCCCTGTAACATTGGAGCCTAGTCTCCCATTTTCTTCTTTTTGAATACAAACAGCACCCGATTATGTCACAAAAAAATTAATAATAATAATAATTAAACTATACTTAGTTACAAATTTTTCTTCTCTTCTCTTGTACATACAAACACATTGAGTAACTTTTAATATAGTAAATTTTACTGTAGTAATTTTGATTTTAATTTATTTTTCAAATTGAATAAAAAACCTATAATAACAGAGATCATGTGAAAATTATTTTATTATGAATAATAGCATTATTTTATAAAGTACAAGAACCTGGTTGGTAATGAATTTTAGCCTTGGACAGTTGGAACAATTACAACCACCTTCCTCTAGATTTATTGGAGATCTGCAGATTGTAAGGGGTTGGTCTAGATTCCAAAGAAAAGGAAAAAAAGGTCTAGAAAAAGAAAAGGGCGGGATGTTGCCAGTGAGAAAAAATCCTGAGCTGGACTCAGAGCCAGTGGAGAACCCTTGAATTGGAGATTAGAGGCCAAACTATTGTCCCGATGCCTTTGGATTTACCCGTGAGGAAACCTTTAAGTTTTCGAGGAGCAAAAGCTCAGAGCGGAGAAGAGGACAAGGTCACCCTTCTCATGGTTGGGAGGATCGGCCAAGCTAGTGAAGTTTTGTCAGTGAAAAAAAAAAAATTACTTTATGATTGCAACAGGTTTTGTGAGAATTCAATACCTAAATTGAAATCTAATGCCATTGTTTAATTATGTAATACTCCTAGGATATTAAGTTACAATCTTGATTCTTTCCCTTACAGAATATGCAGGTTAGGAAGTGAAACAATGAATACATTGTTCTTAATTGTTTTTATAATAATCTAATATAGAATATGTGAACAGTCGAATATTTTTTTCCTATGATTATGATCAATATAATAACTATTAAACTGACAAAGGGAGAGTCTAAGAGCTTTAGCCACCTTCCGAACTAATTCAGAGGCTACATGTACTATGTAGATCCCTTCAACCACAATAAAAGAATATGTATATAACTTATACATATTAAATATCTAATCAACAATTTCTCAGACTGGAAAATTTCTAAATATTACAGAAACTATACAAAGTCTAGTAAAAACTGAAAAAATAAAAAGTGTAAGTTAAACAAGTTATCGGATAACCAAGGAAAAATTACACGCATGTAAACTTGTGACATCCTAGAATTTAAACCAGAAAGAGTTGCCATGATTATTCATAGCACGACTTCCTAGTACCATTGTATTAGAGAAAAGAGAAAGCCTTGTTAAATACATGTACAGGTACAAATGCATATTAGTAGAAAAACTCTAGAAGGAGGCAATGCCTGAACTTTAAAAGATAATAGACGAGAAAGGAAGTGAATTTCGACCTTACACAGAGATTGTTATAATTAATAACAACACAATCAAACCTTGGATAAATGTAAGCACTGCGTAGGTGAATCATTTTACCACAAACTTCATAAAATATTAAACGTTGACAGTTTGGGGAAGGACCATATCATATTTTTCACTTAAATATACAATTAATATCCAGTTGTTGAAGGAACGTAGATAACCCGGAATAACATACATCTTAACCATAAAATTGTTTGAGTAACATAAACAAAAACATATTGTTTTCTCATCACATAAATACAGATGCATCCTTGACAACAAGAAAACTAGAAACCATGAGAGTTGGCTTTATGGCCAAGTTGTAATTACATGTAAAATATGTTTCAAACTCTATAAAATTATGAGGAAAAACCCTAATCATCTCTGCCCAGAAACCGTCCTCATAGGTAGGGACAGAAGGTTAATCGGATGGGACTCAAACACAAAAGAAGTTCATTGAAAATATATCATGATATAAACATTGTAGACCCTAGCAATACTTGTAGGGTTTGATACCATAAACCCCTGTAATAAAACTGAAAGAAAGATCAGTGGGGAAAAACCCTAAACCTCCTTTAACAGAACTGTGATATTAAAGAAAAAATCGCAGAGGCATGAGTATAGCACTTACCCAGGAAACTACAAAGACGTGGAAAAGGCAGAAGGCACACTAGTGAGACTCCAACCTTTGTTGACTCCGAGAAGACCTGTAAAACAAGGTAAATTTATTTAGAATGTGTAAGTAAGTTGTTTCCCCGACATTACAGTTAACAAAAAGAGAGAAAAACCATGAGTAATTACTTGGACCCTTAAGGCACGAGCAACCTCTAGAATCGGCAAATAGTAAGCAAGGACCCAACATTAGTAGCAGTCGGGGTATGACTACCATGCATGTACCAATAGTAGTTCGATTAAACCACACACTTATTAAACGTGTGATAATGGAATATTGTAGGTCATTTAAGTCATGGGGAGATAACCTGGTTAAGTCTTGTGAGGGTAGGAGGCCGAATTCGCCATTATAAAACATTATGAGACACAGAGCGGAAACCACAATTGACCGAGAAAATGCAGAAGGGATGTGATGCTGGGGTAGGGGTTATTTACCCTGACCAGCAGTGGATGGATCTCCACCATGGGATTTCCAGATCCAAGATCAACTATTGATAACCGCCCACCAGAAAACTGACAATTGTCAGGAAAACACCTTTCAGAAACTCCCTTAACGATACAACTGTCGGGCTTATCATTGCTAGCCAAAGGTAGAATACTAACAGTGATAGGTAAGCCAATGCGTAAACGCATGGGAATGAAATTCATTAAAAAAATTAAGGTTAACAACCAAAGTTATGCATGTACAATCACAAATCTACCGAGACGACGAATATATGTGGTATACTTTAAATATTCATTCACATTTTTGATATGCATGTAGGTACAATATTGTATTAATACATATATGTTCGCACAGTAATAATTATACAAAGATTAACTTTGGAAGCGATATGATATTTATAGGTTATGATTTAAGACTATCAATAATTGTTTTTATTTCCACGATTATAATTGAAATGATTTTTTTTGTTTTTAAGGTATGTTCTTAGGGTATAATGAATGTAGGTGTTACAAGTGGTATCAAACCCATGTTCCTAATAGTGTGAATTTGTGGGAACATAAAGTGCAATGATGTGGTGAACACACCCAGAGAGAGAGAGAGATAGAGTGAAAGAGTGAAGTAGAAATAGAATGCAGAGAGGATCCAGATTATCAGTGAGGCCAAAAGCATCTTATGAAGGAAATAACCCGGAAATGAGGGTACAAGTGGATGCGAACCGACATTACCACACCAATAAGTTACTGGAAGAAAAGTAGCAACAAACTAGGTAGCTGTTGGAAACAATACAACAGTCGCAAAATGAAATGGCCCAAATGAGGAATGACAATGTGAGATTAATTCAAGAACAGAAGAAAATTTTAAAAGCCTATCTGATAGACAAAATAATAGAGCTTATCATCCAATTCCAGATCATGAGACATAGTCTGAAAGAGAACAACAACGTACTGGTGATGACCAGGAGGAGAGTCATACTCAGAGAATTCAACATCATGAGAGATAGAAGATGGAGCATGAGGAAGAGTCTGACAATGAGAACAACCAGGGAATGACAAAGAAGCAAAAAATAGAGCTACAAGGATAATTTCAAAAGATCAAGCCACCGATGTATGACGGGGAGAAGGAAGAGGAAGCTGAGGCCTGTCTTATTAAAATGAACAAGTACTTTCAAGTGTACGATTACAATAGAAATCTCAAGGCAAGATTAGCTATCTACCAGCTATAGGGAAAGTCCACCCTATGGTTGGATGAGATTAAAATAATACAAGAAATTGATGAACATAAAGTGAACTAGAAATACTATCAGAGGCACTTTTAAAAAAAAATTGACTGAGTGTTTCTATGATGAAAAATCCAAAGAGTTCCATGATCTCTGACTAGGGTATTTAACCATGGACAAATTCATAACAAAATTTATAGTTCTATTGAGGTATGCGACTTATCTACATGAAGAAAAGGCGAAAATGCAACGATTCATAAGTATTTTACCTAGTTATATGAAAGAGAGAATCAAGATCGACAGTACCAAAACAATGAACGAAGCGATAAAAAAAGGCATGTATGTGCTGCCAAAAAACCAAGAAAAATGACTTTAATAAGAGTTGGAATCAAAAGAAAACATCCAAGAGTTTTCAAATTTTTAGGAATTCGAAGCTTGCTACCAAAAATTTTCAGAGAAACGCAGCAAATAGAGTGATGGAGAAATCCCATTCAAAACCAAAATGGTATTCAGGGGCTCGAAACATTGAGGCAACCAGCAAGCCAAAGCCTAGCTAAGTGAAAAAACCAACCTTATATTGTTGGGGTTGCAGTGAATCCCATTACTATCGAAACTGTCCATACAAAGAAAGGACTGAGTAGGAAACCAATGTTCAAGAAGCTTCAATGGTGGTTGAGATAGAAAGTAGCATACCTCGAATCAATGCAGCTTTGGAAGACCGACAGGAGGAGTACCAACCCTCAATGATATAATGTAAAGGTAAATTTTCTAACCAACCTGTCTCTGTTTTAATTGATATGGGTGCTAGTGTGAGTTATGTTAGCCCCAAAGTCATAGAAATGTTTCAATTACCAAGTCTTCAATTCCAAACCCCTTGGCTAGTATAGTTGGCTACTGGTGCCAAATGACAAGTAACTACCAAGACAAAAAATTGTCGTATTGAAATATCAGGACAGCACATTCATGTGAATATAAACATGCTTCCCTTAGGTTCATATGATGTGTTGATCGGAATGGATTGGCTAGAAATCGACTGGTCGATAGTGGACTGTAAGGAAAATATGGTCATTTTCCTTACTAATGAGGGAGTAAGGCGGGAGATGCAAGGTATTAAAAATGATATTAAACGAAAACCCATTACTACCAACTAGTTAGGAAAGTGTATATGAAATGGTTTTTAAATCTATGTTGTTCTGGTGGGGCATACAAACTCGAAAGACATGATAACTTCACTTGAAAATATGCCAATCATTCAAGATTTTGATGACGTTTTTCCCGAGTGAATTCATGGCTTGCCACCCAAGTGGGATATGGACTATATAGTAGAACTAATTCCAAAAGAAACTCCTCTATCTAGGACACCTTACCGAATGAGCGTACCAAAATTAATTGAGCTCAAGATGCAGTTACAAGAACTGCTTAATAAGGGATACATTTGTCCCAGCGTGTCCCCTTGGGGGGCCCCAATGCTATTTCTACACAAAATGGATGGAACCATGCGCCTATGCATTGACTACCAATAGCTGAATAAGCTAACTATCAAAAAGAAATAACTGTTGCCACGAATTGATGACTTGTTTGACCAAGTCCATGGAGCTAGCATGTTCTCAAAATTTGATCTTAGATCTGGTTATCATCAAATTCAGATTGAATAAGGGGATATATGTAAGACAACTTTTCGAACTTGCTATGGACTCTACGAGTTCGTGCTGTTAACATTCAGCCTCACCAATGTTCCTGCCACATTCGTGAGTCTAATGCATGGCATTTTTTAGCCATACTTAGATAATTTTGTACTAATTTTCATTAACTATATATTAATTCACTCTAAGAATCAGGAAGAGCAAGAAAAGAACCTCAAAATAGTCCCGCAAACACTATGAGAGAATCAATTGTATGCTAAGTATAACAAATGCGACTTCTTTACACACCAAATTCAATATTTCGGGTCATGTGATATTACCCGAGGGAATAGCTATCGATCCTGAAAATATCAGGAAAATTATGGAATGGGATGTTCCTAAAAATGTGGCAGATATACGATCTTTCATGGGTCTAGCAAGTTAGTATTGTTGATTTATCAATAATTTCTCCAAGATCGCCTATCCCATAACTTCCCTACAGAAAAAGGGAGGATATTTAAGTGGACAACAAAATGCCAAGAAATATTTGAACAATTAAAACAACTACTAACCTCAGCCCCAAATTTGAAGGTGGCAGATTCAGAGAAGGATTTTTCTGTGTGCACTGATGCATGCCAAGGAGTGGGATGAGTTTTGATGCAGGAAGATAATGTGGTGGTATATGAATCTCGCAAATTGAAGGAACATGAAAAAAAGTATTCTGCTTACGACTTAGAATTCACAACAATAGTTCATGCCTTAAAGATGTGGAGTCATTATTTTTTGGGCAAGAAATTTTTGTATTTAACAGATCATAGCAGTCTGACTAGTTTCTTTAGTCAGCCAACTATGAATGTGAGGTAAGCTATATGGACAACATTCTTGAGCAAGTTTTATTTTGAGATTAAGCATTTGAAGGAAAAGGAAAATCGAGTAGCAGATGCTTTAAGTCGAAAGGTATAGTGTGTCTATGAAGTCCAATACCATCAAATCGAGTTTGATGTGTCTGGACCACTTGCTGAAGCTGCCCTTAAGGACCCTAAATATAAATACCTTTGGAAACACACTAAATAATTGCGGAAAATGGGTACAGACACTGAATATGATATTAATAATAAGGACCAGTTGACCTTCTGTTGACAGGAAAATTTGTACGGCCAACAGTAGGGGATCTCCCCGGTAGAAAGTCCCAATTAGACCTTAAACCGTTTGGAATAGGGATCCCGTCCGGAGTGTGGGTCCGGCTACCACTTAAGATGACTCCTCTTCGGTCTCAAAAGAACCTGCTTGAACCTGCGAACATACACTTATTCACCTGATATAGAATACGAGATTAACGTGTTAAACATGAATCAAACACTATGTGTAGAAGATTATAGATAAAGCACATACACCTCAAGAGATGTCATTAGCAACACATCTTTTGTGGGGTAATTGCTAGTACAGTGGTCTGATCACACAAAAAATAGTTCTTGATGATAAGATACCTCTGCACTTCCTGAAAGATGAAACGAAATGCTAACAATCTAGTTTATTAACATTCATTAACATAACAGATAATAAGATAAACATCATTGATACAACACGGATAGCCATGACGTATAAACGATATCATGAAAAGAACAGATTCATTAATCATAGGATATTCTGAAACTGTTGAAAGAAATACACAAAGTGTTCATATAGCAAAACACATCATAACCATAGGGTATTTTAACAAGATTCTATATTCATGTGCTCAAGTGTCAGATCTTTAAATACAATGCTTGTAGCTCCTGAGTTTCCCAAAAGAAAAAGCCCTTGTACAATGTCCCGTAGGAGTATTTATAATGCCAAAATTGTCTGTTGGGTTTCCTTGACTGTTCGCCTTCTTGACTTTTGGGCTACCTTGAGACCCACTCCTTCTGCGACCTGGGTAGGTGATACGACCTGCGACCTAGGTAGGAGATGCGACTTGCGACCTGTCCTGTTGGTGCGATTTGCGACCTGGTTCTTCTTGCTGCTCAGGACTTGCTGCTGCCAGGACGCGAACTGTTCATGTCAACCTGTTGTTCCCTAAGGAAATCCTGCCATGCCTGGTATTCTGCCGCTATGGGGGACACCAGAGGCACCTCCTCTTTCAGCCTATACACGCATTCCACAGCGTTTGGTACTAGGGTCTCCCTCTTCTGTCCGATCTGATTTGAGAGCGACGCAAGCTTGGTATAAATCCGCGCTGGAGCGGCGATGAATTGACTGAGATGCTCTTGAGATGCGGAGGGCTCCGGATCAGCTGCGGCCTGCTTGATGGGTTGCAAGAATGTTTGAATATCCTGGTTTACTTGTTCCCAGGTTTTCTCTTCCTCTAATGCTCCAAGCGATGGGATGTGGTGCAGCGTATGCATTGAGTCGATACCACTAATCAGATGGTCGTACGAGGACATCACTTTGTCCAGGTCTTTAGTCAATTTGTCTCCAGATTGCATCTCTATGCGGAGTTGAACTTTCGCATCCTGCGTGTGGATCCAGTCCCTCTTAGGCAAATTTTCAGGTGCCTGAGGGTACTGAATAGTCCAACCCATCATCCTGTCCAAAGCTTGTGAAGCCTCTTTGAGCTGATCTTGTCTTTGCCTGGTTTCCATTCGTGCTCTTGCCAGAGGAGCGACTGTTTGTTTGATGGTGAACATCTCACCATATACCTGTCTCATAGTCATCTCTAACACCTCACACTCCTTGAAAATGGCAAGCGAGACTTCATTTGCTGGTAGAGCTTGGTTTCGAAGTTGCTGGACTTCCGCTTGCAATGCTGCTCTCTCCTGCTCTGCCATCTTTTCGCGTTGCTCAGCTGCGTGCAGTCTATTTTGTAGAGCTACTATTTCTCTACTCATCCGGGTTACATTCTCTTCTGTAGCCGCAGCGAAGGCAGTACCTGCTGACGCTATCATTACCGGATTAGTCCTGGTATCCAAAACTATATCCTTACCTGTGGATACTGCAGATGATGTAGAGGGACTATGTGCCAACGACCTCCTCTTCTCTTGACGAATCTTGAACGAAAACTGATCAAATGTGAGTCTGGTCAGGTCGAACACATCTTCTTCCTGTCTCTGGGGCGATCTAACATCAGAGAGTTGTGTACGGCCCAAAGGTATGTCGAGAGGAGTTACCTCAAGATCATCTAGCGTGTCATCCTCTCTTTCCTCTGTGTTCTTCTCTTCTTCTTCCTTCCTCCGCCGTTCAGCTTCTGCTGCTGCTTCTATCTCGGCCCTCTTCTTTTGTTCAGCTGCAGCAGCCTGCTCGGCTTTCTTTTGGCGTTCAGCCTCTGCGGCTTCTTCTATTTCGGCCCTCTTCTTCTGTTCAGCTGCAGCAGCCTGCTCGGCTTTCTTTTGGCGTTCAGCCTCCGCCTTGTCCAGCTCTGCCTTAAGCGCCTGTTCCGCTGCAGCTTGCGCCTCTTTGTCTTCTTTTTCTTTCCTGGCCTCTTTGGCCAGCTTCTTCTTTTGTGTTGCTGTTGCACTTTTTTGGCGCGCCTCCTCATCTTCTTTTAGCTTTTTCTCCCTTTCCTGCTGGGCTTTTGCTTCTGCCTCCTTTTGTTTGATGGATGGAGTTGGCCCTGTGTTGATTCGAGATTTCTGGAGCATGGATGAAGAGGAAGCTCCTAACTGACGTCTTCTGTCTTCTAAGTTCTGATCGTCTGAGTCTTCCTGGACCACGTCAATTCCCGGAGCAAGTTGTCTTTCAGCATTATACCAGTTTCTTCTCTCATCTTCCGCTGGGCGCTCAAGATGCTGATAAGTCCACTTGAGGTTGGCTCTCCGGCAGTGTACAGGGACCAATCTCTCTGGGTCATAGTTTCGGTGTTCAAGTGCCCCCAGCTGATAACTTCTCATTGCTTCTGCCTCTGCTAGTACTTCCTTGAAGTCTTTAACTGTGAATGCACCAATAGTGAGGGGCAGAGTGGGCCATGGCTTCTTTTTGCCCTTAGACAGGATGTTGGAGAATCCGTGTGACATCTGAAAACACACCTCCTGAATAAGCATTTTGTCCGTCACGAAGCGAGGAATAACATGTGGCGCCTTGTAAGTTCCAAAGACTCGGATGAAGGTGTACCCAGGGAAAGGGAACCAGTGCGCCACTTTAACCAGAGTCTCCTTGGCCCGCCATGACATGCAAGGGGCGTCTTGGCCAAATAAATGTCTGTACAGAGCGGGAACAAATATTTGGGAGATCCGATCTATGTCCTGTTTGTATTTAGACTCCCAGAATACTTTGAGTTGTAGATGGATTGCGCGTGTGTTCTCGGGGTCCCAGTTGTGCTCCCAGCCGTCAAACTCTACTCGGGCACACACCGCATCTAATAGGTATGAAGCCATGTAAAATTCAGCAGGCATTCCTTCGTCCGGAGCCAATTCCGAGTTCAAGTTGGTCTGCATCGACGTCATCAGTATGCCGGCCCAGTTAAAACGGGTGCCCTGTGTTGTCACATACTCCATAATAGTGGCCCAACTGCCGTTGAAAGTGGAGCAATCTGGGCGCCGTCGCTTTGCGAGCATGGCGACGGCAATTTATAAAACTTTCTTGAAGCTTGCCCTTTTGGGCCAGTCTGGTTCTTTTTCTGTGAACTACAGGCTCTTACCATTGTTAATAGTAGCCGACGATCGGGAGGGCGTAGTAATCAACTTTCTCGGAAATGAAGTCTTTAGTTTCGTGGCGATGAATAATAAATGTGTGCATCTGAGCCTACCAGCGTAGTGAAAGCTCTGCCTTCATGATCTCTGATCACAAATTTCTCTGGGTCCGTCTTTTGTATTATCCAGTCTATGATCTCCGGACATGGGAATATAGCTGGATGCGCCCCTGCCAGATGTAGTTTGGACCTCTTTACGGCCAAGTATATTTCTCGGTCTGGGAGGTCTTCCGGAAATTCTTCTGGCAACTTGGCGAACTCCTGATAAATCTGGTACCACCTCATGCTGTCGTCTTTCAAAAAAGTACATAATGTATCTCGGAATATTGGGGGTGGGGACACCACCACCAGCTCATCAGTCTCTTCCACTATTCCCTTGTCCTTTCTCCGAGACCGCGGGGGCGCCATGTCACTAGAATCTGAGAGCACAGGTATGCACTCTATGTCTTCACCTGTCAAATTCAGAAAGGAGTCCCACGATAAGAATGTCATGGCGCTTAAAACCAGTTACAATTTAGTGACAAAACCTAAATGCGTTAAAGCAAAACTGGACTGGTGAGTCGCTGGGTCGCAGATCACACAAACAGGGCCCGGGCGCGATCTTGCGACCTCGCGACCTGGCGACCTGAGGTCGCTGGGTCGCTAGGTCGTAGATCTACGAAAACAAAGGAAAGTGCGACCTGGCGACCTGGCGACTAGGTCGCTGGGTCGCAGGTCGCAAATGTGTAAAACTGGAGAAAATTGCGACTCTGCGACCTCGCGACTAGGTCGCTGGGTCGCAGGTCGCAGATTGTCTTGCCGGGGGTTTGGTGCGCGCGGCCTTGAACCCTTTTGCCTCCTTTCTCTTGGAAATTTGCATGGTTTCTGGGGCCAGGGAGAGCTGTGGCATGATTTTAAAGGTAAAGGGGTGATGCCATGGGATGAAATAGCAAACAGGGAGGCTTTAGGTAATTTATGTAATATGTAATTGGCAAAATATCAGAAAACATCAAAGCATGGCCAAAAGACAATTTATAGGCTACAAGGGGAGATGGGTTTAGTAAGAAAATCATTAGAACGGAAACAGCAGGAAGAAATGGCAACTTACCCGGGAAAAACTCGTCAGTTGAGCTGTCAGAGGCGTTTTCCTTACAAATCGTTGAATGTGAATAATGCGACCTGCGACCCCCCTTTTATAGGAAGTCGCACGTGCGGACCATTAATGTGGGTCGCTAGGTCGCAGATTCGTCAAACCTTGAGTTTTGCGACCTGGCGACCTTGCGACCCGGCGACCTGGGGTCGCTGGGTCGCAAGGTCGCTAAGTCGCGATTTTCGGAAAATGACCAAATTGCGACCTGGCGACCTGTCGACCTGGGTCGCTAGGTCGCTAGGTCGCAGTTTGCATAAGTTTATGTAATGTGCGACCTGGCGACCTGGCGACCTGAGGTCGCTAGGTCGCAAGGTCGCAATTTGCATGAATGTCTACTTTTGCGACTTAGTGACTTAGCAATTTCTCTTTAGTTCTAAGGGGCTCCAAAATTTTAAAAAGGTAGTCTTTTTTGGAGGGTGTTGTAAAGGTTACAACAAATGGCGATTCACTGGACGAACTCAGAGTCTCCGCTGATGGTTAGCCTTAGTGGGGGGAGGGAGAGGCTTATGCTAACTGCCCTCTTTTACCTTGTGGTTGCCATTTCCTAGCCTTCGGTCGTCCAGCTGGGCTGCCGAGCTTGCTGGTCTGGTTGGGCGCCATTCAAACAAATTCTTTCTTCAGGTCTCCGGACTGGAAGGGTTGGAGAACTCTAGGCGGCTACAGGGTCTGGTACGATTATTTTTTCCTCATCGTGTTGCTCCGCTGTCAGCGAACCTCTCGATCCCGGCGGAGTCACTGCCTAGGAATCGTGAACGTTGCTCCGCTGCCAGCGAGCCTGGTCAGTACCCCGGCGGAGTCGTTACATCACCTCTCTGCGCAGGAAGCCTTTCTCAATCCTTTACCCTTTATTTTTGTGCTATTGCACTTATTTTGAATGTGCCTGATGCACTTATTTAGATGTGCTTATGGCACTTATTTGAAATGGCAGTTTTGCCTGGGCGGATGAGGGATCCCGACTTATTTTGCTTGCAGAGAGGTTGTTCCTGGTCTAGTATGAGGACTTTGATTTTTCCCAGACACCCTGACATAGCATAGAGTATCTCTCTTCCCTTCTGGTCCGGTTACCATTTACACTGCATTTTCTTTTGTGGACACCCTCTCAGACTGGCGAGGTAAGCTTTCCTGCTTGAGGACTTGAGCTCGGTAATGTGCTACTTTTAGGTGCGGAGAACAAGCAAGCTTTTGCCACCTTCGAATTTGTCGGGAAAAGCTTTCCATCAGTGGAGAACCTGCGGCAGTATGCCAATCTGTGTGACTCTAATACATCCTTCCTTAGGCTTTTATTCTATTTTTTTATTTTTTATTTTATTTTATTTTATTTTATTTTATTTTATTTTTTTTTTTATTTTATTTTTTTTTTAACAAAAGAGACAAGAAAATATGGTACAAGAACGAGACAGCCCTCCAAGGGCTGCTTAAGTGAAATAGTGTTTGAGGTCGTGCCCGTTTACCGGGAGGACCTCGACTCGTCCATCGAGGGTTTGCAATCTGAACGTGTGTGATCCTATCTTTTCCTTAATTTGGAACGGGCTTGTCCAAAGTGCTTGGAACTTGGCATGCTTCCCCTTTTCCTCATGGGCTTTATCCCACTTAAGGACCAGGTCTCCTACCTCAAAAGTTTTGTTTCCCGCGGACTTTTTATCAAACCATCTTTTGATTCGGCTCTGATGGATGGAAAATTTTTTCCGGGTCTTTTGCCTTTCTTCCTCCAATTTCAGCAAGGTGTCGATTCGGTTTTGCAAGGTGGGACACGGAGTACCATGACATTCTTGGGACAGTTGGAGGGCCGGGAGAGATAGATGAGAAGGGAGGACAGCTTCTTTTCCATACACGAGGAAAAATGGGGAGGTGCCTAAAGAGGACTTGGGAGTAATACGGTCAGCCCACAGTGCATTGTGAAGGGCATTGTGCCAATTGCGCTGGTGGGATAGCAGAGTCTTCTTAATAATATGGATAATATTTTTGTTAGTGGACTCAGCTAATCCATTTCCCTGGGGATAGTAATTTGCAGAATGTTTCAGAATAATACCATTTTCCAGCGCAAAATCATATAATTTAAAAGATGAGAAATAAGTCGCATTGTCAAAAACTAAAGAAGTCGGAACGCCAAACCTGGTCATGATGGAATGCGTGAGGAATTCTATTACCTCTTGATCGTTGATTCGGCGTAACGGTGTTGCCTCGACCCACCTAGTGAAGTAATCAGTGGCCGTAAGGATATACCGATGTTGTTTAGAAGAGTGAGGTATGATTTCCCCAATTACATCCAAACCCCATTGTTGGAAAGGTTCCTCTACTGCTACTGAGAGTAGTGGTGCGGCTGGTCGTGCTTCTCGGTTGGCGAACTTCTGGCACTGAATGCATTTCCGAACATATGCATGCGCGTCTCTGAAAAGAGTAGGCCAATAGTATCCTGCACGCATTATCTTATGGGAAGTGGTATCTCCGGAAAAATGACCTCCAGCTGGTCCGTCATGCAACTCAGTTAAGATTTTTTGTGCTTCGTCAGTTTCCAAGCAGCGTAACAGGACCCCATCGTGGTGTTTCTTGAATAACTTACCTTGGATCAGTTGGTGAGATGCGGCTTTTAATCTTACTGCGCGCTTCTGTCGGGCAGTAAGAGCAGGGTCCATCGTGCCTTGGGCCAGATATCTTGAAATGTCAGAATACCAAGAAGGGCTATTTTGCTGGGGCACATGGTCGCTCTGATACATGTCGATTTCTTGTTCCCAACATTCTTCTTCCATCTCGCGTGTATTTGCAGCCTCCGCGGCCATTTGACATAAGCCCTGTCCTTTGACGGTATGTGCTGGTTTGAACTCTAAATTGTATTCTTGTAAACATGCCATCCAGTTGCCCCGCCTTTCGCCTAGTTCCTGCTGTACGAAGAGTGAGCGGACTGCTGGGTGTGGCACAAAAACCGTGACGTGACTTTTCAAGATGTAGGGCCTAAAATGTTTTACTTCCTTGTAAACCGCATAGGCTTGCTTGTCAATTTCCGGATAGTTTAATTCAGCTCCCTGTAAACCGGTGCTCATAAAAGAAATGGGCCGTTCATCGTTGTTATTATCTTTCTGTGTGAGGACAGCCGCAAGCGAGGAATCTGAAGCGAAAGTGTATAGGATGAAACCTTTATCAAAATCTGGACTTTGGAGGGAAGGAGTTTCAGCTATAGCCCTTTTGATTTTTTCGAAAGCCTCTTTCTCTTCGGGATTCCATTTGAATGCAACATTCTTCTTAATCATTCCCTGCAGTGGCCTGACAATTTGCGCAAAATCTGAAATGAATTTACGGACAAAATTAATCTTCCCCAGGAAGGATTGCATTGCTTTCTTGTTGTTTGGGGGCGGAATCTGAGCAATGGCTTTAGCCCGTTCCGGATCAACCACAATGCCCTGTTTAGTGGTAATGTGGCCTAGCAAATTTCCCTCTGCCACAGCAAAAACGCTCTTTTTAGGATTGAGTGATATTCCATACCTCCTGCATCTATCGAAGATTTGTCTAAGGTGACGTAAATGATCGCCCCTGCATTTTGAAAATACAGTAACATCGTCTAAATAAACCACCACGCTCTGCCCTATTAGACCGCGGAAGGCTATGTCCATAGCTCGTTGGAAGGTAGCTCCTGCATTGATCAATCCAAAGGGCATGCGTCTGAAAGCAAAGGTTCCCCATTTTGTCCGGAATGTGGTTTTCAATCTGTCAGGTTCAGCTACCAAAACTTGGTTATAGCCGGAGAAGCCGTCCAATAGGGAAAACATCTCAGATCCGGACACAGCTTGTAATATCTTTTCCATGGGGGGCACCGGGTAGTTGTCTTTGTTTGAGGACCGATTCACATTGCGGAAATCTACACACAAACGAATTTCACCAGACTTCTTTCGCACAGGTACCAGATTCGACACCCACGTGGAGTGACGAACTTTGAAAATGATGCGAGCATCTAAAAGCTTTTTAAGTTCTTTTAGAATCATTGGCTCCAAAGCTGGATGTATTTTCCTGAGTTTCTGTTGGAAGGGTTTAACTCCTTCCCTCCTGGGTATTACATGTTGAATGATACGAGTATCGTATGTACGTAGATCTTCATATGTCCAGGCAAATACATCACGATACTTCCGGAATAGCTGGGTGAAAGCCCGTGCCTCTTCATCACTACAGTCTTTGCCAAGGTTAACAAACTTAGGGTTCTCATCTGACCCCAAGTTGACTTGCAGATGAGCCAATATGGAACTTTGCACTTTGGTGTTCGGAGGCCTGCGGAATCGGTTTTGCAGATCAAACATCTTTTCTAATGATACCACCCCCTTGGGCATAATGTTCTCTCTGTGTTCCTCATTCTTTTTCTGTAACGCACGCTCATGTTCTTCCTCATCAATTGCCGCGTCTTTGAATACTTCAGCGTTGCACATAAAATCCAAAATCTCTTGTTGATACGCCTTTAAATGTGGAGATAAACAGTGAATAGTGTTGCGTACCTGGTGGGTGATGATCTCGGAATCTCCAATGACCTGCAAACATTTTACCTTCAAGTCCAGTGCCTTTTTAAGTCCGAGGATTAATGCCTCGTACTCAGCGGAGTTGTTGGTGCACTGAAACTCTAGCCGGCATGAGATCAAGTATTTATTCTTGTGCGGGTCAAGCAATATGCAACCAGCACCAGCTCCGTCATTAGTCTTGGATCCGTCATAATACAAGGTCCATAGGTCACTTTCTGACTCCTTCAGGGCACTAGGCTGTGAAGGAGTTTCTGCAGGTGGTAAGTCAGGGATTACTTGCTCCTCAGTGACAAAGGCTACTTCAGATTGAACCTCGGGGTCTATAGGAGACTGGGGGGTTTGGTAGCATCCAAATATTGACTCTAGAAAGCACATGCTAAGCTCTTCTTGTGCAAAGCTGATGGGTTCATTAATGGCGTCCATATCAGTGACGGTGTGTTTCATGTAAGGCTCACTTTCTACCCTGATTTGATTATTCCGCCCCTTGTAAGGAAGCCACAAGTGGGACCAGTCGGTGGCGAAGTAGCCTTGTAATTTGCTGGACCAATCTCTACTGAGCAATAGGCCGTATGCTTCTGGAATATCAACAACCACAATGTCGATGCACTGATGGACCCTAGAGTCTGATGACAAGCGGATGATGACATTGTTTAATTCCCCTATGGCAGGTACTTGTGATCTATCGAGTTGTATGATTTTTGCATCAGTCTTCTCCGGGCGAATGTTAAGTTTCTTACAGACAGATAAAGGCATGACGTTTGTAGAGGCACCGAAGTCGACCAGACAGTTGTGGATATTGAAGTTGAACATCTCGAAGGACAAAAGGAACGGGGGGGTGGATCCTCTAGAGTTGGTATTAATGGCGTTTACTATGGATTGTACATCTGATCCAGCTTGCGTAGACGTATTGCTCACAGTCTTCGTAGCTGACGTATTTGCGAAAGCCTTAAGAATGAGCTCCTTTTGATTAGTAATGCGGGCCAACTCATAGAGAGAAATGTTTGCTCTTGTTTTCTTCATATCCTCAACAATGTTATAACTGGGTTCTGGTTGAGGGCTAGGCTCGGCGGAAGTCTTAGAGGATTCTGTCGGAAGTTTGCCCTTTTGACTCGCTCGGGTAGTGTTGTTGGGAAGTTTTTCCGGGGCAGATTGTTTTCCGTTCCCAGGGGGCAGGATCTTCCTTAGGAAAGCCCTTTTTTTGTCTTCATAAGACTGTTCGGGAACAGGTCCTTTGCTTCTGAGGCTATAATTCCGCATGGGCCGATCCTTGGGAGCATCTGCCATGTAAATATCGATAGGAGTAAGGTTTTCTCCACCTCGAATTACGTCAAAAGCAAGGATAGAGGATCCTGGTTCTTCATTTGAGGACGGATCTTCATCATGATCTGAAAACTCACCCTCCGTCACATCCCCTGGAGTTTGATCATCCAAAAGATGATTAACTACTGCTGTCATGCTACCAATCCATTGAGGGCATGTTTTCTCGGAATGGGCAGCTTGGTGGAAAGAACAGAAATTATCTTTCCCTATCTCTTCCACATTTAGAGCAGTATTTGTGTTGGACGGAGGTCTGCTAGTATTGAGATTACTTTTTGTGAAAAAAGGTTTAGGTGGTCTACTACTAGTCGTGGCTTCTGCGCCCTTTCTCCTGAGGTCAGTGACTTCATTTGTTAAATGCTTGAGCGTTTTGGCCATGCTTTCAAAGTCAAGAGTATCTCTATCCCTATCAGTAGTCTTAGGAGTGGAGGACTGACCTCTTTTCGTGTTGGGCTTGTGATCATCTAGTCCTTCATGATCGATGGCTCCTATCGAAAGCATGTCCTTTTCCACAGCGAGAGCAGCCTCATAATTAGCCGTAAGGTTAGCACGGGCTTCCCGTTTCACGAAAACTGCAATATCTCTGGGCAGGGCTTTGGTGTAGTAGTCAATGGTGATTGAGTCATCCAATGCTAATTTGGGAGGAAATTTCTGCAGTATGGTAGCGAAGCGTTGGTTGAAGTCCTTCACCTTTTCCTTTTTTTGACACTTGATGGTGCTTAGCTCAGTTAGAAGCATGGAAGGAGTTTTATCTTCTGAAAACTTATGCAGGAAAATGCGACGGAATTGCTCCCATGAAGTGATGGAGGCACTGGGGAGAGAGCGGTACCAAGTGGCTGCCTTGTTTTCGAGGGTATGGGGGAACAGTCGACATGCGACATCATCAGACTGTACTCTCATGATTTGCAGAGACAAATAGAAGCTGCTAATATGATCTTCAGCCAGGGTACCCTTTTCAGGGTCGAACTTTGGTAGATGCTTCTCCGGATGCCTAGGCAAATCTTGGAGCGGGCCTAAAAGGTTTAATGGGGATTGAGCCATCCAGGCTAGGGGTTGTATTCTTCTCGCTCGCTGGTGTTGCCTAAACTGATGTTCAGATTCTCCTTCCGAACCTGAGACCGATGCTTCTGACTCGTGACGGGAGTGTTCGTCTTGGTGTCCCCCACGGTTCAGAAAATCTCTAAGATATCCCAAGTTGTTTACAGGAGGCCTCGCTGGGTTTGGGTGGCGGTTGCGAGCTTGGTTTCCTTGGCCTCGGCCTCTATCTCCCCTCCCCCCGGCCCCTCGGCCTCTATTCCTATCTCCTTCATTTCTACGGGCTCTATTCCCCCCGTCTATATTTCCTCGGCCTCTGCCTGCCTCACCATCCCTGGGTGGGCGTTGTGCCTGGTTGTTGTTTTGTCGGGGTTGGTTAGGCTGGAAGTCGGGGAAAGGACCAGTGTCAGCAAACTCTTCACCCTCTTGGAGAACATGATCGTTTTCCTCAACAGCGTGTGCGAGGTCTTCCAACATGAGGTTTATGAGCTCGGGTATAGTACTAGCAATGGCTCCGTTAGGGGTGATGTTCTCGGGCAGAGTCCTAGTATGGGTAAGGTATTCCATGATTGGAGTGAACCGTAACTGGTTGACAAGATCTCGGGCAGTTGGGCATAAGGCTCTCAGCTGCTCCCTAGTGATTTCATAATATCGAAGCTCCCTCCCTGGAATATCTTCTGGAAGAGGAGGGTTAGTTTCATTGTTTGTGACCTCCCCTGGGGGAGTTTGTGATGGGATGTTTGTTGTGTGCTGGGAGGCTGCCATTCAGGCCCTCCTTCTAGCGCCAATTCTGTTGACGGGAAAATTTGTCCGGCCAACAGTAGGGGATCTCCCCGGTAGAAAGTCCCAATTAGACCTTAAACCGTTCGGAGTAGGGATCCCGTCCGGAGTGTGGGTCCGGCTACCACTTAAGATGACTTCTCTTCGGTCTCAAAAGAACCTGCTTGAACCTGCGAACATACACTTATTCACCTGATATAGAATACGAGATTAACGTGTTAAACATGAATTAAACACTATGTGTAGCAAGATTATAGAGAAAGCACATACACCTCAAGAGATGTCATTAGCAATACATCTTTTGTGGGGTAATTGCTTGTACAGTGGTCTGATCACACAAAAAATAGTTCTTGATGATAAGATACCTCTGCACTTCCTGAAAGATGAAACGAAATGCTAACAATCTATTTTATTAACATTCATTAATATAACAGATAATAAGATAAACATCATTGATACAACACGGATAGCCATGACGTATAAACGATATCATGAAAAGAACAGATTCATTAATCATAGGATATTCTGAAACTGTTGAAAGAAATACACAAAGTGTTCATACAGCAAAACACATCGTAACCATAGGGTATTTTAACAAGATTCTATATTCATATGCTCAAGTGTCAGATCTTTAAATACAATGCTTATAGCTCCTGAGTTTCCCAAAAGAAAAAGCCCTTGTACAATGTCCCGTAGGAGTATTTATAATGCCAAAATTGTCTGTTGGGTTTCCTTGACTGTTCGCCTTCTTGACTTTTGGGCTACCTTGAGACCCACTCCTTCTGCGACCTGGGTAGGTGATGCGACCTGCGACCTAGGTATGAGATGCGACTTGCGACCTGTTCTGTTGGTGCGATTTGCGACCTGGTTCTTCTTGCTGCTCAGGACTTGCTGCTGCCAGGACGCGAACTGTTAATGTCAACCTGTTGTTCCCTAAGGAAATCCTGCCATGCCTGGTATTCTGCCGCTATGGGGGACACCAGAGGCACCTCCTCTTTCAGCCTATACACGCATTCCAAAGCGTTTGGTACTAGGGTCTCCCTCTTCTGTCCGATCTGATTTGAGAGCGACGCAAGCTTGGTATAAATCCGCGCTGGAGCGGCGATGAATTGACTGAGATGCTCTTGAGATGCGGAGGGCTCTGGATCAGCTGCGGCCTGCTTGATAGGTTGCAAGAACGATTGAATGTTCTGGTTTACTTGTTCCCAGGTTTTCTCCTCTTCTAACGCCCCAAGCGATGGGATGTGATGCAGCGTATGCATTGAGTCGATACCACTAATCAGGTGGTCGTGCGAGGACATCACTTTGTCCAGGTCTTTAGACAATTTGTCTCCAGATTGCATCGCCATGCGGAGTTGAACTTTTGCATCCTGCGTGTGGATCCAGTCCCTCTTGGGCAAATTTTCAGGTGCACAGTGCATAATGATCAACTATCATCTTTATCAGCTTTGTGATGCCTGCAATTTGATCTTGTCTTTAAGCAGTTTCCATTAGGTGCTCTTGAGGAGGAGCGACATTTGTTTGATGGTGAACATCTCACCATATACATGTTCATAGTCATCTCCAACACCTCACACTCGCCAGAAAATAGCATGGCGAATTCATTTTACGGTAAAACTGGTTTAAAGTTGCGGACTTAAAGCACGATCTGCTCTCTCTGCCTCTGCCATCTTTCGCGTTACTTTCATTGCGTGCGATGTTTTGTAGAGATACTATTTCTCTACTCATCCGGGTTACATTCTCTTCCATAGCCGCAGCGAAGGCAGTACCTGCTGACGCTATCATTACCGGATTGGTCCTGGTATCCAAAACTATATCCTTGCCTGTGGATACTGCAGATGATGTAGAGGGACTATGTTCCAACGACCTCCTCTTCTCTTGACGGATCTTGAACAAAAACTGATCAAATGTGAGTCTGGTCAGGTCGAACACATCTTCTTCCTGTATCTGGGGCGATCTAACATCAGAGAGTTGTGTACGGCCCAAAGGTACGTCGAGAGAAGTTACTTCAAGATCATCTAGCGTGTCATCTTCTCTTTCCTCTGTGTTCTGCTCTTCCTCTTCCTTCCTCCGCCGGTCAGCTTCTGCTGCTGCTTCTATCTCGGCCCTCTTCTTGTTCTTTCTGGGCACACTGCTCGGCTTCCTTTGTCGTTCGACCTACTGTGTTGCTTCTATTTCGGCCCTCTTCTTACGTTACGCGATTTCATTTGCTCGGCTTTCTTTATTTCTTTTGGCGTTCGACCTCACTGTCAACTGCTGCAGCAAGCCTTTTGTTCGCAGCCCCGCAGCTTGTGCCTCTTTGTCTTCTTTTTCTTTCCTGGCCTCTTTGGCCAGCTTCTTCTTTTGTGTTGCAGTTGCACTTTTTTGTCGCGCCTCCTCATCTTCTTTTAGCTTTTTCTCCCTTTCCTGCTGGGCTTTTTCTTCTGCCTCCTTTTGTTTGATGGATGGATTTGACCCTGTGTTGATTCGGGATTTCTGGAGCATGGATGAAGAGGAAGCTCCTAACTGATGTCTTCTGTCTTCTAAGTTCTGATCATCTGAGTCTTCCTGGACCACGTCAATCCCCGGAGCAAGTTGTCTTTCAGCATTATACTAGTTTCTTCTCTCATCTTCCGCTGGGCGCTCAAGATGCTGATAAGTCCACCTAAGGTTGGCTCTCCGGCAGTGTTCAGGGACCAATCTCTCTGGGTCATAGTTTCGGTGTTCAATTGCCCCCAGCTGATAACTTCTCATTGCGTCTGCTTCTGCTAGTACATCCTTGAAGTCTTTAACTGTGAATGCACCAATAGTGAGGGGCAGAGTGGGCCATGGCTTCTTTTTTCCCTTAGACAAGATGTTGGAGAACCCATGTGACATCTGAAATCACACCTCCTACATCAGCATTTTGTCCGTCACGAAACGAGGCATAACATGTGGCGCCTTGTAAGTTCCAAAGACTCGGATGAAGGTGTACCCAGGGAAAGGGAACCAGTGCGCCATTTTAACCAGAGTCTCTTTGGCCCGCCATGACATACGAGGCGTCTTGGCCAAATAAATGTACGTAACGAGCGGAAACAAATATTTGAAGTCCCGATCTATATCTTGTTTGAAATCCACCTCGAGAATACTTTGAGTTGTAGATAGTTTTGCGCGTGTGTTCTCGGGGTCCCCGGTGTGCTCACGGCCCGAATCAAGCTCTAACAAGGCACACGCATCTAATAGTGTGAAGCCATACTGAAATTCCATCGGAGGCATTCCTTGGTAAGGACCAATGCGAGGTTCAGCAAGGTGGTCTGCATCGACGTCATCAGTATCCCGGCCCAGTTAAAACGGGTGCCCTGTGTTGTCACATACTCCATAATAGTGGCCCAACTGCCGTTGAAAGTGGAGCAATCTGGGCGCCCGTAAAGCCTGCAGAGCATGGCAGCAACCAATTTATAAACTTTTCTTAGGCTTGCCACTGGGTATTCCTGGTTCTTTTTCACCTTGAACTTCTCGAGCTCCTCCCACCATTGTTTAATAGTATCGACGATCGGGACGGCGTGAGTAGCAGCCCATTCTCGAGTAAAGTGCTGGTTTGGGCGCGGCAGTGAATAATAAATGTGTGCATCTGAGCCTACCAGCGTAGTGAAAGCTCTGCCTTCATGATCTCTGATCACAAATTTCTCTGGGTCTATCTTTTGTATTATCCAGTCTATGATCTCCGGACATGGGAATATGGCTGGATGTGCCCCTGCCAGATGTAGTTTGGACCTCTTTACCGCCAAGTATATTTCTCGGTCTGGGAGGTCTTCCGGAAATTCTTCTGGCAACTTGGCGAACTCCTGATAAATCTAGTACCACCTCATGCCGTCGTCTTTCGAAAAAGTACATAATGTATCTCGGAATATTGGGGGTGGGGACACCACCACCAGCTCATCAGTCTCTTCCGCTGTTCCCTTGTCCTTTCTCCGAGACCGCGGGGGCGCCATGTCACTAGAATCCGAGAGCACAGGTATGCACTCTATATCTTCACCTGTCAAATTCAGAAAAGAGTCCCACGATAAGAACGTCATGGCGAATAAAAATCAGTTACAATTCAGTGACAAAACCTAACTGCGTTAAAGCAAAACTGGACTGGTGAGTCGCTGGGTCGCAGATCACACAAATAGGGCCCGGGCGCGATCTTGCGACCTCGCGACCTGGCGACCTGAGGTCGCTGGGTCGATAGGTCGCAGATCTACGAAAACAAAGGAAAGTGCGACCTGGCGACCTGGCGACTAGGTCACTGGGTCGCAGGTCGCAAATCTGTAAAACTGGAGAAAATTGCGACTCTGCGACCTCACGACTAGGTCGCTGGGTCGCAGGTCGCAGATTTAGCTTGCCGGGGGTTTGGTGCGCGCGGCCTTGAACCTTTTTGCCTCCTTTCTCTTGGGAATTTGCAAGGTTTCTGGGGCCAGGGAGAGCTGTGGCATGATTTTAAAGAAAAGGGGATGATGCCATGGGGTGAAATAGCAAACAGAGAGGTTTTTGGTAATTTATGCAATATGCAATTGGAAAAATTCTCAGAAAACATTAAAGCATGGCCAAAAGACAATTTATAGGCTACAAGGGGAGATGGGTTTAGTAATAAAATCATTAGAACGGAAACATCAGGAAGAAATGGCAACTTACCCGGGAAAAACTCGTCAGTTGAGCTGTCAGAGGCGTTTTCCTTACAAATCACTGAATGTGACCGTCGACCGCGACCCCCTTTTTGCCGGGAAATTAAACGCGTGCGGGCCGTGTGTAGATGCGTAGGTGCGCGGTCGTAGACGAGTTTTGCGACTTTGGCGACGCTAAACTTAGCGACCACAGGGTATTGGGTATAGTCATCGTCGTATTCGGAAAAATGACAAATCGCGACGTGACTTCATGCGACCTGGGTGTACATTCGATGCGCTGGAATCGCGATTTTCATAAGTTTATGTAATGTCTGACTGTGACCTGGCATTTACAAATTAATAGATGCAGTCGCGGTGCATGAATATACACTTTTGCGATAATCTGTACTTAGTGACTTAGCAATTTCTCTTTAGTTCTAAGGGGCTCCAAAATTTTAAAAAGGTAGTCTTTTTTTGGAGGGTGTTGTAAAGGTTACAACACCTTCCATGGAAGAATATATGTTCCTAATAAAATTTCTATCAAGCAATTACTAGTGGATGAGCATCACCGTAATCCATACGCAACACATCCAAGATATCAAAATTTATTTTATGTGTTGAATAAAGAATAATTTTGGCCAGGAATGAGGAAAGACATCGCAGAATATCTGTCCAAATATCTAGAATGTCAACAAGTAAAGGCTTAACATCAACATCCAATGGGTTTGTTGAATCCCATTCCTATTATGGAATGTAAATGGGAAATGATTATGTTGGATTTTATAACTGGACTTCCTAGAATAAAAAGGCAGCATGACTCTATTATGGTGGTCATGGACAAGTTGAGCAAGACTACTCACTTCATTCCAGTAAAATCCACATACAAGACAATGGATATTGCGGATATTTTCATGAAAGAAGTATTCTGATTACATGGAATACCTAAGGTGGTAGTTTCTGATAGAGATGTAAAATTTACATCTTCCTTTTGGAAGGCTCTTTTCACAAGGTTGGGTACCCAGATACATTTCAACACTTCCTATCACCCTCAGACAGATGGGCAGACAGAGCGAGTGAATTAGGTATTGGAAGACATGTTGAGGATGTACATAATGAATCAACCAACTAAGTGAGAGGATTATATCCACTTGGTCGAGTTTTCATATAATAGAATCTACCATTAGATGTTAAAAATGAGACCTTATGAAGTGTTATATGGTCAAAAATGTAGAACACCCTCCAATTGGAATGGTCCTGAGAGAAAGATGATATTGGGACTAGATATGCTGAAGGAGACGGAGCAAGAAGTAGAAAGGATTCACCAGAATTTACAGGTTGCTCAGGACAGAAAAAATACTTATGCATCTAGGAAAATAACTCATAAATAATTCCAAGTAGGTGATCATGTTTACTTAAGAATTAAGCCCAGGAAAAGTACCATGCAATGGGGTGGATGTGCCAAGTTGGCACCCTGTTATTGCGACCTTTTTCAGATTTTGGAAATAATAGGGCCAGTGGCCTACCATCTCGCCCTTCCTAGTTATGTTAAGATCCATAATGTCTTCCACGTGTTCTTGTAAAAGAAATATGTGTATGATCCCAGACATGTAATTAATTGGCAAGAGGTTCAGGTAGGAATTGTATGAATTTTAAGTATATAAGCTCAAGTTTATGAATCATGAACTAATGAATACCGTAATGTTTGACAGGTCAAGCCGGGCAGAGAATTTAGGGTAAAACCTCTGTGTATCCTCGACTAGAGAGAAGCCACATTGCAGAAGCTATTGGTCACCCAGGTTAAGGTGCAATGGATGCACTTTAGTCCGGAAGAAGCCACTTGGGAGGATAAAAGGCTAATGAAAAAAGGCTATCCCAATTTTTTTTGTGAGTTGGAATGAACACAGAGGATCGTGTGGCACTGAGAGGGGAAATATGTAACCTTCATGTTGTTTAAGGATTTACTAAATATTTAAAATATTACTGAAGTAAATTTTAATATAGTAACTTTTATTGTAGCAACTTTGATTTTATTTTATTTTTCAAACTAAATCAAAAACCTATAATAACAGAGACCATGTGAATATTATTTTGTTATGAAAAATATGATTATTTTATAAAGTACAAGAAAGTTGGCTAGCAACGAATTTCAACACTAGACAGTTGGAAAAATTGCATAGTTACAACCACCTTCCTGCAGATTTATTAGAGATCTATAGAGAGTAAGGGGTTAGTCTATATTCCAAAGAAACATATAAGAAGGTCTAGAAAAAGAAAAGGGTAGGACACCGTGAGTGGTAAAAACTCCCGAGATGGACTAAGAGCCATTGGAGAACCCTTGAACTAGGTATTAGAGGCTCGACTGTTGTCCCATTGCCTTAGGATTTACCAATGAAACAATTGTTAAGTTGTCCGGGAGAAGAGCTTAGAGGGGAGAAGAGGACAGGGTCACACTTCTCATGGTTGGGAGGATCAACCAAGCTAGTGAAATTTTTCCGATGAAAAATAAATAAGTACTTTATGATTGAAATAGGTTCTGTGTGAATTCAATACCTAACTTGAAAGCTAATGCCATTGTTTAATTTTTTAATACTACTAGGATATTAAGTTACAATATTGATTATTTCCCTTCTAGGATATGCAGGTTAGGAAGTGAAACAATGAATACATTGATTTTAAGTGTTTTTATAATAATATGATATAGAATATGTGAACAATCAAATATTTTGTTCCTATGATTATGATCAATATAATAACTAGTAAACTGGCAAAGGGAGAGCCTGAGAGGTTTAGCCACCTTCCGAACTAATTCAAAGGCTGCATTTCCCCTGTATATCCCTTCAACCAGAGTAAAAGAATATGTATATAAATTATACATATTAAATATCTAATCAGCAGTTTCTCAGACCAGAAAAGTTCTATATATGCTAAATATTATGGAAACTATACAAATTCTAGTAAATACTGAAATAAGACAAATTTTAAGTTAAACAAATTAATAGATAACAAAGGAAAAACTACATGCATGTAAACTTGTGACATCCTGGAATTTAAAATAGAAAGAGTTGCATGATTAGTCACAATGTGGCTGCCCAGTAGCACCGTATTAAATAAAAGAGAAATCCTTGTTAAATACATGTACATGTACATATGCATATTAGCAGAAAAACTCCAGAAGGAGGCAATGCCTCAACTTCAAAATATAGCAGACCAAAAAGGCAGTGAATTTAGACCTTACACAGAGACTGTTATAATTAATAACAACACAGTCAAACCTTAGATAAATGTAAGCACCGTATAGGTGAATAATTTTACCACAAAATTCATAAAAGATTAAACCTTGATAGTTTGGGGTAGGACCATTTCATAGTTTTCACTTAAATATACAATCAATATCTAGCTACTGAAGGAACGTAGATAACCAGGAATAACATACATCTTAACCATAAAATTGGTTGAGTAACGAGAAGAAAAACTATATTGTTTTCTCATTAAACAAATACAGATGCATCCTTGACGGAAAGAAAAATAGAAACCATGAGAGTTGCCTATGTGGCCAAGTTGTAATTACATGCAAAATATGTTTCAAACTCTAAAAAATTATGAGGAAAAACACTTGGCATATTTTCGCAAAAACCTTCCCCATAGGTAGGGACAAAAGTTCGAATGGATGGGACTCAAACACAAAAGAATTTCATTAAAAATATCTTATGATATAAATATTGCAGACCTGAGCCGAACCTTTAGGGTTTGATATCATAAACCCCTGCAAGAAAAATTGAAGGAAAATCGATGGGGAAAAACCTTAAACCTCCTTTAACAGACCTGTGATATTAAAGAAAAACCACAGAGGCATGAGTACATCACTTACCCAGGAAACTGCAAAGATGTGTAAAAGGCGGAAGGCACACTGATGAGACTCCAACCGCTGTAGACTCCGAGTAGACCTGCAAAACAAGGTAAATGTGTTTAGAATGTGCAAGTAAGTTGTTGCCCTAAAATTACAGTTAAAAAAAATAGAGAACAACCATGAGTAACTACTTGAACCCTTAGGGCACGAGAAACCTCCAGAATCGGCGAACAGTAAGAAAGAACCCAACAATAGTAGAAATTGGGGTTTGAATACCATGCCTTTACAAATAGTAGTCTGATTGAACCATACACTGATTAAACGTGTGATAATGGAATAATGTAGGTCATTTGAGTCACAGGGAGATAACATGGTTAAGTCTTGTGAGGGAAGGAGGCCGAATTTGCCATCAGATAACATTACAGGCCATAGAGCGATAGCCACAAGGCGACCGAGCAAATGCAGAAGGGATGTTATGCTTGGGGTAGGGGTCAGTTACCCTAACCTCCAGCAGATGGATCTTCATCGTGGGATTTCTAGATCCAATATTAACGATTGATAATCACCCACCGGAAAACCAACAACTACCAGGCGAACACCTTCGAGAACCTCCCTTAACAATACAGTTGTCGGGCTTAGCCTTGCTAGCCAAAGGTAGAATACTGGCAACAGTGGGTAACCCAATGCGTAAATGCGTGGGAACACAATTATTTAAAAGCATTAAGGTGAACAACCAAAGTTCCGCATGTGCAATCACAAATCTATCAATACGACGAATATATGTCGTGTACTTTAATCTTCATTCACATTTTTCATATGCCTGTAGGTACAATATTGTATTAACACATATATGTTCGCATGGTAATAATTATACAAAGATGAACTTTGGCAGTGATATGATATTTATAGGCTATGATTTAAGACTATGAATATTTGTTTGTGTTTCCACTATTATAATTGAAATGATTTTTATTTTTTTAAGGTATATTGTAATATCCCAAATCTGGAACAGCTAGCAAGGCATGACTGGAAAATGCATTTTCCAGTAATGGCTGCTACAGGAATTGAAACCAAGACCTGGATCCCTTGGAAAAATGTGTCTAAGTGTCGAATCCAAGAGGTGGCTCCAAATAAATTATTCTAAGGTGGTTAAACAGATCTCCCACACTTATATGTCCTCAGAAAGTGCCCAATGATGGGACTGCAACAATTCTTAAGCAAGACATGCAATAACAGCATTATTATATAGCTATGAACACATGAAGATATGTATAGCCAACAAATATCTGATATAGCAGCAAATGTATACAATATGTGGAGGAATCAATCACTCCAGCTAGGCAATGGAAGCCTCAATAGAACATATACAAGAAAATACAAGAGCACTGCTATATGTGAAAATCCCTGGCTAAGATAACGCATTTTATAGGATATACTGCAAAAAAATACATGAAAATAGAATGATGTAACAATATCAGCTCAAGAAATGAGGGGGGAGAAAGCTCTCAACCCCTGAAAACACTAATACAACAATAATACACAATCCTTAGAAGGATTGGCTGCAATACATGTACAAATGGAAAATATGTTGAAATGCCGGAGTTGCTGGGCAATAGCTGCAACTATGAAAATAACTGGAGATGGCTGTAAATGATGTGCAATATAAAATAGACATCCTCCAACAGATCTCTCAAGTGATAGGTTGATCCTATCCCCGAGGATCTCCTCCTCCAAATGATGGTGCAACTCCTCACTGCAAGTATGCACTGAAATAACATAGTATGGAGAATGGACTGCGCTAACTATGATGGGAGATTCTTGGCCTTGATGCCAAGATATGAAAATCAGCTCTAAAACCTTCCTTCTAACCTTTCCGAGGAATAGAGACTCCCTCCTCTGAAAGATGAGACAAGAAATGGTGTTGTGAAACCCCTCCACTGCAACACCCAGCAACACTACGTTATACTTCAGCAGAAATAACGCAGTGACTGAATAATGGCTTTGGCCTTGAGCCAAGATGTGGAGAAAATGAAGTGCAATCCTTCAAGAGGCCTCTCAAGAAGGAGAGGAAATCCTAAGTAGGAATCCCTCATGCTAAGCAGCACTGCAACTCAGCTAAACAGCCGGAGACTGCAAATAGTCTAAACAGACAAATGATCAAATGCTCAAAGATATCTCACTATGGTTGCCTCTTCCTCCTCTTATACAAGTGAATGCCTCTTTGCCCTGGACCCCACACATTAGGGTTTCTTCCACAAAGAATATTCCTCCCTCTCAAACTGCGCGGTCTTCTCATGCAAGCTACACCTCTTAGGCAGCGCTATTGACTTGCTCAAACTTGACCTTGTCCTCATACAATTGCCCATTTTCACACTGGAGGGTGCAAAATAAAGCTGCACCATTGATCCTCTTCACACTATGAAGGATATTATTCATACTCATGGGCCTTTTACCCATTTTATTCACCTCCTAGATGAAATAAGCAAAAATTAATATTCCAATTTGCTACTTGCAAATTTTGGAATATTACAGTCCTCCCCTCTCAAAGGTTGCTTGTCCTCAAGAAAGTGCAAGGGTAGACTGAATTATTTTCTCCTCCTCTCCCTGTATCATCCCTGTATGATGTTCTCCTCCAAGGAAAGTGATGTTATCTCATCAATCAAGCCTCCACATTGCCCCTCCTCAGCATGCAAGTTAGCTATCAAGCCATCATCATGTAAAGGTGAAATACTCAAGAGGATAGAAAAGTGATGTCTAGAGGTCCCTTTGAAGAATGGGATCTGGAATATCATGGGAAATATCTTTCCCATATGGATCCTCCATCTCCAAGCTATGAGCCATGCAAAATGAGTCACCTTCCAACTAGGCAACTCCTAGAAACTATCCTCCACCTTTGGCTCCAGCAAAGTAGGTGGGCTGGAATTCTACACATGGTAGACAATGTAGCCTACCCCATGCTGTCCATATCTCCACTTAAGGTAAGTGTAGAGTGTTTTCTAATCCTGGGCTGCAATAAGATTTCCCTCAAGTGGAAAGATGAGGACTAGACCTCCAGAGATCTCTCCCCCAATGCTGCAAATCATGTTGTCCCAAGTATCTCCATATATGATGAGTTGGAAGTCATCATCATATGGCATCATATCCATCATATGGCTCACCTCATAAAGTGACAAATGTGTTGTTAAGGTAACCATATCATATCTCATGTTCCCCTTAGAACATGTAGTCCAAAAAGTGTGAGGAATTTCTCCCTCAAAGGACACATTCACCCAATGTGTCTCTCTCCCAAGCATGCTCCTCATAAAGACAACAACAATAGAACCATACAGAGCAAAAATGAGAATCATGCTTGCTTCCATAAGCAACAAATGTGAATGGCAATGGTCCCTCAAGTGAAACCAACGCAGCTTGACCCTCAACTACAATAGAGAATGATAAAGAGTGTGGTTTCTCAACCACCTGCTTGCTGCCCCATTCTCCTAATGTGTTTGGAGAAAGTGAATGATGTATTGCGCAAGGTGAGTATGTTCTCCACAAGAAATATCCTCCCCACATCCTCCTAGGGAGTTATCATCTATAATGGCCTTAAGTAGACCACAAAATCTAGAAGGAAGAATATTCCTCCTTTGAGCAAATTCCTGCACATATATGGTTAAGAGATGTATACATATATACAAATTAATATGAAAATCAACAACACCCTTACCATATGTTTTTCTCATACAAATGGAGTGGCTCATTAATGAGTCTCCTCTCATCCTCAAAGAGAAAAGAGTTGGTTGTGCTAACTCCTCCATCTCCATATGATCCATTCATCTCCTCATATGTTGATATATCTCCTCCTCAAAACCCTTCCAAAAATACCCCTCCATGATGGTGTTTACATTTCTCAAAGAAAAAGATTCAAAGATCCACCAGGCATAAGCCTTACCTCTCAAATGCAGCACTGCAACTTTGATGGCTTCTGCTTCAGAAATTTGGTGTTGCTACAAGAAGGTATCTAACTCCTCCACCCAAGCTTTGGCTGAACATATAGGTGAACCTTCAAAGGTAGAAAGATGTTCATCTATCCTGCTACTCTCTTTCCTTCACCTTCATCTTGCAAAACTCTGAAAAACTGAGATGATATTGGTATTTCTGAGCTTGAGGCTCATACTCTCTCTAGAAATCACTAAGGGTTTCCCTCCTAGCAACCTTTTCTTCTCCTTCCATCTCTCTTCTGACAATCCTGGGCATGTGACTGCGCTGAGTATTGGGATGTGTAGCTGCATGCTCACACTCCTCAAATCTAGAGTTTGCTTTAGATTCAAACTCTCTTGGAGATTCTTCATACATCTCCCTTCGAATCTACTTGAAATCCTCATGAATAATATGTACAGATATAGGAAGAATATTTGTAAGTTTATCCCCTTTCTTTCCTCCTTCAGAAAATGGAGATTTTGTCCTGCTTATTTCTTTGTCTCCTTCTCGGTGAGAATAGGAAGTGCAAGGTTCTTCCTCTTCTTTCTGCTTATCCTCCTTGGGGAGGTTCTTCATGGATATGAAATATGATGAGATAAAACCCATCCTCTTCAATATTCTGATCTTCTTAGGCTTAGACTCACAGGCTGAGCCAAGAAAGCAGCTTTGATACCACTGTAATATCCCAAATATGGAATAGCTAGCAAGGCATGACTGAAAAACGCATTTTCTAGTAATGGCTGCTACAGGAATTGAAACCAAGACCTGGATCCATTAGAAAAATGTGTCTAAGTTCCAAATCCAATAGGAGGCTCCAAATAAATCCTTCTAAGGTGGTTAAATAGATCTCCCACACTTATATGTCCTCAGAAAGTGCCCAATGAGGGGACTGCAACAATTCTTAAGAAAGACATGGAATGACAGCATTATTCTATAGCTGTGAACACATGAAGATATGTATAGCCAACAAATATCTGATATAGCAGCAAATTTTTACAATATGTGGAGGAATCAATCACTCCAGCTAAGTAATGGAAGCCTCAATAGAACATATACAAGAAAATAACGCATTTTATAGGAGATACTACAACAAAATACATGACAATAGAATGATATAACAGTATCAGCTCAAGAAATGAGGGGGAGAAGGTAAACATCACTAAGCATACCTGCTAATCAGCACTGCAACTCAGCTAAACATCCAAAGACTGCAAATAGTCTAAACAGACAAATGATCAAATGCTCAAAGATATCTCACTATGGCTACCTCTTCCTCCTCTTATACAAGTGAATGCCTCTTTGCCCTGGACCCCACACATTATGGTTTCTTACGCAAAGAATATTCTTCCCTCTCAAAATGCGTTGTCTTCTCATGCAAGCTACACCTCTTAGGCAGCGTTGTTGACTTGGTCAAACTTGACCTTGTCCTCATGCAATTGCCCCTTTTCACACTGGAGGGTGCAAAATAAATCTTCTCCATTGATTCTTTTCACACTATGAAGGATCTTATTCCTACTCATGGGCCTTTTACCCATTTTATTCACCTCCTAGATGAAATAAGCAAAAATTAATATTCCAATTTGTTGCTTGCAAATTTTGGAATATTACATATATTCTTAAGCTATGATGAATGTAGGTGTTACAGATACCCTAGCTTCCTAAGGCTACACCTTTTTTTAAATATTTCTATAATAAGTTTAAAATATTTGGTTAAAATTTCTACTTCTATTGGAGTGATGGGTAGCTTTTAAGTTTGTTCTTTTATATTTCAATATCTTTGTTTTCCTGATTTCTAATGTTTAAACGAGAAATATTGCTTGTCTTTTTTATAAATGGATTATCTTTTTATTTACCTATTGTATATATTAAAAATTTAATAGAAACAAAAGCTAAATGCATTATATGAATTTTATTTTTTATATATAAAATCGGAGAATGAATTGCTAACAAAGAGTATTATGAAAAATGAAAGAAATGAATTAAGTTTTATGAATAAGAGGCTTTTCAATTGAAGGGAGAAGGTTATAACCTAGAAAAATAATCAAGAGTAGCAAAATATCATAATGACATGATTAGATATGAAGCTTTTAGGGGCTCCTAAAGACAAAAAAAAACACTACCTAGATGAGATTTTGGAGGGAAGGGTTCACGTATCAAATTTGAAGATATTTTATCCTCAAATAGTGTGATTTCTCAAAATGGGAGAAAGTAGTGCATTTGGGCTACTAATTGGAAAATAAAATTTCTATTTCGCTTGAAAAGATTATTAACAAAGTTACATATATCAGGGAAAGATCATTGCTTTGTTATTTTGGTGCAAGGAATTCAACACTCATGGGGTTGTTTCCATGGGTTAGTAAGACTTGGTTTTAGTTATCGACAAGTAAGATTTGCATTTCTTGGTGCATAGTTTTTTGTTTTTGTTTTTTTTCCCAATTTTATTTAAATCCATTTTATAAAGAAATGATTTCTTATTTTCGAATTCACTAGTTGTATAAGTGCTTGAGTCTATTTTTAAAGTGATAATGAAAATTTCTATTCATATACTACTTGGAAATATCATCTTATATTATGGTGTGAATGTTGAGTCTTCCTTTAAACTTATGGAATCCCAAGGTAATTTAAATTGTAGGAGCAACATTGAACTTCTTTCAATATGTGGCTCTATAAATCATAAATATGGAAGTTGTTCTACGGGTCTTGGTGTCAATGAGCAATGATGGAGGTGTCTCAAAATTCATCACTTTGGGATATGGTGGATCTAAAAGGGATTAAATGTTGGATTATGAAGGAAACTCATTTAAATTTTGTTATTGTCATCAAGTCGATCACCTTTTAGGGACTATTCATTTATGCTTGTTGCAGGAAAGAGAAGGAAGGTGTTAGTAAGGAACATGATACAAATATGATATTATAAAAGGATATCCCTAAGGCTCATGCCTAGGTCATGATTAGTTGTGAATTTTCTTTTATGACAAGTAGTGGAAGAAAAAATTTAAATATAATAGACCAAAATATAGGGTTTGAGCATGCAAATTTTTCATGGTGGAGAATATGGCTATCTTAGAGAATTTCATCATTGAATGCATGACCTTCCCAAGTCTGGGAGATTTGTTAGGGCCCTCACTTATATTTTAATTTTTTTTTGGAGATAATCATAAATGGATCAAACATTTTCCTAATAGTTGAGGTTGACTTATGTATGTGACATAATTCATATATATATATGGATTTTATGTAGTTTGGTAGAATTATTAGATAAATTAAGGAATGTAACTAGTCATGTACTTGCGGTATTTTATGTGTATTGGTTTGTGATAATTGCATAACTAGATTTATAGTGAAGTGTGAGTATATTAATATGGTACTATTTTAATTTTATGTTGCATAAGGATTAATGACACAATGATGTACACTTTTCCCTTGATTTAATGATCTCTTATATGTATGGTATGCTACACTCCTATATATGATGGTTATTGTATATATCAATATGTCAATCTTAGCATGTGTTTCAAGTGCATGGAAAATATTAAGGATGAAAATTTATCTTAAATTTAGAAACCTTGATGAATCTCACTAGTCTATATTATGTAGTCTATAAAATGTTTCACAATATTTTTGTAAAAATATTTGAATTTCTAACAATTTTATATAGTATTTATATAAAATTTTGGAAATTTTTAAGATGAAATAATTTTGTACTATAGAATCTCGGTGAATCACTTTTAGAAAAAAAAATAATAATAATGAATATTTTTTTGGAAAAAGCATGGAAAATTAGCCCATCTACAAATATTAACCCCTAAAGGTTTCCCTAGTCAAGGTAGATCTTCCCTGCCAAGGGATTGTCACCTAGCTATGCTTATTGAACTTAGTAAGGCCAATGATATACTAGAATGTTGAACTACATTCAATAGTTCGAAACGTGTCGGTTCTAAAATCTCTCATGTGATTTCCCGGAAGATTTATTTTAATATGATATGGATCACAGAAGTTTACACTCTCAAGAATGGTCCTCTATTAGTCAATATGTGTGAACCACAATCTTTGAGATTGTTCCAAGAAATGGTTAAATTGATGGGAAAAAATCATTCATTGACTTCATAGAATACGGGATAGGTTTATGAAGAAGGGTGTGGAATATTGGTTTAATAACCACATTGATCTCTTTGAAAGACACAAATATCCATTGTTTTGCATTTAAGTTGAAGGATTTAAGAGTGAATACCTATTTGGGTGTGTCCATGAGATATTCCAGGCCAAGTTCATAATGATCTTATTTGTTTGGTTATGTATATTAGAATAACATTTGGGACATACTAGGTGGGAATGAAGGGATACATGCTAAACTACCCAAAAATTGGTTGCAATAGAAATGTGGGATGACTAGAAATATCACATGATTGAAAAACAATAAATAACATTGTAAAAAGTTATGCCATCAAAGTTTTGGTTGAGATCCACACCTCGTAATGTGGACAGAAGAATAGCTTAGAAGGGTCCTAGTAGAATTTTGTTGAAGGAGATATACACGTGAATTAAAATATTATTGGTGGAGGAAAGCATCATGGCCTTTACTCCACTTGATATTAATGATTTTTTTCCCCTAACACTTAGGGGTTCATAATTCTATATTGGGATAGGCATTATGAACTGGCTAGTGAGTGAAAGGCATGCGAAGTGAATAAGTAACAAAAATATAAGAAAGAAAATTAGGGATAGAGAGGCTTACAAAGGTACTAGTAACCTATTGCAATAAGAGAGACTTAAGGTGACAGAGTATGTATCCCATAAAAGGCTAGAATGAATGGAGGTTGAATTGAAAGGAAGCTCCTCTTAGGGATGGCACGATAGAGGCATATCCTCTAAAGAGACATCTAGGTTATCAAAACTTATAGACATAGGCTATAGTGGAAGTACATCTATAATATTCCTTATGTTATTTAAATTAAATATCCCACAATTAAGAGTCCAACCCTATATAAATAATATAATTATTCAGCCTAGGGGTGTTCCAAATGTTTGAGGACATGGATACAAAGATCCGTAAGTGACACCATTAATCTATCATAGAGAAGTACCAAAACAACAATTATCCCCTAAACATTGTATCCTTATCAAGGTACCATTTTATTTTCCCATAATCAATAGTTTAGTTGTGCTCAACAATTCATGACAAAATCTATAGGGAATATTGGTAACATGAATATTGGTATAGTGCAAAAAGGTATAATTGTGTGAAATGTTGGGTTCATTAAACAATTAGGATATCAATGGAATATAGTTGGTGCAATATGGCTCTTAAAAGGTATAACATTTTGGATTTCATTGTGAAAATAGAGGAACATGTAGATCGATATTGGTTCTTGTGTGAAGGTGTGTGGAGTGCACTTTAGATTGCAATAGATGATGTGAATATACTTGAGTTTGAAACAAATTTGTGGATTTTTTCACTTCAATGCTACATAAAATATGTAAACTAATTCACCTAGAACAATTCATAGTTTTAATGACACTAAATTAGCCTTGAAAAAATTTAGAAGCCAACAATAGGAAGGGGAAGATGCCTCGAAATATGAATAGTGGTTCCATGAAGTGATGAGACAATTTTTATGATATTTATACCTTAGGATTGAATAAAAAAGTATTAATACATTATTCAATATAAAATTCCTTGGGGCACGGTAACACCATATAATTATCCTTGCATCTTCAAAGTGGAAACCTCCTAACAAGCTAAGATCCAATATAATAATATTCCCATGTATGATCACATAATTAAAACTCCAATATTATTTTTATATATTTATAAAATCTGAACCATAAACAAATTCTATCTACCTAATATGTCTTCTTTAATGAGGGCACATTACATTTATTCAATGTTAACTGTTTCATATGTCTTATTTAATGATGGACCTAGATCAAACTGCATTTATTGGTAACCATAGATATTCTATATTATAACTCTAATGGGATTATAGGTCATTATTATACCTCTACAAAGGATCTCACGATTCCATCCGCTTCAAGAAGTGTTTTTATCAATGCTTGTAGAGATTATGTACAACCATAAACTAGGGTCCCTATACAAGTTGTAATTGTAAAATTGAAGTAGTATGGGTGTATTTCTCATAAATCATGGTTTAATACATAAGTACTAAAGTAAATGATAAGTAGTCTAAAAATATTATCCATAAACTCAATTCCCATATATAGGTGCTCATGCTAACTCCCAATTGATGGGACATGAGATCAAAAAATGGTTGACTATTGTGCTCCAAATGCTCACCACATTCATGTTGATCCAAATAAATGAAGCCATCCATAACCAAAATATCCTCCAAAAAGTGATAAAAGGGAGACTCTTGGAGGAACACCACCATTGTAAAATGATAATATTGGAAACTAGTAGGCATCATCTACTCTTGTATTCTCTTAATGATGCTCTCTCCATGCAACAAGATAGAGTTCGCAAAAGAATATAACAATATATCTCCTCCTAGAAATGAAAACTATCCATATACCATTTTTCACAAAATTATTTTAAATCACACCATCCACATATTTCTCCATGCCTTGCATTGATCCATGTAAAACCCCTTTGTAGATAATTCTTGTTGTTCCATTAGGGCTTAGGGGTGGAAATATTTAGAGGTTGTAGAATGTTGAATATTACTTTGAATTATATCATATAATATACCATAAGGCCACATAATCCCTTTGTTAAATTTTATTAGTTTGGATACAATTTGGATTCTTTATCCAAATATATCTACTCCATAATACTTGTGGTTATAAATGAAAATCCCTATAAAATAAAAATTTTCAAATTGCAATATATTTGATGTGCAACCTCTGATTTATGTGAGTTTCTTTGAAATTGTATATATTTGTGAGTATAACATAGATATACAATTATTTTTTAAAAAATATATAGGGAAAAACTTAGAAATATATCAAAGTATCTCATATCTAAATATACAAAAGAAATAAAGAAGAAAATTTTCTCTTTTTCCATGGTAGGTGCTATGAAACCACTTGATATTTTAATTACACCCCTAATATCAAAATATAAGAAACTTATATGAAACCATCAATACTTATCCAATGTAAAAACACTTGATTTAAATTAACATCATGCAATGATTCTTTTAATGAAGGACCGTTTCTTATTCACTTACCTCTTCAAGGGCACAAAATCATAATGAGCTAAGTTCTAAGAGAATAGTATTCCTATACATGAACACACAAGGAGCAACCAATCCTTATTTATATCTACTTATAAATCTATAATCCTAATTGATTGTTAACTACCTAGCTTGATTTATTTAATGAGGCCACATTACATTTATTTAATGCTAATTACTTGGCGGAGGATTATTTAATAGTGGAACTATACCACATTATGTTAATTGGACATCATATTGATCCAGGTGGATATTAGTGGCACCCGACTATTCCACTTGGACCCCCAACACTACTTCCTGTTAGTGTCCTAATTTCAACACAATTTCCTATTTCAACAATTTTATATTTTTTTTAAAAATTTGGATCCTGAACTTCCGGAGCCATTTTGAGGCCCTAAACGATGTTTTTTTTTTTGGAAAAGAAAAAAATGTATGTTTTGATCACATTTAAATTCCAAAATTGGTGTCCTTAGAGAAACCTTTATAATGGGCTATCGTTCATGCCAAAAAAAAAAACTGAATGCAAAAGTTAGGACCCTGAAAAGTTGGCATTCCAACTAACCCCATCAGGTCCCATACCTTTTGGCACTTCATTTCCTAAGGTTAGTTTTTTGGATGTTTAGGGTTTCTCATTATTTATTCATGATAAAAATGTCTCTAAGCTGCATTGTAACATAGTTTAGAAGGCATGTAGCTATCACATATCTTCTCAAAGATAAGCTACCATCACCCGAGCTAGTTTGTTTCCTTTCTACATGTAAACTTTTTTCATAGTTACTATTTATTAATTGAAGTTTTGTTTCACCATATCTCTATGTTTTTATTTAAATCTATATTTAATTTTGTTCCTTCATAAACCTTTATTAGTGGTATTAGAGAATTCCCCTCTTTCTCTATTTTTTTTGTGCATGTCCCCAACGAGGTCGAAGTATAAGGAGTTGTGACTTGAACTATTTGAACCCTTGCAATACCAACCTTGCCGACCCTGATGACCTCCCATGGAAAAAGAAAAGAAATATGAGGGAGCAGGAGATCCTTTTAAATTATTGCTCGAAGAAGCCCTTGAGTGAAAAAGGAATGAGATGATGGAAATTTTTTATTAAATCCTTCAATAGGTATCAGCAGACAAAGCATCTTCATCCAGTAGTCACTTCGGAGGTGCCGCCCCCTTTAAGGTACAAGTTAAATTGAAATTATTATATTTGAAGGCTAACTAAATGTATATGCTCTAGATAGATGGTTAAATCTTCTCGAATGATATTTTCGATCCATAATTTTTCTGATAGGGAAAATATTACTTGTACACTCCTCAAAGTCGCCCCCCATGTCAAGGATTGCTGGGAAATTTACTGTGAGCAGAGGGATGGGGTGGAACCCTCACTAATTTCAACCACACCCTCTTGGAGTTATTTCCAAGATGTTGTCAAAGAAAAATGTTACCATGTCAAGAGCTATGAAGATAAGTACATAAAATGGACCACACTACAACATGAAAGGGACCAAGACATGCCAATGTTCACGAATTTATTCCATACCCTACCCATGACATTGGGTATAAATTATTCTGAGCATAAATTGGTACTTCAGTACCATGGTTGTTTGCAAAAATAGAACTAGGTAGAAATGGAGTTCTTGGACATTTCCTTGCTTGGTTCAGTGTACCAATATTGTCAAGATCGAGCATAAATTTAAACAAAAGAAGTTATACATTGGATATGAAAATTTAAAGTAGGGAAAATGCAACTCCAAACTACAAAAAAAAGGATAGATCCAAGATGGAGTGACCTAGGACAACCCATGGAAGCCACAAGCAAAGAATAACACTGCGATGACATAGAAGGACACAGGAAAGTGGTGTGAGTTCCACAAGAGCCCCATCCACAACACATATAGTGTCACGCCAAGCCACTAAAGAAATTTTGAGTATAAAATGGGACTCCTAAAGAATATTATAAAATAATAGTGGAAATAATAAAATAAGTTTAGATTACATCATCAAATTTTAGCAGGGAAAAGAAAAAACTACTTTTTCAACTCGTATTTTCAACTTATCTCCCTACGGTTTTACTCAAATTTTGAGTGGGAGCACTTGTTGGATATGAAATTTAATTCCTCATCCAAGGAGTACCCATGTTTCATACTTTTTATGGACCCTACTACACGAAAAATGATAAATACAGGAAAAAACATGATTACAATCATGTTTTTCATGTATTTCTCATTTTTTGTGTAGAAAGGTACAACAAAAGTATGTAAAATGGGTACTCCTTGGATGAGGAATTTAATTCCACATCCAACGAGTGCTCCCGCTTGAAATTTGATTAAACCCGTAGGGAGATAAGTTGAAAATACGAGTTAAAAAAAATAGTTTTTTATTTATTTTTATTTTTTTACTCCAAAAATGGTGAATCATCCTCCATGGTTGACATCATCATCTTGAATCCTATTGTTCCTTATAAAGTTGATTTTGGTTGTAAATTTTTTTTTAGACTCATTTTTTACCTCAAATTTCCTCTAATGAGTCACTCGTGGTCGAGATAAAAACTTCAAAGTCAGATGCATGTTCCGATTCTGAGCCAGAACTAAACAAGAGGAAATTGATTATTAGTGCAGAACCCAGTGACACCATTTCCACCACAAAGTTCAAAAATATTGAGCCTAAATATCCAGAGGAGGGGGAGTGTCTCTTCCACTCGTAGATGTGGGTGAAGGGTTCTCCTCTGTAGTTCACTGTGGACAATGGGATCCAAAATAACCTCATCTCAACACATGTCATTAAGTGGTTGGGCCTACTTACTACACCACACCTACAACCATACACCATTAGGTGGCTCCACCAAGCGAGATATCTCCACGTCAGCCAACAGTTCCACCTTCCCTACAACACCAATCCCTTCACGGACGAGGTACTATGTGATGTTTCTCCCCTTGAATTTTGTGGTGTTTTATTAGGCCAACCATACTTGTGGAAGCGTCATGCTTAGTATGAGTTCAAACCTTGTACTATTATTATTACTCTGGGCATAAAACTATACAGTATACCTGAGGTAGCCCCACCTACCACCATTTCTTTGATCTCTTCTAATCAATGCAGCAAGATCATCTCCCAGACCAAGAAATTTGTTTTCTTTCCAATTCACTCTTAAAGTAAGGGGAAGATCATGGCCCCTAGAAAGGATTCATCTATGCAACAAAGGAAATTTGATAAGGTTTCGGAAGAGTACAAGGAAATCATCTCCTCACCCATAGGGGTACCTTTGCACTATCAGGTCAAAAATCCAATCAATTTGACTCCCAAAGAACCTATACCTAATGGGCCAATATACCACCACTCTCTTATGGAAAATGAGGAAATCAAGTGACAGATCCAGGAGTTTCTACAAAAGGGAAAATTCTACCATGTTCCTCACCTTATGGGATCCTAATTTTACTCGTACAAAAGAAAGATGGGGCCTATACACTCTGCATTTATTATCAAAAACTGAATAAATAATAGATCCCACAAATTGATGACCTTCTTGACTATCTCAATGGGGCCAAGTACTTCAACAATACTGATTTGAAGTCTGGATATCACCAAGTTCTAATAGAACCCATATATGTATGGGAAACCAACTTCAAATCCAAGGAGGGCCTCTTTGATTGGTTGGTCACGCCCTCCGGGTTGAAAAATACCCCTGTAAATTTTAAGAGGATGATGGATAACATCTTGCGACCTTTCACCTTCTCGTTCATGGTTTTATACTTAGATAGCATCCTCATCTTCAACATGGGTTGGGTAGATCACTTACATTATATTCAATAGGTCCATCAAACCCTACGACAACACAAATTATATGCCAACTTAAAGAAATGTTCCATTGAGATGAACCACATCCAATATATGGGGTACATAATTGATGAGAAAGGAATGCATATTGATCCAAATAAGATCCAAGTAGTCTAGGATTGCCCAACTCTGATAACTCTAATATACATTCACAACTTTTTGGGCCTTGCCAATTTCTATTGAAGGTTTGCATTGGGGTTTTCTCATATCACTTGGCATTTACTCAAGTTTCTAAGGACAGAGTGAAAGAAAAAAAAAAATTGATCCGAGTCACAATAAAAGGAATTCGTTGAGCTAAAACACCACCTTTTCTCTATGCCAATACTCGCATTGCTAGACCTGCAATAGCCATTTGAAATTGAGACAAATTCCTCTGACTATGCTATTGGTGCAGTTCTCACCTAGCAAGGAAATCCGATGGCCTATCACAATGAGACACTTTATGATACTATTCATAAATACCCTACCTATGATAAGGAGATGTATTCCATTGTGTAAGATTTCCGATAGTGTAAACATTATATATTGTGGAAGGAGACGATCATCCACAAAAATCACCAGCCTCTTTAGTTTATGAAGACACAAGGGAATTTGAAGAATGATTTCCATCAGAAAAGGTCCACATAGAAACAAAAAATTTCAATTGAACATTAAATACAAGAAGGGAAGCACCAATAACGTAGTAGATTGCCTCTGTCGGCCCCCAGTTGTGGGATTGACCACTGTTCTCAACTCTTGTGGGCATGATACTTATGGATGGACATAATTATACAAAAATGATCTAGAATTTTCCACCACATACCAAATCTTGATGGATGGAAATCATGTACAAGACTTCTACCTCCATGACACACTCTTATGCTACATGGGGCACCTTTTTTGTTCCTTCAAGTGAGTTTTCCAATATGATTTGGGAGGCACACTACAGTCGGGTCATAGGACACTTTAGTGTGGAGAAAACATTTGCAATACTGCAAAATTATTTTTATTGGAAAAAAATCCAATAGGATGTTGGAAAATATATCAGATCTTGCATTGATTTTTCCATCGCCAAGCCAACCATTAAGAATCAAATCATGTACACTTTTTTTCCTACTCCTAGCCAACCTTGGGAATCCATATCCATGGACTATATGTATGGCCTTCCTTTTACCAAGCATGGTAATGACTGTGTATTTTTTGTCATTGATAGATTTTCTAAGATGGTGATATTGGTTGCTTGCAAGAAAAGCATCACAACAAAAGAATTTGTGAAACCCTTATTTGAATAAGTGTGGGTACATTTTTGGATATCGTAAACCATTATATCAAATCATGATAGTAGCTTCCTGATCACCTTCTAGTTGAGCCTTTGTTCATTGTTGGAAACCAACTCACCAAGTCGATTACATTCCATCCCCAGACTGATGGCCAAACAACGATTTTCAACAGGATGGTAGTGCACATACTACGCATGTACAACTACAAGCATCCACGAACATGGGATGAAATTATTCCCTATTTGCAACACATCTAGAACATAGTTATCTATAGCTCAACTGACCCCAACCACTTTCAAGTGGGCTTGAGATTTTAATGCCTCCTACAACTACACATGAATAAACTGCACATGTTTAGTCTGAAGCTGATAAAGAAACAGGGTTTATTAAATGCATTCAATACACCCACCAGTAGGTTCATGATGTACTGGATAAAGCTAATTCCAAGTACAAAAAAATTCATGATCAAAATTAGGTGCCTTGCTGGGAGACAAGGTGTGGTTGAATTTATAGAAGGAATTCCTTGTTGAATCCTATCGAAAGCTTAAACCACTTCGATATGTGACTTACACCATCAAAAATGATATGGGTGAAAATTATTTCAAGCTAAGTGTCCCCTCATTTTTTGGCATGCACCGAGAATTTAATGTGGACCACCTTCGACCATACTTTCCACCATTATTATACACATCAAACATTGTCGAGCAACTGACACCAACAAAGATCAATATATATTAAATTTAACAGGCCAAAACTGATTGGATCATGGACACACATGTTAATAACACTCGTGAATAGAGGATCCAATTGTATCAATTTGTCCAATCTAGCCAACTCTTTCACAAAGGAAAGTGGTTCACTAGGGACCAAGTTCAACAGAAGTTTCCCCATCTCATGGAGGAACTCAATGCAATAGGGACCATTGCTTCCTAAGGGGGGAGGATTGATCCAGGTGGATATTGGTGGAAACCATCCTATTCCAATTAGACCCCCAACACTCTTTCCATTCAATTTCCTAATTTCAACACAATTTCCTATTTCGTTGGTTTTCAACTTTTGGAAATTTTTCGGGTCCTCAACTTCAAGAGCCATTTTGAGGCCCTAAAAGATGTTTTTTGGGGAAATGGGAAAATAAAAGTCTTTGATGACATTTGAATTTGAAATATATTGGGCCTCATATAGACCTTTCTAATGGGATATCATTCACACCAAACAGATATTATATCCTAAATTTGCGACCTCATGAAGTTGACGTTCCAACTGACCCCATTAGGGTGCTTACCTTTTGACGCTTCATTTCCTAGTGTTAAGTTTTTGGATATTTAGGGTTTTATCAATGTTTCTTCATGATAAAAATACCTCTGAGCCTCATTGTAACAAAATTCAAAATGCATGTAGCCATCACATCTCTTCTCATAGATAAGCTACCATCGCCCAAGCTAGTTTATTTCCTTTCTGCATGTAAACAATTTTTAGTAGTTTATATTTATTAATTGAATATATGTTTCACTGTATCTATGTGTTTTTGTTTAAATATATATTCATTCCATTCCTTCATAAATCTATATCACATGCCTATCCTATTATTAATTCAAACCCCCATCCCTTCCTACACCCTCAAGGAGGAATATAACACCAAATATCATTTTAGATCCCACCAGAGAAACATAGAGAATAGGCTTGAGTATTTTTTTAAAGTGATAATGAAAATTTCGATGCATATACTACTTGGAATTTCACCTTCTATTATATTGTGAATGTTGAATCTTCCTCTACACTTATGGAATCCCAAGGTCATCTAAATTGTAGGAGAAACATTGAACTCCTTTCAATATGTGGCTCTAGAAGCCCCATATATGGAATTTGTTCTATGGGTCTTGGTGTTAATTAAAATTGATGGAGTCTTCCCATCCTTGATCAATTTGGGCTACGATGGATCTAAAAGGGAACAAAATTTCGATTATGAGGGAAACCAATTTAGATGTTGTTGTTTTCATGAAGTTGGTCACATTTCTAGATACTATTCATTTATGCATGTTGCAAGCAAGATAATGAGGTGTTAGTAAGGAACATGATTTCAATATTATATTAAAAAAGAATGTCTCTAAGGCTCATTCCTAGGTCTTGATTAGTTGTAAATTTTCTTTAATGGCAAGAAAAAATTTAAATCTAATAGACAAGACTATGTGGTTTGAGCATGATTTTTTTTTTATGGTGGAGAAGATGACTATCTTAGATAATTTTTGTAACACCCATGGTGAAAATTCCATGTAAAATGTAATAATGGAAAAAATAGTAACCATAGTTGATGGGACATGTATTCCAAGTTGAATGTTGGGAAAAAAATTTAGTGGGTGTTCATTCCATTTATTATGGCTAAAAGAAATTGGAAAAGGAAATGACAAAGGCTTTGGAGAGGCAAAAAGTATTTTTGGCACGTTTATTTATGAAAATATTGGAAAATAGGAGAAAAGGGAGGTGAAAGGTCACAAGTTTCATGTGAGGAGGAAAATGAAGGAAAATAATGGGAATTGAATAAAATAGAGGCCTCATTGATAAAAAGGCTTCTGAGGATTAGTTGGAAAGCTTTTGGCTCAAGAATTTGCTCACACCTATGGATATCTTTCTATTCTCTCTCTCTCATACTCTTGGAAACTTATATTTTTATTAGAGCACTTTGGCATTGGAGCAAGAAAGAAAAGAAAGCAAGAAGAAGAAGGAGCAAGAAAGAAAGGAAGAGCAAGAATTGAGCAGCTACAACAAGATTCTTTGCAAGTATTTATTTGCATGTGTGATTTCCTTGCTAGATCTGGCATGCATGGTATTGCATGTGGTTTTTTTCTATCTTGGCATGGGTTTTTCCAGGTGTGACATTTTTTTTAGCCTAGCCTTGCCATTTCCGGATATTCATGGTTTTGTGAAGTTCGCATGTTTTGGTTTCAATGAATTGCTGGATGGATTCAAATTTGAATGATGTGGATCTACGAATTGATATAACACATGGCCTAGTAACCCTTAGACCAGACTGTGAGTTGCGGTAAATCCGGATAGTGTGTTGCTTCAGTGGGCCTAGGAATCCTCGACTTGTGAATGGCGAGATATACAGAAAATCCTAGAGGTTCTTTGCCTCAGTTTAGGGCCTAGTGATTCAGGTTTGGATTGCGGAAAATCTTGAGAGGTGGGTGGTCTTCATTGGGACTAGTAGTCCCGAGATGAAATGTATGATAAAGCCTGGAGAGTATGTCTCGGTTTAGGGCCTAGTGATCCCTAATTCAGATTCTGGATTGCGGTAAAGCCTGAGAGACTAGGAGATAGGAAAATTCATCACGGTGTAGGAGGAAAACTCCCGTAGCATTCATGCTTGTTTGGTTCTTTCTGGTTGGTTATGAGTCCCAAATGCATGCTTGGAATATGGCATGGGGGTGATTGGATAAATAGATATTTTTCCCAACCAATCTATGGTCAGGTGGAATGTGGAAGTCCCATATCTGGTTCATTTTTACATTAAGTAATGAAGAGTTAATTCCTTTGGTATTTGATGTATAAATGCACTAGTTATTATGTGGATTATATTGATGTTGTATCCATGGTATTTCTGTTGTTATTATGTTGGTTATGAGGATGCATTTTATCAGCGATTATTTATGGATCTATTCATTGTTTTACTTGTAAATGAATTCACATTGTATTTATGGTAAAATAGATTATATTTCAGCTAATGATGTAAGGGAGAAATTCTTCTTAGTGATTCTCAGATAAGTATGAGACCCCTTTTCTCTATTCTCTTGTTTCCACATGTAGTTTCAATGTTTGTGATATGTTTGAAAAAATTCTTGCCATGGCTAGGAGGGGTCCAAATGAATTCTTATTGATGTGATTGCTTCTACATCATTTTCCTGTTGTTATTTATCATCTCTGAACTTTTCACAAATTTCTAGGCAGAGCACTGGGTTCTGGGCCTAAAAAAGTGGCTCAAATCTTAGGTATGATGACACAAAATTGAGGAATTGGGGACCTAGATGCTGGAATGGAGTTTTATTCCTATGTATATAAACTCTTGAACATTGGCTTGCAAGTCTGTGCTTGCGTCTATGGCTCAAAGAGGTCAAAAGGTCAATGTGACATAGGGGAAGAGGCCTGAATGGTTGGGTTAACTCCTAGAGGTCTTACTGTTGTTGTACAAGGTCTGTATGTTGAATTTCTATCGGTTCCACTTCCTTCAAGTCACCTAGGAGGTTGAATCTCATCATAGTAGCCTCTTGTCACATATTTACCGTGGTTGGTCGGTTACTTGGGTAGATGTGGGAAGAGGGTGTTACAGAGTGGTATCAAAGCATGATTCAACCCTCAATCTAGATGGGAAGTGTTTTGATCATGCATTTATGTTGGTTTCATATGCATTTATTATGCTTGTGGTCTATGTGTGCTTGTTTCATTTTCATGGTTTGATCATGGTTGTAGTGATGTCGCCATGTGAAGGTTGATGATTTTGTTGTGGGATATGTTGCCATGAGTGTATGGTTGTATATGCATTTGTTATGCATGTTAATGTCTATATGTTGTTATGCATACATTTTCATGGTTAATTTTGTTGTGCATAAGGTCATTGTATGTAATTATGTCATCACGATGATATTAGTGTTGAAGGTTGCAACAAGAAATAGTGAAATTGGCATCCAGAAACAACATCCTTGATCCTAGTATAAATTAAGCACCTACAATAGGCGGGACCCACATAGGCTAGTTTTAGGTGTAAGTCTACTTTTATAACATATGATAAAATTCTATTTATAGCGGAATTCTATTTATAGATGGTGAGAAAATTCTATTTGTAGATGATTTTCTATTTTTAGATGTATGTGCGAATTCTATTTATAGATCGCATGTCTATTTATATATGGATGTCGACTATTATTATCCCTTAATAATAGTTGGACAATAAACAACAATCTATTCTCAATGAGCACTTGGAAATAGTTAACTGAAGTGAAAAATAAGTTTGCTAAGTGAATTTTGAGTTGAAGTGGTTGGTTGGTGGGACATGCAAGTGGACTTAGTTGTAACTGAGTGATTCGAAGTTGTAACAGAGTTGGATGTGTAGTTATGTGAGTTGTAAAGTACTTTAACTTAGTTGAGTTAAACTCAGTTGTGCTAGTTTTAACTGAAGATACACTGGTGAGAGATCGGTGAATTAATTATTTAATTAATTCACAATCAGTGGTCTCACATGCAACTGAAGATTTACTACTCTTAACTACATGCATGTCAGATCCAGTGGAGACCCAGTTGAGATGTAGGTGAAAGGGACAGTTTGACTATCAATTGTGACATTAGTGGGTGCATTCATGCAACCACACACACATTTTAGATTCCTATGAGTATCATGCAGTTAAGGCAGGCTAGAATTAATCATTCATAGGTTCTTGACCATCAGGGATTATGCAGTGGAGGTAGGCTGTCAGGAGGCAATAAATGGTGCAAGGGATTTGCAAATTTTTGTATGATAGTGTGAGACGATTGTACGTTTTACTGACAGCTCTTGGATTAGAGTTTTGTATGAGATTGTTTCATGATCCATGATATATACATAATATATGATAGGGGGGTTTTTAGTTTTATGCTTTCCTGGTAAAAACATCTGTGTTATGCATGATTGATCTTTCTTCATGTGTTTGCAATTGGTGATTAAATTTCTACAAAGATTTAAGTAGAAGGATTTTGTATTTAATAGTGGCATATAATTGTTAGATCAAGAGAATCCAAGAAATACATAATTGTATTAAAAATTCTACAATTAGTATTTTATGATGCTAATGTGTTAGCTGAGATAGAATAGGAGATGCAGATCATTAAATTGAAATTGCAACAATGGACTTTGGGGTAAGAGATACAAGTTGTATGTTTGGCATGTAGGTATGTGATTCATGGCCGTTGTAAGCATTAGGGTTACTCATATGTTGGTCATTCTATTATTACTATGGTTATATATATATGATAAATACTAGTTGATCAGTGTAGTCGTATGCATTATGGTTATGTGTATGGTTACATACATGATAGATGTTAGTTAATTAGTGTGATCATATGTACATGTTTTGGTTAGTCAAGCATCGTATTAACTTGATGAATATGTTAAATGTTGTTGATGAGCATGTTATATGTTAACTTATTGTTGTTATACGTTAGTTAAATTTATGATTAGGGTTATTTCATTAAGATCTTGATGTTAAATGTATCATGTTAATTTGGATTGGCCTATGCATATGGTTAGGGTTATAACATTCAGGTATGAGTCGACCTAATTATGATAGTGTGTTGTAATAATCTAGACTAATTGTGCATATGTGAGTGTTATGCATGAAAGAAAATTGTTTATGAGCTTATGATGTGACCATGTTAGTTAGTTACTATTATGGATATCATTATATTACTTGTGTTTGAGTTGATGTTTTGTGAATTTACATCTGCCAACTAGATTGAACGTGCAGACAAGATAACCTCTCCTGAGATACATTAAGGTATGAGATTTCTTATGTCATCTACTTGGTTCTTGAATGTTCGATTATGTCATCTATTTGGTATTTGAGTGTTTGGTGTTTATTATGTCGTATATATGTTGTTCAATGTTTGATTAATCACGTGATATGAGTATGTGTCTATAATATTGCATGAATAAATTATTTGGTCTTAAGATGGTTATACTAATGCAATATGTGTTGAGATAGCTGATGTGTACTTGAGTATAAGTAGGTGATAGTTGTATTATTTTGATTTTGACTACTATTTGATTGTGACATGACTGTTAGTCTTGGTAGAGGATAATTTTAGTTAATAGATATGATGTATTGATATTTAGAACATGTGTTTGACGTGTGTGAACAGTTGCAGGGAAACATGCTTGGCATTAACATGATAAGGTAATAGTTGAATTGTTTATATAAATAATAGTTGGGTGATATGTAGCATATGACAAGACTCAATTGCAAAAAAGTAAATGGTAGAGTAAAGGAATTGGGTATTAATTCCTTAGCTCTGTTGGGAAACCCTAATTCCAAGTGAATGAGTGCTCTGCATACAGGCAGTCTTCTTAACCTTGATTTTGTTTGACATTAGGTGGATATGTGTTATACTCTTGAACATGTATTTGATAGGTAAAATAGCTAGTTTATAGTTATAGTTGGATCCGTCAAGGTAATTGGAGTCCCTTGAGATATGGCATGGCTGTGTTCAATTACAAGGCAATGTGATTGGCACAACAAGGTAAGGTAACTAGAATGTTGTTCTATTTATTTATGCACTGACAGTTATGTGTTTATGGAAGTATGATGTAGGGGATTACATGGCAAGAGACTGCCATGAAATATTGAAGAAGGCTTAGGTTTATATTTCCTTTGGAAGTATTGGGAACCATGGGGATTGATTCACGGTGTTTGTTTCTAAGTCTTGTGCTTTTTGTCTTTTGTGGTTTGTTGTGCTTGATTTGCGGCTTTGTTTATGTCTAGTGCATGATCATGCCACTTTTTTCATCGTGTGATATTGCTATTGGTTTTTCATGGGTTTATTCTTTTGTTTCTTGTGCTTTCCTTTTATGTTTTGAATCTTGGGCATTGGTTGGGAAAGGAATAAGTTAATGGAGCTTTGGGAGAGTTGAATGAAACCCAACAAGTGATGCAAGAATCAGATGAAGCTTGGTGCATGTATAAGGGAAACTAAAGGTAATAGCATGACACCCGGATGGATTGGTTGAGCCCATTGGTGTAAATGGAGGGTGGCAGGACAATAATGAGAAAGGTAACATGAAAGGGTAAAGTGAATGGATTTTAGGTGTTATATGACTTGGCTATGTTGGGAATTGTTGTTCTCAAATTTGTGCATGTTGTGCACAAATAAAGTAAGTTTTCTTAAAGTATTCCTTATGATATCTAGCAATTGTGTTATGATCATTATTATGTCGATCTTTATATATGTATAAATGTATGCATATATGTCGTGTCTGATAGGGTCATCATGGATCATGATTTTTTTACGTTAATGATCATATATATGTATGTATCTATGTATCTATGTCACTGTATGACAGGGTTTTCAAGGATCATTCTCATGGAGGAATGATTTCTTATGCAGGTGAATGGCATGAAGATATTCCTTCTCTTATGGGGAATCAAGTAGAAAGAGTATCCTTGACAGATCTATCAGGTCAGTATCATGTGGACATGAATTGATATTATATGTTTGTATTATGCCTATGTTTATGCTATGGATAGGTAATGTTGAGGGGTACATCAGAGAATTGAAAGTAGTGTGATCTATGGCATGCTAGGATAAGCATGGATAGTGGAAAGACATTAGAAGCAAGGTTTCTTGTAGGGTCAGTGTGTGGTATATGGATGTGTAGTACTATTGTTGTGTATATGTTGCACATGTTGTATATTCAGTGATTGTACCTATGGTGATGTGTACAAGTAACATATGTAGTATTATGTACATATGATGTTGTATGTATATTGCATATATGGTGTCATGTATATATTTCATATACAGTTCTAGGTATACATGGTGTTATGTACATGTTGGATATGCGGTGTTGTGTACATACCGTATTGTGTGCATGTTGGATATGCGGCGTTGTGTGCATATGGTGTTGAGCGCATGTTGGATATGCGGTGTTTTGTACATATGGTGCTATGCACATGTTGTATATTCAGTGTTATGTACATATGATGTTGTGTTTGTTGTACATATGGTGTTATGTACATATGTTGTTGTGTGCATGATTGTACATGTGGTGTTGTGTGCATGCGGTGTTGTGTACATGTTGTACATGTGGTGTTGTGTGTAGGTGGTGTCGTGTACATGTCGTGCATGTGATGTTGTGTACATGTGGTGTTGTGTACATGTCATGCATGTGGTAATGTGTACATGTGGTATTGTGTACACATTGGACAGGTGGTGCAATGTACATTTGGCATGGTGTACTCATTATGTAGGTGGTGCCATTTACATTTAATGATGTGCACACATTGTGCAGGTAATTTTGTGTGCAGGCGGTACTGTGTACATGTTGCGCATACGGTACAGGGATACATGTGGTATTGTGTGCATGTCATACATGCTATGTTGCGGGCATGCGATACTATGTATGTGCACAATGTAGTTGTGGTATCGTGACATGTGAATTTGTTGTGTTGTACTCTGTATACATATATGTATTGTGTTTTATTGTGCACAGGATGTACGTGTATGTGTTGTATGCCGGTGTAGGCATATGTATTATGTTGTATTGTACGCTAGGTGTAGGTGTATGTGTCGTATGCTGGTGTGGGTGCGTGTATTATATGGTGTTGTATGTTGTATGTGGGTTTATGTGTTGTGATGTACATTGTGTGGATGTGTACATGTGCACATGATTGAAGAGAAGCAAAGGCATTGGGTGCTTTCCGGGTGTAGCAACCAATCCGAAGTGTGTACAGAAAGAACAAAGGTAGAAGTAAGGACTGATGAAGGATAAGTATCGATATTTTATTTCAGTTCTATTATGCATGTGATCTATGATTCTAACTTATGATTGTTACATTTGATTTATGATTATGGTTAATGATGATTGCATGTGATTCATGATTTTAACCTATGATGATTGTGTTTTGATCTAACGAGATGTGATATGTTTATACATGATGATTTGATTGAACAATTGGTTTGAATTGTTGTAAGAGGAAGTGAACCAAATTGCAAGTGTACCTTATTGATGAGCTACCAATGTGGTATGATGTGAATTTATTTCAGTTTATTCGAATCTAATGGAATTTATGTGCTTGTTACAGGAAGTGTAGAAATTCCTAGTTGGGTGGTTGAAACTGATTGCAAGCATTATCAACGACAACCGAAGGAATTGAAATAGATAGTAGGATGTTGGTAAAGCACTTTAGGAGCAGGGCCATTATGGTACATTGGTACCCAATAGTGTCCATTGATTTCCATGAACATGCTATGATCGATATAATGGTTTTGAGTAGGTATATGCCTTTTTTGTTTGACCTTCCGATGCGATGAATCCTTTCTAAGGTATGGAATTCCCAGGATGGGGGTGCCAGCGGAACCTGGAAGGTGTGTGACTCCACAGAAGGGGGTGACCAGATTTCCTGAGGGACTGTGTAGCAGAGAAGGGAAGCTCATGGATGGATTTTTTTTGGTAATTATATTTTCAAAATGGAATCATATGCACATTGGGAGTGTGCCATAGAACAGTCAGTCGTTAACTGTTCATTGAGGGTAGAGTGGCACAGAATTATAGCGTTGGACACTGGATGCAGATTTGACTTGCCAGTGGATTCTGGACTTCGTTGATAGGAGGTTAATCTCAGTATTACTTTGAGGGGGGAGGTGTGAGCCTCTGGATTTCCTTGTTGTGGATGCAAACATCATATCCTTTTATTTTCCAGTTGGAAAAATGTGCATATGTATATATGTGGTTGTTGTTGTAAATGTCGTAATGAGTTGTGTTATAAAGCTCTAGTACGTGGTATGATTGTCAAGATGGTTTTTTCTTTTGAGTAGGGTGATCATTGTAAATATTGCATCTAGCTATGTTATAAATATCCATGGGTAGTATTTTTTCTTTTCGGCAGTTTTTCTAAGGTATACGTGTGATTGAACACCAAGGATGGTATCCCCCAAAGGGGGGGGTTTGTAACATACCTGGTGAAAATTCCATGTAAACTATAATAAAGGAAAAAATAATAACCACGGTTTATGGGACACGTATTCCAAGCTGAATTTTGGGCAAAACATCCTAGCGAGTGTTCATTCGGTTTACTATGGATAAAGGAAATTGGCAAAGGAAATGGAAAAGGATTTGGAGAAGAAAAAGGTATTTTTGGAAAATTTGTTTATGAAAATAATGGAAAATAGGAGAAAAGGGAGGTGAAAGATAACAAGTTTCATGTGAGGAAGAAAATGAAGGAAAAATAATGGAAATTGAAGAAAATAGAGGCCTCATTGATAAAAAGGATTTTGAGGATTAGTTGGAAAGGTTTTGGCTCAAGCTTTTTCTCACACTTATGGCTCTCTTTATATTCTCTCTCTCTCTCTCATACTCTTGGACACTTAGATTTTTCTTGGAGCACTTTGGCATTAGAGAAAGAAAGGAAAGAAAGCAAGAAGAAGGAGGAAGCAAACAAGGAAGAGTAGGAATCGAGCAACTACATCAGGATTCTTTGCATATATTGACTTGCATGTGTGATTTATTTGTTAAATGTGGCATGCATGGTATTTCATGTGGTTCTTTTCTATCTTGGTGTGGTTTTTTTAAGGTGTGACAGTGTTTCGAACCTAGCCTTGCCATTTTCGGATAACCATGGTGTTGTGGAGTTCTCATGTTTTGGTTTAGCTGAATTGTTGGATGGATTCGAATTTGAGTGAGGTGGATCTACAAATTAATATAACACACGCCCTAGTAACAAATGAACTGGACTATGGGTTTCGGTAAATCCAAATAGTATGCTTCCTTGGTGGGCCTAGGAATCCTCAACCTTTGAATGACGGGATATACGGTAAATCCTAGAGGTGGTTTGCCTCGATTTAGGGCCTAGTGATATGGGTTTTGATTGCAGTAAATCCTCAGATATGGGAGCTCCCCATTTTTCCTAGTAGTCTCGGGATGGGATGTACAATAAATCCTAGAGAGTATGTCTCGGTTTAGGTCCTAGTGATCCCTGATTCAGACTGTGGATTACGGTAAAGCCTGAGAGACTAGGAGACAGGAAAATTCCTCACGGTGTAGGTGGAGAACTATGATAGCATTCATGATTTTTTGGTTATTTTTGGTTGGTTATGAGTCCCACATTCATTCTTGGAATATGGCACAGGGGTGATTGGCTGAAGAGAGATTTTGCTTAACCAATCTATGGTCAAGTGGAACGTGGAAGTCCCATCTCTGGTTGGATTTTATATTTAGTAATTAAGAGTTCATTCCTTTGGTATTTGATGTATAAATGCACTAATTATTATGTGGATTCTATTGTTTTTGTATCCATGGTATTTTTTTTTTTATTATGTTGATTATAAGCATGTATTTTATCGGCGATGATGTAGGTCTCTATCCATGTTTTTACTTGTAAATGAATGCGCATTGTCTCTGTGGTAAAATAGATTGTATTGCAGCTAATGATGTAAGGGAGAAATTATTCTTAATGATTCTCAGATAAGTATGAAAACCCCTTTGCTCTGTTCTATTATTTACACCTATAGTTTCAATGTTTGTGACATGTTTGACAAAATGGTTGTTATGGCTAGGAGGGGTCTAGATGATTTAATGATGTGATTGCTTCTGTATTTTTGTATTGTTGTTATTTATCATATCTGAACTTTTCATGAATTTTTGGTCAGAGCACTGGGTTCTGGGTATGAAAAAGTGGCCCAAATCTCAGGGAATTTGGCTCATAACTGAGAATTTGGGACCCTAGACGTCGAAATTCAGTGTTATTTCCACGTCTATAGCCTCTTGGATGCTGGATTTCAAGCATTCACATGTTTCTATGGATCAAAGAGGTCAAAAGGTTAGTGTGACCTAGGCTAAGAGGCATAAATGGTTGGGTTAACTCCTGGGGGTGTTATTGTTGTTGTACAAGGTCTGTATGTTGTGTTTTCTTTGGTTCCACTTCCTTAAGGTCATCTAGGAGGTTGAATCTCATTATATTAGCCTCTCATCACATGTTTACCCCAGTTGGTGGGTTGCTTGGGTATATGTGGGAAGAGGGTGTTACAATTTCATCATTAATTACATGAGCCTCCCAAGTCTAGGAGATTTGTTAGGGCCCTCACTTGTATTTTATGGTTCTTGGAGATAGTCAAAAATGGATAAAATATTAGCGTAGCAATTGAGGTTGATATAATTCACACAAGTAGATGCATATATATTTGTAAGGAATCTAGTTTGGTAGAATGAGTAGAGAAATTAAGGAATGTCGCTACTGTTGTACTTGGGTATTCTATATGTATTGATTTGTGATAATTACATAATTAGATTTGTAATGAAATGCACGTATATTAATATTGTATTGTTTCGAATTTTATGTTGCACAAGGATGAATGGCATGATGATGTAAAAAAATTTCTTAATTCAATCATCTCTTATAATGTATGGTATGCTAAATTCTTAGATATGATGGTTAGTAGATATCAAAATACTTGAGTAAGTCAATCTTAGCATGTGTCTCAAGGGAGACCTTACCTTCCAATTGATTTCCATCTGGCTTTTCTTATAGGACTAACAAGGCTAATGCTAGACTAGAATGTTCCTCTATTAGTCAATACTTGCAAACCCAAATCGTTGAGATTATGCAGAGGAATGGTTCTATTTATGGGACAAATTCATTCACTGATTTCACAGGATGAGGGATAAGTTTATGAAGAAGAGTGTGGAGTATTGGTTTAATAACCACATTGATATCTTTCAAAGACATGAGGCTCCATTGTTTATCTCTTAAGTTGAATGGTTTAAGAGTGACTTCCTATTTGGGTGTGCCCATGAGATATTCTAGGCCAAACTCCTAATCATCATATTTGTTTGGTTGTGTATATTGGAAGAACATTTGGGACATATAAGGTGGGAATGAAGGGATACTTGGGACATATCACATGATTGACACCCAATAAAAAAAAATTATAAAAATGTATCCCATCAAAGTTGTGGTTGAGATCCAAACATTGTAGAATTTTTAAGGTATATTCAAAAATTATCATGTAATTTATTAAAACATAAGACTCAAATATACTCTACCGAAATGCGGAAGTAAATTCACAATCAAGAACACAAATCATTAGCATGCATAAAGATTCAACACACATACATAGAGATATATCTATGGGAAAGAAACTTCTCAAAACCTCTTACTAGTTGTATTGCAATATTCAAAGAATATGGATGAATACAATATGATTGCTCAAACTTGAGCACAATTTGCATAAGTATCTTTTATCTATTGCTTCACTAACTTACTCTAGTCAATACTTAACTAATTTATCAACCTACCAAGTTCCTATTTCCTTGAGCTATTTCTATGGGAATTAGGCCCCTAATAATTAGGAAATTCCCTCATATGGATTGCGCAATTACTTTAGGGTCTTCCTTTGACTGCATGCACCACCTGTACAGTTTGGAAAATTCTACAACTGATAGTACATTTCCCTTGAACTCAAATATCAAATGGGTAACTCAAATTTTATGCATGCATGAGTTAATTTAGGTTGATTGATCAGTTATCTGGTTAAACACTGAAGCTATCTATTCATCTATTCTAATCTAGCAATATTCAATTTCATTGGCTACAAAATCCCACTACTTTTCCTCAAGCCATTGATTAATTTCTTTCTTTGTGGGATTCCACATTCCCTTAAATAACGAACATTGGTCCTAGTAATAAAATAATTTGTTGGCGTTGTGTATATTTTGACCTGGGTTAATGCACAAAGTCCGGCAAACAAAGCCCCACAAGATACTAGCCCTTTCAACATCACCTGTAATATAGGTGAAATCGCATATGAGGCATCAAGGGGGATTGAAATAGCTAAGCTTCTGTAGTTGGAAGGGAATGGGAATTGAACGAGTTCAACCATTATACAACCTCTTACCCATTATTCATATGCTAACCCCATGTGTAAATACATAGAATATACATTGAGTTATTTACAAACAAAAATTAAATTTTAAAAAAGGGGTGCCTTAATTACCCAAAAAGTTGTAATAGGCTCAACATTGTACTACAACCATTAGAAAGAAACATAACTCATGGATGATGCAACCATCTCATAGATTACAGGAAATGGGAATAAATTAAGCTTCAACCATCTTTCATTAATAATAAAAAAGGGGCTCTTGGCACAACACTTATAACATTACAAAAAATTTTCATTTCAAAACATCAGCCTAACCATCATAACATTACAACAATAAGAAACTACCAAGGAATAAATCAAGAACCAACCCAAACCCCCTCGACATCTGTCTATTTATATAGAGTTACACATACTTTGATACCACAGGAAATACAAGGGAAAATAATTTCCATGGGAATTACCATGGGAAGACACACTATAGTTGCTAATCTAGAACAAATCAAAAGCTAGTTTGAATATGTAGTCAAACTTAATTATTTTCTCCCATTCGCTTCATGCGCTACTCCTTTCTACACGATTCTCTTTTCTGCGCCAGTTCATCACAGACCTCATTCTGTGGAAATTTTGTGCGTCGCTTCTCTATATTGTTTCTACTCCACCTTTCTAAGTGAAATTCTCAAAATTGTCTCAAAAATTCTACAAAATTTCACCAAATTCTTTCCTCCCAAAATTGGCCATCACAACCTTCTTGTGATCTTCCTATACATGACCAACTATAAAATTTAACCTATAAAATTATTCAATGTATTCTTTAACTATCATATATTTATGTATAATATTGTTCAATTGTTGAAAAGGATTTGGATAATAATATTTTGGTATAAAATTACCTTTAAAATTTTCTTGTAGCACCTTCCTCCCATATCTATCCAAGTAACTAGCCAACCGGGGTAAACATGTGACAAAGAGTTACTATGATATGTTTCAATTCCCTATGTATTAGTTAAGGAAGTGGAACCGATAGAACATAGTCAAATTGACCTTCTACACATGCAATAGAACTCCCAGGATCTATCCAATCCATCCAGGTGACCAAACCCTAAGAAAAACTAAAATTTTGTTTCATTAAATCCTTAGTTGTTCCATCTACATGGGAATGCATGCGACTTGGACCCTCTAGCAACTCCCATAGTAAGGAATGCATGTGACTGGCGAATTTTCCAGGTATTTACGTGCCATCGACTCTGGATTTTGTGCCACTTTTTTAGGCCCATGACTCAGGCCACTTCCCAGAACTCCATGAAATTTCCAGAAACGAAAAATAACATCAAAACAATTATATGAAAGCAAACACTTGAACAAGGACTTGACTAGACCCCTACTATCCATGACATACATTTCGTCAAACATATCACAAATATGCATTCTACATGTTTAAACAACATATCTGAGCATAGGGGTATCATACTTATCTGATAATCACTAAGAAGAATTGATGCCTCATAAAAATAACTACATTACCATATATTAAGCCACACATTCATTGTACATTCAGTGATTAACCAAAACATGATGAGAGACATACATTATCACTACCATAAAACTCACTTATAACCAACATGTAATCAACATAAATATCAAGGATATAACAACCATATAAACCACATATAAACAAATATATTTACGCATAGAGTTCTAGGTAGAAGAAGCTATTAATAATGAGTGTAAAGGCCAACTAGGTTCAGGGATTCCATGTTCCACCAGACCATAGATTGGCTGAACCAAATATCTCGTCAGCCCATCTCCCCCATGCCATATTCCAAGCATGAATGTGGGATATCATGGAATAAACCAAAAAAAACCGAACCATGGGTTCCATAGGCCAAACCACCTAAACCCTCAACCAATGATTCCACCTCATGGTCAGACATCACTAACCATCACCAAATTGGTCTCTACCCAAGTTATCCAGGGCTCCAAAGCATTTTTTCCAAGTAGGGATTCTAGGAATATTAACTCAACACACAACTTCCGACGGGCTTCCAGAGAGTCTTTCCAACCAAGGCTTCCAGGACTAGTAACTCAACCCACCAAGGGCTTCCAGAGAATTTTTCCAACCAAGTCTTCCAGGACTAGTAACTCAACCCAAGTTGTTACAATGATTCCAGATCATTTGTCCTACTAAGGCTTCCAGGAACTAATAACTCAACCCACACCCAAAGGTACAGTAAAATCAACCAGAAAACAAAAGTGAAATTGACAACACCATGCATATCCAAGAAATGGCAAGGCTAGGAAAAACCACTATCAATCCACAAAATCCTCCATGCCAATTAAAGATCATAAAAAAATAACCACATGCATATGCAATGCATGCCAAAACTATTGAGGAGATCATACATGTAACTTGTCACCTGCAAGCAAAACCCATTGTAGTTACTGATCGTGATGTCATCTTGTGCTTTCCTACTTTTCATTTTCCCTCTTGCTCCAAATCCCAGGTATGCCACACTCCTCTAAGTGTGCTTTAATAAAACTCTAAGTTTCCAAGAGTATGAGAGAGAGAAAAAAAATGAGAGCTCCAAAACTGAACTGATCCTTAGAAGCCTTTTTTATTAATGAGGCCTCTATTTTCTTCATTTTCCATTATTTCCTTCATTTTCCTCCTCACATGAAACCTATGACCTTTCACCTCCCTTTTCTCCTATTCTCCATTATTTTCATAAATAAATGCCAATAAATGCCACTTTTCTTTTCCAAAGCCTTATCCGTTGTCTTTTCCAATTTCCATTTCCATAATAAACCAAATGAATACCCACACTAGGATTTTTTTTCTCAACATTCAACTTGGAATACGTGTCCTATGGCCATGGTTATTATTTTTCCTTTCTTAACTTTTATTACATGGAATTTTCACCAGGGATGTTATAGAACCCTCCCCCTATGGGGAACACCATCCTCAGTTTCAATGACACTTACAACCAGCAATACTGCTGAAAGAAAAACATACTACCCATGGATATTTCTAACTTAACTCGTTGCAGTATTTACAATGATCAACCTGTTGAGAAGAAAACCAACATGAAAATCATAATGACATGACACCATACCAGTTATTAGAACTTTATAACATAGCTCATGGAAATATTTACATTCACATACATATGTACATATACCAAAACATCATACCAAAGAATATACCAAAAACATACACCAAGGACATTTGCTCAACTAGCGAATAGAGAAGGATACATAACCCACATTTGATCTGCCATCTCCCATGTAGATTCATCAGGATACAGTTCTGGCTAGAATTCTCCTTCTGGTTGCACCTGCAATACAAACCATTCAATCACATGATCAACATATTTCACATACTTCTTCAGCAATGACACATGGAAAACATCACGGACTTTCCCTATCGGAGGCAGTGCAAGTCGATAGGCTACTGGCCCAACCATTCCAAGAATATTGAAATATCCACAAAATTGAGGTGCCAACTTTGCACATGATCCAATCCGCAAGGAGCTCTTCTTGGGCTTGATGTGTAAGTACACCTATTCCCCAACCTAACACTCCTTAAACAACCTGTTATGATCTGCATAAATTTTTTTTCTATCTTGTGCTACCTTTAGACTCTTCTTGATTACCTGCATTTCATGTTCCATCTTTGCCAAAATATCTATTCCAATCAATACCCTATTGACTATATCACTCTAACTGATAGGATTATTACATATACGCCCATAGAGTGCCTCAAATGGACTCATCCTCAAAGACTCCTGATACCCATTGTTGTAAGCGAACTCTACCAGTGGAAGATACTCTTCCCACTTTCATTGTTGATGCATCACATACATCCTCAACATGTCCTCCAATATCCTGTTGACCCTCTTTGTCTATCCATCTGTCTGTGGATGATAAGTTGTGTTGAAGGAAAAATATATACCCAAACCTAAAAATAACACTTTCCAAAATATCGAAGTAAAATTATCATCCATGTTTGACAAAAAATTCTTTGGAACACCATGCAACCTCACTACATCGCAAATGAAAACTTGTGCTACATCGTTGGTTGAATAAGTCGACTTCACTGGAATGGAGTGCGCTACCTTTTTTAACCTGTCAACCACAACCATAATCGATTCATGTTTTTTACATGTCCTCGGTAAATCTATGATGAAGTCCATGGAAATCACATCCCATTTCTACTCTGGAATTAAAACAGGTTGTAGTAGTCTGCTTGGATGTTTACACTCGACTTTCACCTGTTGGCAATACAAGCATCTATCCACAAACATTTCCATGTCCTTTTTCATATTTGGCCAATAATAAAACTTCTTCATTGTTTTCAATGTATTTTGATATCCTGGGTGACCTGAATATGGTTTGGCATGAAATTCCCTCAAGATAATATTCTTGAGCTCACTGTTATCTAGTACATAGATCCTATCCCTAAATGTGATCAAGCCATCTGTCGTGATAGAATAGTCCACATCTTGTGCACCTACACCTACACATGTACATGTAACTGTACCACTACCTATACCTAGTTATGTACCTATACTCTGTTGTATCATGTTTCTGAGCTCCATGTACCTATTATCCTGCTGACCTGCCTGTAAGATCTGATTCTGTAGATCTGTCCCATAAGAACTCATATTTGTTATATGATTGACCTGTATCCACCAACTAAGAGAATATGAAACCATGTTCTCTTTACCCTTGATGTACTTGATCTCAAAGTAAAACTCGTTGATCTTGGCCAACCATCTAGCTTTCCTGGCATTCATATTTGGCTGATCAAACAAATATCTCAACCCACTATGATCACTCATCGGTAAAAGCCTCCTGCCAAGAATATAGTGCCTCCACATCTTCAATGCATGGATGATCGTTGCCACCTCAAGATCATGTGTCAAATAATTATGCTCGTTCTCATTCAATTTTTATGACTCATAGCACACTACCTTTCCCTCCTACATAAGAACTCCACCAAGTCCTCTCTTGCAAGAATTTGTGCACACCACAAATTCTTTGTTCAGATTTTCAATATTTAGCACTAGAGCATTTGTCAGCAACTGTTTCAACTGATCAAAACTTGTTGCACATTATTCTGTCCACTCAAACTTCTTACATTTTCGATGCAATGACGTCATAGGGTATGCAATGAAAGAGAAGTTCCTGGTGAACCTCATGTAGTAACCTATTAGCCCCATAAATGATCTTACCTCATCCACATTCCTAGGAGCTTCCTATTCCATGATATCTCATATCTTCTTTAGATCCACTGCTATACCTTCCTTGGAGACTACATGCCCCAAGTAATGTACCTCTGTCTGAAAGAAACTGCATTTTCTAATCTTAACATATAACTGATGCTCTCTTAGCAATCTCAACACCGATGTTAAATCTTTGGCATGATCTTCCTCATCCTTAGAATATACCAATATATCATCAATGACTACAATAGCAAACTTGTCTAGATAAGGATGCAACACACTATTCATCAAGCACATAAAAGTACATGGAGAATTATTCAAATCAAATGGAACTACAAAAAACTCATAATTTTTGTACTTGGTCTGAAAATTTGTCTTGTGAATGTCGTCTTCTTTAATGCATACCTGATAATATCTTGATATCAGATCAATCTTTGAGAACGTTGCTACTCCATTCAACTGATCAATTAAATCATCAATCCTCGACAATGGATACATGTTCTTGATGGTCACCTTTTTCAACTACCTATAATCGATGCACAACCTGAGAGTATCATTATTCTTCTTTATAAGTAGTACCTGTGCACCCCATGGTGATACACTTTCCCTAATGTACCCCTTGTCAAGAATTTCCTTTAACTACAGCTTCACCTCTACCAATTCTGGAAAGCTCATCCTATACGGTGCTTTTGATGTTGGTGTTGCCCCTGGTACCAAGTAAATAGAAAAGTATACTTCCCTATGAGGTGGTAATTATGAAATCTCTACCGGAAATACATCCTGAAAGTGTCGTAAAACTAGGTACCCTTTTAGGACATTCACATTCTCAACTTCCTTACCTTTGTCACTAGAAATATGCACTACAAATAACACACGCCCTTTCCTGCAACTACGCTTCACCTGCATTGATGTTACCATTATAACTAATGTTTCCTTCATTCTTACCCTGCAAGATTATCTATTCTCCATTTTCATCCAAGCACTCAATAAATTTTTCAAAGCAGACCACTTTGGTCCTATGGAGATACAATCAATCCATGCCTAAAATCATGTTATATGAACCCAATGACAATACATTCAAATGTTTTGATGTATACATACCATTCAACTCAAATGCACAAGCTCTTACCCAATGATGAACTGTCTTCTTGGTACCTGTAGCCAACTACACTAACCAAGATTCTGCATGCACTTATTTATTCAAACCACACCTATCCACCAATTCAGGGTTAACATAACTATAATTAGATCCAGGTTCAATCAAAATAGAAATAACTTGATCATAGAGCTTACCGTCCATCTCGATAATAGACACCTCACTACAAGGAAAAGACCCTCTAGCAGAGGTTATAAAGGAGGTTTTTAGTGTTATAAAATTGGCCAAAATTGTCAAAAAAACATTTGCTACAACATCTGTTTATGGTTACGGAGGTTTTGGAAAATATTTTAACGGAAATTCAACACAACTAAAAAAAATGGGTGGCTGGAGGTTATTACGGATGTTTTATCATCGGTGCGCTACTCTGTATTTAACGCACCGGTGTGTACATGAAGACGACACCCCGGGGCTGTCTCAGTTGAATGAACGCACCAGGCCATTTAGGTGTAAAACCGCACCGGGCATAGTGTTGGTCATACAATGCACGGGGCCATTCTAATTGGTCTTGGGATTTATGCGATGCCCATAGGTTGTATCAATGCACCGGTGCGTATACCTTTATGATGCACCGGTGCGCCGTATCACAGAAATGCACCGAGATTTATAATTGGTATCAGTATTCGTGCGGTGCACATGGATCGTACAAATGCATTGGTTCTTATAAATACATAAACTCCCCGGTACACAGTCTCACACAAACGTGTTGATTAGCGGTTGTCATTGAAGTCAACCCAAGCAACACCAGGGGCTAACCCAATATTGAATGAGAATTTTGACCTACCAAATTAATATATTCTGGGTCAATAATGATTTTTATGGTTTCTACTTGTCGAGATGTTTCCGTTGATATATGGCATGCCATGTAATTCTTCACGGTTTGTGAGATATTCATGTTTGAAGTTTGTACCCCAGTCAGTGGGCTAAAACCCCATGGGGTTGGGGCATGGGTCATTTAAAAGTCATAATTAATATTTTTATGCTCCTAAAATCCCTCCCACGTTCACTTGTTGAAGCCCCTCTCAACTTAAGCATTCATATATATTGTGATCTTCATTTCCTCCTTGGGCATGGGATTCGGCCATCTGAAACAGGTCATCATGGCATTTTCGCTCTAAATTTTTTTCTACGAAGGCTCAGAAGCTTAAATTTTTATGAGGCGAAGCCGAAATCCTGAGGAAGCTGCAGTAACAATGCAGATCAATTTGTGCAACATTTTTGGAGATATGATCTATGGAAGTAAGGGTTTTTGCAGGCTCCTGAAATTCATCTCAAAGAAGTGACCTTGGTAAATTCGTCATAACTCCCTCTCTGAGTATCAGATTGGAATGCCATAACAATTAACAGATAGTGCACAGTCTTTAATTTACACTCTATCAATTTTAGAGACAAATGAAGAAACGGTGACACGTGGCACGCCGTACAAGTGTGCTCTACTGAAACAGTCCATAATTAGGGCAGTGTGAGAAATTGGGTATAACTCTCTCTTGGAGAATCCAAATTGGGTCAGACCTATGGCATTGGAAAGAAGACTCAAAGGACTACTATAGGACTGAAATTCCGATATTGAGGGATCTGAAATAACGAGAGATACACCATATTCAATATCGAGCTCTGAAGGCAAGAAAAGCTAGATCATGTGTTGTCAAGGGTTGCAAAAGGACACCAAACTTTCTATGGCGACAAAGCAAAGAAGATGCGGCGGAGAGAGTAGCATAATCAGAAACGTATAACCAAGGTGCATAACGACGACAGAAGGGTTTCATCTTATGAAGTCCTTCAAGTGGGAAGCACGCCAACAATCATTGTAAAAGGTATCATTGTGCTTAGTCATTGTAAACCCATTATTGTACAGATGTACTAGTGTCATACGCATGGGGTTGAGCGGTGGTTGTGTCATGGTTGGGGTTATGGTCTAGTATATCTTCTTCTTCTACATCATTCTATATCATTGTAAAGTGGACCATTTTCTTTGGTACGAGAGTCCATTCTTCTTTTATTCTTCTATAGGGTGGTAGGGTGGTGCTAGGGTGAGTTGTAGCTCATTGGGTGTTGGTGTATTCGTTCAGTGACTACTGAAGAATCTCAGGCGTTGGAGCGTCCATCCAGTGGGAGCTGGAGAAGAATGCTTTTCTAGATTCTAGGAATTTGAAGCTTTATTTTCAATTGGATTTGAAAAGAATTATTAGAAAAGAATTAGGTGGTTTTTGTCCCGGAGTGGGTTTCCACCTTAAAATTGTGTGCATTTGTGTTCCTCTTGTTTGCTGCTATCATTGTACAAACACTGATAATAATTGAGGATTAACTAATGCTATAATTGAAAGAAATATTGATTCACCCCCCCTCTCAGTATTTCCAACAATTGGTATCAGAGCTTGGTTCCTTCAATAGCAGTTTAACAGCTAGAAGGAGGTCATGGAGCATACCAAGAATGGTGTACCTCTATTCAGTGAAAATAATTATGCACTTTTGAAAGGAAGAATGGAGGTCTATCTCTTGGCGCAAGGTTACGAAGTATGGGACATTGTTCAAAGAAGAATTTGGTAAATGATGCAAAAGCAAAGAATATTATTATCAGTGGACTTATTGAATCTGCTTATCATAAGGTGTTGGGTTGCAAAACTGCCAAAAATGTATGGGACAAGCTTGAGAATATATATGCAGGTGACTCAAATGTCAAAGAAGCAAAGCTTTAAATCTATAGAGCAAAATTTGAGCAACTCAAAATGAAAGAAGATTGCAACATTGCTGCATACTTTCAATACGTTGATGAAATAACCAATACTCTGGAAGGATTGGGAGAGCCAATTAACGAGAAGACTATTATACGAAATATTCTTAGAACGTTACCAGGGAGATTCAACCCAAAGGTATCGGTCTTAGAATACAGTGGAAATCTGGACAAACTCAGCAAAGAGGAATTACATGGAGTTCTCATAGCATATGAAATGAAACTTGATGAAGAAGAGGGTACTTTGCATCTAGGAACTACGTTCATTGCATCTAAGAAAACCAATAAGGATAAACAACCTTCAATTGAAAAGATATGCACCTGCAACTGTGAAGAAAAGGGAGATGATGAAGAAGGTCTTTCAGATGAAGAATATGCTTACTTCACGAGAAAACTACAAATTGGTAAGGGACAATTCAAAGGTAAACTTCCATTGATATGTTTCAGCTGTAATGAGGTTGGGAATTTTGCAGCAAAATGTCCAAACAAAATTAATTGCAACTCAAAGAGAAAGAAATTCTTTAAGAAATTCAATAAGCAAGGATCCAAAAGGAACTTTCTCTCTAAAGAAGATAGCTCATCATTCGATGAATACAATTATAGTGAAGAAGAAGTCAATGAGAGAGTATTGTTTATGGCCAAGAACAATAAACCCAAGCACAATAAGCAAGAGGTATCAAACAACGAAGAAGAAGGATGGACCATAGACGAATTTTATGAGGAAGCAATCAAGCTTATAAAAGATCTCAAGGCGGAGAAGATCTGTTCCAAAACTCTTGAAGAACAAGTTCAAGGTCTCAAAATTGAATTTGAAGAACACAAATGCATTGAAGAGTCACTTCAAAAGAAGTTGGAAGAAAGTAACCAAGAAAGGGAAGAATTAGAAGCCCAAGTAGTCTCGCTGTGTGAGGAAGTGAAGAAAGGAAAAAGTATCCAAAACTATGCCAACAGCTCAAGGGCATTGGAAGAACTCATCAACAATCAACGATCTTACAATGACAAAACTAGCATCGGTTACAAAGAAGAAGAAGCAGGACCTTCTACAACAAAATACAATGAACCTATGAGATCTGACATGCATGAAGACTTCATTGGACAAGATTCGCAAGAACAACCTTGGAAGACAATTCCTTGATGAAATTTTCCATCTAGGTACCAACATATTTTTTATGGCTACTGTTATTCATGTGGAAAATTTGGTCATAAAGCTGTAGAATGTCGCACGTACCCTAGGAACGAATACAATTCCAGGAGATCTATCAAATATGAACCTCCCAGGGCTCAGTGAAATATCAATAGATTTGAACATTTAAGAAATAATATTGAATGTTACAAATGTTGAAACTTTTGACACATAGCCAAAGACTGCAGACTTGAAAATCCTCCAGAAGAATATTCGAAGCCACAGAATGAACGAACATGGAAGAAGAAGAAGAATGATAATTGTGCTCTCGCTCTCAAGGCTCAAAAGAACAAAGATGTGTGGTATGTTGATAGCGGTTGCTCAACGCATATGACTAGAGATAGAAATAAATTTGTATCTCTGAAAGAGAAGAAGGATGGAACCGTGTCCTTTGGAAATGATGGATCTTCAAATGATATAGGATCAGGTACTGTCACTCTCGAAAGTAAAGATGTTCTAGCCAAGAATGTTCTATTGGTTGAAAACATGAATCACAATCTGCTTAGTGTTGGACAAATGTGTGATCAAGGACACACAATACTATTCAACTCCATGAAATGTGAAATCAGGAAAGGCGTGTATGGTGAAATTGTGGCTACAACATGTCAAGCTCCAAACGACATATATGTTCTGGATGAAGCAAATAAAGCATGTCTAATAGCTAAAGAGGATGATACAATAATTGGTAGCAATGATGATCGTCTAAGTAAGAATTTTGCTACAAAGGTGCAAAGTGATTTCAAGATGTCTTTACTTGGTTGAAAATTGAGCATAGATGACTCATCTAAGGATGTGGATCAAAGGTTGTATAGTTCTATGATTAGTAGTCTTCTATATGTAATAGCCTCCCGACCAGATGTTATGCAAGTAGTTGGACAAGTAGCAAGATTCCAAGCAGCACCAAAAGAATCACATATCAAATATTCGCCAGCATTGGAATATCTTCGCCAGAAGCTTGGGATTCTCCCAAGTTCTCATTAGATTTTCCTTTTTCAGAATATAAAGGGGGAGTGGAAGTGTGTACAGGTCTGCAGGAAGGTTGTGTGTCAGCGCAAGTGGAAGTGTGTACAAGTCCGCAGGATGGTTGTGTTTCAAGGGGAGTTACCCTTTGCCATTGATGTCAAAGGGGGAGAGAATGTTGTAGGAAGAGGTGTCATGATCGCAGGGGGAGTACTTGTGTTTCCATCAATGCCAAAGGGAGAGATTGTTGATCAGCGGTTGTCATTAATGTCAACCCAAGCAGCACCAGGGGCTAACCCAATATTGAATGAGAATTTTGACCTACCAAATTAATATATTCTGGGTCAATAATTCTTTTAATGGTTTCTACTTGTTGAGATGTTTCCGTTGATATATGGCACGCCATGTAATTCTTCACGGTTTATGAGATATTCATGTTTGAAGTTTGTACCCTAGTTAGTGGGCTAAAACCCCATGGGGTTGGGGCATGGGTCATTGAAAAGTCATAATTAATATTTTTTATACTCCTAAAATCCCTCCCACGTTCATTTTTTGAAGCCCCTCTCAACTTAAGCATTCATATATATTGTGATCTTCATTTCCTCCTTAGGCATGGGATTCGGCCATCTGAAACAGGTCATCGTGGCATTTTTGCTCTAAATTTTTTTCTACAAAGACTCAGAAGCTGAAATTTTTATGAGGCGAATCTGAAATCCTGAGGAAGTTGCAGTATGAATTTCAGATCAAGTTGCACAATGGTTTTGGAGATATGATCTGTGGGAGTAAGGGTTTGTGCAGGCTCCTGAAATTCATCTCAAAGAAGTGACCTTGGTAAATTCGTCATAACTCCCTCTCTGAGTATCGGATTGGAATGATGTAAAAAGTGATGGATAGTGCATAGTATTTAATTTGTGCTCTATCAATTTTAGAGACAAATGAAGAAACGGTGACATGTGGCATGCCGTACAAGTGCGCTCTACTGAAACAACCCATAATTAGGGAAGTGTTAGAAATTGGGTATAACTCTCTCTTGGAGAATCCAAATTGGGTCAGACCTGTGGCATTGGAAAGAAGACTCAGAGGACTACTACAGGACCAAAAATCAGATATTGATGATCTGAAATAACAGAGATACACCAGATTCAATATCGAGCTCCTAGAAGGCAAGAAAAAGCTAGATCATGTGTTGTCAAGGGTTGCAAAGGACCAGACTTTCTACGGTAGCAAAGCAAAGAAAGGTGCAGAAGAGAGTAGCATGACAAGAGCAGCAACCAAGGTGCATAACAGTAGCAAGAAGTTCATCATATGAAGTCTTCAAGTGGGCAGCACTGCATACAATCATTGTAAAGGTATCATTGTGCTTAGTCATTGTAAATACATTATTGTACAAATTGTACTAGTGTCTATCTGCCAAGGGTTGAAGAGGCAGTGGTTGTGTCAAATTTGGCGTTATGGTCTAGTATATCTTCTTCTTCTACATCATTCTATATCATTGTAAAGTGGACCATTTTCTCTAGTACGAGATTCCATTCTTCTTTTATTCTTCTATAGGGTGGTAGGGTGGTGCCAGGGTGAGTTGTAGCTCATTGGGTGTTGGTGCATCCGTTCAGTGACTACTGAAGAATCTCGGGCATTGGAGCGTCCATCCAGTGGGAGCTGGAGAAGAATGCTTTTCTAGATTCTAGGAAGTTGGAGCTTTATTTTCAATTGGAGTTGAAAAGAATTATTAGAAAAGCATTAGGTGGTTTTTGTCCCGGAGTGGGTTTCCACCTTAAAAAATGTGTGCATTTGTGTTCCTCCTGTTTGCTGCTATCATTGTAAAAACACTGATAATAATTGAATATTAACTAATTCTCTAATTGAAAGAAATATTGATTCACCCCCCCTCTCAGTATTTCCAACAAAGCGCACCGATACCTAAGCTGAGTATCAATATTTGTGCGGTGCCCATAGATCGTACGGTAATGCCGTGCGTATAGACAAATAAATGCATCGATAAACTGCTTATGGACATGCACCGGTTTTCATTTTTTTTTTCTTAGAAACATCGACTTGTGACATTCCAATTATTGTGATTGTTTTAAATTCATTATTCATCAAAATTCGACACATATTATAACAATATTCATATTAATTACATTTTTATTAATGCATTTGAATATGCTGTTTGAATTAATTTGTTATATCATATTAGAATTATTGTGTTTTTTTTAAAATTCATTATTCATCAAAAGTCAACACATATATATCTTATAACAATATTCATATGAATTAAATTTTTATTAGTGAATTTGAGAACGACAATGGAGAACGCAATAGCGACAATGGAGAATGCAATAGAATAAATTAAAACATATTTTATGATTATATATATATATATATATATATATATATATATATATATATATATATATATATATATATATATATATATATATATATGAATAAGATAGTATTTAACATACAAAATGAGACAGTTATTCGTATCCCTTTGTCTATCAATTGGGATACTATGTCCATTACATTAAACAAAATGTCTGATTTCACAGACATATTTCAAAAAATAAAATGCCTTGCTTTGATATCCAAACATAGTGATCATCATTCTTCACTTGAACTGCTATCACTGCTAGAGCTACTTCCATGACGGGTTATTTTCAAGAATGTTTTGTTCATGGCATTGATTGTTTTCTTCTTCTTCACCTTCCATCTACAAACATAAAAATAAACTGAAATGAGTGTATATACATTGGCGAGAATAATGAAAATTGTAATATTAAATAATATACATCAATGTAAATCAAAAATAAAAATGACGTACCATAGCAACAATTGACTCATAAACTATACACATTCTTTCAAAACCATGTATCATGCCATATTTCAAAATTTCATCTGTTGGCACAGTTCCATACTTTGTTTCCTGCAAGTTTTATACCCCATAACAAATCACATATTTAATATAAAAGATGTTTTTGTTATATTAATTATAGATGGAGATAAGTAAAACAAGATCGATAGATTCTTACAAATTTCACATTTAAATTCTGATATGCCAACATATACTCACAACCCATATTTAACCCAATTTCAATCAATTCGTTTGATGGTTCTTCTTTGTATGTTAGCACCTATTTGAAGACATTCAATGATAATTTTTGTAAAAAAACTTAAAATATACAAAAATGAAATCAGTTAAGTTGTTATAAGGAAGTAACAATTACTCACAAACATAGAGATCAACCCTTTTCTTCCTTGTCGTCCTCTTTTATGTGCTGAATGGGTTCCATTTTCTTTTCTTTTCTGCAAGAAAATTCTTGAAAATTAATATTTAATGCTAAATTGTTTATTTATTGTACCTAAAGATCGAAAAATTCAATGATTACATATTACATTTGAAGCACGTTGTTGTTGAGATGGCTCCTCTTGCGATGCAATTTTGTCCATTTCTTTGACCATCTCATTGTACACCTTTTTGGACATTCCTACTGGCATATTTCTGATATCAGTTCGTTCATCTTTTGAGATTTCTATAATCTTCCTGAAAATGTAACATGACAATAAAATATTTATTTTTTATATTGATATATGAAAATTAAATATAACAAAAGTGATAGTTATAAATAATTCTAGACAAACATTTACAGGAATATTACTTTTTCATTCCTTCTTCTTCTTTTTTTGTACGTTTTTGCTATTAAAAGTCTGACATGTCTCATTGACCAATTCTCTGGAAAATCTTCCTGTAGTTTAGATAAAATCTGGTTCTTGGAATCATTGGATTGATTTTTGTATTGTAAGTGGAAAGAACGTCTATACATTCGTTTCACTAGATCCCTCAAACTTTTGTAAAAGTTTTTCCCCCTTTCGTTAACTTCCAGCACCACTCCAGATGAGCTAAGGAGAATTCATTTTCATTTGCATGTTCTATTTTTTTCTTTTCTTAGAACAACATTACTATTCTGAGTTGTTGGTCCCTGTAGAATATTAAACATATGTGAATTAGTAGACTGTTTGACACATGTTGTCTAATAATTTTAAGTATATTATTAATGATAATTAAAAAAGAAACTCATATTGGATCGATAGTATTTTTTCATTCACTTGATTCATCCTTTTGCAATTTTTCCATTAAACTTTTATGCTCTTTTGGTCCTAGATCAGAAATAATCATATCGAGCTTCGTCATTTTGTGGCTCTGGATGATACAAATTAAGCAATACATATTAGTTAAACTTACATATAGTTCAAAAATAATATTTTTTATAAAGAATTTACAAAGAACTTGCCTTTTTTGCTTTTCTTGATGTGTTAACAGTATTTTTGTTACTTGATCTCTTGTCAGTCATTTCTTTATCAATCTGAAACGTGTACCATATCATTCATTAATATATTTATAAATAAATTCACAACTTTTTAGGTAGAAAATAAATCTCAAGACATCGGTGTGCCTTTCATGAGGTCCACACCGCAGCTAGTGCGTTGGGATATTAACAACGCACCGTAAAACAATATAATAGACCATACAGTGCATTGGGTATTATAAATGCACCACAAAAAACAGTGTAATAGACCTAATGGTGCATGGGGTATTATAAACGCACCGCAAAAATGGTGCAATACACTGTATGGTGCTTGCCTAGTTAAATGGAGCACCAGTGCCCTATTTCAGATTTGGCACACGGATTTAGAAAAAATGTTTTCAACTTTTTTAGTACGAAGTGCTTGTGTGGTGCGCTGTATAATATAGTGCACCGATGCGGTAGTGTACATAGGGCGCACCGATAAAGAAAAATCCATTTTTTCAAAAATTCACGCAATGGCCGAATGGATTGGGATCCGACTATGCAAGTCATCCTATGGGTTAGACGTCAATCTAAAATGAAAAACCCTAATTCTGAAATCACAGAAGCAGGGAGAAGAAAGGGCAAAAACAAAAAAATGAAGGGTTTAGGGTAAAAATGGATAAATCTGCAGAAAAAAAGTAAAAAAAATACTCAAATTTAATCACGAGATGGTTATAAATTCTATGATACAGGGTTTGAAACACCAGAGGTTTGGTTTTTGATTGTCTGAATACTTCTGTTCGAACGTATTTCGCTGCTCCACAGTGCCCTCGTGCTCTCTTGCTCCAGGTCTGTCTTCTGCAAATATCTGGCTAAAAATTTTAGCAAAAATAGTGAAATAATGAAAAGTGTTTAGTATTTAAAGAATTATTTTATGAAATTAGATTCTCAAAAATATTTTGCCGCCCATTTTTCAAATTGCCGTTTTTTTTTTTTCACTTAAAGAAAATAGAGTTGTGTTTTTTTTATTTGCGTTTATTCATTACCGGCGCGGAAGAGTTGTGAAGCACCGGTGCGTGTTAAAATGATAAGCACACCAGATTGTACAATTTTTTTTTTTTTATGTAAGATCATAATAAGATAATGATAATTATAAAATATGAATTTATTTTCATTATTTTCTAAAATTTAATATGTTACAAAAATTCGTATTATTCTAGATTTTTTATTTTACAATTATTTGTAAATTTACAAATTTAAATATTTTAATAAAATCATTTCACATTAATACAATTAAAATTTTCACATTAATAGAATTAAAATTTTACAAATATTTTACATACAAATTACAATTACAATTTACATTAATTTCACATGAATTACGATTAGAATTACAATTACAATTCTAATTTTACATACAATTACATTTACAATTTTACATATAATTCCATTTACAATTACAATTAGAATTTTACAAATATTTTGCCCAATTCAATTAAAATTACAATTACAATTTTAAATTTTACATACAATTACATTTACAATTTTACATAGAATTACAATTACAATTTTTTACAATATTTTACATACAATTTAATTAAAATTACAATTACAATTTTAGAATTTTACACTCTGATTAGAATTACAATTACAATTTCACAATTTTTCATATATACAATTACAATCATTTCAGAATAAATTAAATATTACAATTACAATTAAAATTTTACATTAATAAATATTTTACATACAATTACAGTTAAAATTACAATTAGTATAAATACAAATACAATTTTACAATTTTACATACAAGTAAAATTTCAATTTCAATTATAGTCACGACATAATATTTAATAAATATTATGGTCATTTAATATTAAATTAATTAATAAACATCATCATGATCATGATAACCATCGTACAAACATCATATTCGACTAATAAACACATTCAAACATAAAATTAACATTATATATTAACATCATCACAACACAAACATAAAATATACATCTGATGTCAAATAACTCATGCTATCACATATACACATCTATCTACAAGCTAAACATTAAATGAACATATCTAACATGACCTAACAATATGTGCCACATCAGGATGATCACCAACATGAAAATTAAGTACTACTACAACATGAACATAAAATACATGGACCATGTATTTATATATAACTGAATAATGTTAAAAATATACAATTGTAATATAAATGCCATTGATCAGGGGGTGGTAGTATAACAACATCAATAGCAGTACAAGTGGATGTCTACTCAGTAAAGTTGGGTGCAGCCTCGACAGTCGATGGTTGAGCCTGCTCATGATCATGATCACTAGTACTGATGGATGCATCCGCTGGTGATAGTACAACATCAATATGGGTAGTAGTAGTGGAGGCCTGCTAATTCAATAGTGCAGCCTCGGCGGTCGATGGTCCAGCCTGCTCGTGATCATGACTGGTACTGATGGATGCTGCAAGCTACTGACTGGATGTGGTCAATGGTCCAACCTCATCTCCATGATGACTATCAGATGCTGCCAGTGGAGCCTCATGCTCATCAGGCACGCCACTAGGTGAACGATCATGAGATGCATGTGAGTCATTACTCGTAGACTGTCCATCACGTGCCGCGGCTCGACTACACCTATAGCTACGGACAGTCCTCCTCAGTCGTGTAACAGCTGCCATAGCTCCTATGACGTGCCGCATCAGGTTGTACATGTCATGCAGCATGCCTCTCCACATCCGTAACATCCTATCATCAGCATGTATGTCTCTGTAATGAGCGGGCCTGATGCCTGCATCAACAATCAATGCACATAGTTGATTTCCCAACTCCATCCTATATCTAGTCTCAGGTCGACCGCGCCTAGCAAAGGGTGGTATCGGTGCACCATGAGCAGGAGCATGTCTCTCTACTGCACCAGCCTCATCCTGATCATGATCACCTCGACATCAGCCATGTCCTAATCGCCATCATCAGGATCCAAACTTGGATCATGTGGTGGATCCGGCATCCCCTCACCATCAAAAGAGCCAATGTCTGCAAAATATATAGAAGTACACAACAAGAATTAGACAATTTCATTACACAATTTAATAAAAACAAGTTAAAGAACATGTTAGAATAAATATAAATAAAATAGTAATATTACCTCTATCATCTGGTGGCTCATTGTCTGTGAAGAGGATGTTGGGACACCCTCACCAATCTAATCCAGCATAAGGACATGGGACCATAATGAAGGGATGTAGCCCATCAACACTTGCTAGTAAGTCCAGTGCATCATGCGATATCCTGGCTGGAAACATAGTGTCTCCCCTCTTGGGCATCATCTTCCCCCACATGTGCATTCGGGCCTCAAACATCGGCCTACGAGGCTATCGAACAAAACTAGGTCTCATCTCTGGAAACCTCTCAAAAAATAAACAAAACAGCTCTGAAGAAAAAGGGAAGTTGACCCTCCCTTATGCATGAGCACAACATCTATCTAAGGTCGTACAAAACTGCTGCAAACAAATGGAAAACCACCTGACAAGTCGTGGTTGTTGTACTAAATAATCAACATAATATAAAAGCGAGAAACTAATGCGTTGCTCATCACTGGTGTTGTGTGAAATGGTCGAAATGATAAGGGAGAGGCACTACACGTCTTGTCTACCAAAAGCACCTATACGTAACTGACCTCCATGTACCTGAAACTCTGAAGGAGACAGTACATGTGCTCCAAAGTATCTCTGGGAGTAAACTAACTGACTCCCTTCTACACAACCAGCTGGCACGTCTGGGAATGAGGGAAAATCCACTCCTCTCCTCGATATTCCTATAATAAAATAAATATCCTCCTCAGTGGGTGTGTACCACTGGTTAGGACCAACCTAGAAAGCTTGTCGATGGGCATTCCACCTGCGGATAAGATATCTCAAAAACACACTATGGGCCTTTAGGGAAGTAGCCTCCTCATATAACTTGAGGAGGCCTACCTGCCTAAAGATCCCCTGGGTATTTGCAGTAATAGGGCAAGGGTATGCATCTCTCTCCCTCTCTCGGGCCTACCATTGGCGAATCATGTCATATTGTTCAGCCTGTTGTTTCTGTTATTCCTCCTCTTCTCTCTGAATCATTGCCATATTAATTTTTTTTTAATTAAAATAGATATGTGTTTAGGAATATAGATATATATATTTTTTTTTTGAAAAAAAAAAACAGATAAGTCTATGTGCCATAAAAACAGTCAGGCACCGGTGGTGGTGCGGCCTAATATTGTAGAGCACCGGTGCTGGTTCCCTTAATGAAATACAATGCACCGGCCTCGGTGCAACTGTCTATATTTCAAGCACCGATGACAATATCTAAGTTCAGAATAGCGGTGCGCTGACTGAATTATACACCCCGACGCGTATAGTCGTGTCAGCGCACCGACTTCATCACAATTACATAGTCGATGGTGCGGTCTTTTACACAGCCGTATCGTTGACCCTCTCGGAATGCAGAATGCAGTGCGTTGACATACATTGGGGCAGATAATTCCGTCAACACACCACACGATGATTCCCATGGTCAACTGTGCGCCTAGATAAATGCACACCGCATTTTATTTTATTTTTTTAATTTAAAATTATTCGGGGCACCTTTCGGTACCGCCCCAGAAACGGTGTGGATACCGTTAGCACCGGTGGCGGTGCGACGTGTAAATTTTACAGATAGCACCGTTATCTGGTGCGAGCCAAACAGCTCCGGTGCATCGTTTGAAAAAAAAAAAAATCTTTTTTAATGGTTATTTTTAAGGTTATTTCAATTTCTAATCCGCTAAAAGGCTTAATTATGGAAAAAACTAGAAAAATACTTGTACATTTTGTCTTCAAGGAGGCATATTGGTTGTAAAATTTGCAAAAGAAAATTTTCCCACCGTTTTTCAAAATGCAAGCTGGAGATTGGTGGCCAATGCAGAGTAGAAGTGCATGCAATGGGTGCAATGAGAGCACCGATGTCAGGGCGGCTCAGAGAAGGGGAAATGGCACTGATGATTGAGAGCTCTGGAGCATTGAGGAAAGTGAAAAATGAGGTTTTTTGGCCGTAATTTTTTTTTATTTAACCCTGTTCCGGTCTGCGGGGTTTTATAGTCGCACCGGTACGCTTACTTACAACCACACCGTGCGGTATTAGATTTGGCGCGTTGTTTATAATGCACCGGGGCGGTTCCCTAACACCGCACCGGGATGTTTCAGTTTTGGCGCGAAGTTTTAATGATGCACCGAGGTGGAATATTTATAAAGCACCAATGCGGAATAGTTGTAAATCACCGGTTTTTTGGCCTTAATTTTTTTTTATGTCATGCTATTCTAGTGCATGCATTTTATAGGTGCACCGGCATGTTTCTGTTTTGGCGCGGTGTTTTATGATGCACCGGCGCGGAAGAGTAGTGACGCATCGGTCTGTTACAGTAATAGGACACCCTGGAGGTGTGTGTACGTCACGCATGTTGTCCGGTGTGCCAATTTTTGGTTCGCACCGGTGCGTTCTAGGGTAGAGCGTGCACCGGTAATTGAGAGCTCAGGAGCACTGGAAAACTGAAAAATTTGGGGTTTTTTCTGTAATTTTTCTTAATTTAACCCTTTACCGATGCACGTGGTTTATAAGTGCACCGATTCTGTTTCTTACAAACGCACCAGTCAGTTTGTATTTTGGCGTGTTGTTGTATGATGCACCGGTGCGGTTTCTTTCTACCGCACTGGGTGGTTTCGGTTTTGGCGCGGTGTTTTATAACGCACCGGCATAGAAGAGTTGTGACACACCAGTGCTATAGAATAATACGATGCATTAGGTGGGTGTGTACGGAGTGCACGGTGTCCGGTGTGCCAATTTTTTCGTGCGCACCGGTGCTTTCGTGATTCCAGAGCACTGGGGCGACATTTAATGATAAGCGCACTGTGCAGAAAACATCCACAAAACCCTCTTCCCGCCAACCTCCTATAGTAACCTCTGCTAGAAATGGATGTATGGGGTATTTTTCTGTGGGGTTCCTCAAAAACATCCGCTAGAGGGTCTTTTCCTTGTAGTGCCTTGTGGTCTACCTACCTATTATCCAATGCTGCATGGATCCTAGGAACACTATCCAACATCCCCGACTTTCTACGCTTCCAGAGCACTATAAATCTGCATGTAACAACCTTGGTGAAAATTCCATGTAATAAAAGTTAATAAAGGAAAAATAATATTTGCGGTTTATGGGACACTTATTCCAAGTTGAATGTTGGGAAAAACATCCTAGTGAGGGTGTTCATTGGTTTATTATGACTAAGGAAATTGGAAAATGAAATGGAAAAGTCTTTGGAAAATGGAATTTTTGGCACAGTTATTTATGAAAATAATGGAAATTAGGAGAAAAGGAAGATGAAAGGTCACAAGTTGCATGTGAGAAGGAAAATGAAGGAAAATAATGGAAAATCAAGAAAATCAAGGCCTAATTGATAAAAAGGCTTTTGAGGATCAGTTGGTACCTTTTTTTCATTTCAGTTTTTGAGCTCTCTCATTATTCTCTCTCTCTCTCTCTCACTCTTGGACACTTATAGTTTTCTTGGAACACTTTGGCATTGGATTAAGAAATGAAAATAAGGAAAGAGGAAGGAAGGAGCAAGCAAGGAAGAGCAGGATCAAGAAAATACAACAATATTCTTTGCGGGTATTTATTTACATGTTTGATTTCCTTGCTAGATTTGAAATGCATGGTATTGAATGTGATTATTTTATGTTAGGGCATGGGTTTTTCTAGGTGTGACAGTGTTTTTCAGCCTAGCCTTGCCATTTCTGAATAACCATAGTGTGATGGGGTTCTCATGTTTCGGTTGAGATATATTTACAGATGGATTCGAAGTTGAGTGAGGTGGATATCTCTATGATAGAACACATGGCCTAGTAACCCCTGAACCAAACTGTGGGTTACAATAAATCCAGATAGTGTGTTGCCTCGGTTAGGGCCTAGTGATCTAGTATGGATTGAGGTAAATCCTAGAGGAGGTGCTCTCCATCAGGCCTAGGATAACCAGGATGGGGAATAGGATAAATCCTAGAGAGTGGGTCTCAGTTTAGGGTCTAGTGATCCGGTGTGGATTGCGGTAAAGCCTAAGAAACTAGGAGACATGAAAAATTCCTCACAATGTAGGTGCATAAATCTGGTGGCATCCATGCTTTTTTAGGCCTAGTGATCTCGTGGAGATCATGATAAATCCTATTATTGCATGTTTATTGTTTTGGCCTAGTGATTTGGTGTGGATTATAGTAAAGACTGGTTTCTATTGATGAGGGTGAGGCGGTTTAGCCTCGAGATGCCCTGGTTGATTCTTTCAGTTTGAGTCCCACATTCATGCTTGGAATATGGCATGGGGGTTATTGGCTAAAGAGAGATTTGGCTCAGCCAATCTATGGTCGGGTGGAACATGGTAGTCCAATCCCAGGTTGGTTTTTGCATTCATTAATAAGAGGTCCTTTCCTTGAAATCTTATGTGTAAATGTATTGGTTTATATGTGGATTCTATCGCTGATGTATCCTTGATATTTATATTTTTATTATGTTAGTTATAAGCATGTATTATGATAGTGATGATGTATGGATCTCCTCATGTTTTTATTTTTAAATGAATGAACAATGTATCTATGACCTAGTAGATGATAATGCAGCTAATGATGTAAGGGAACAATGCTTCTTAGCGATTCCCAGATAAGTATGAGTCCCCTATGCTCAGATTTGTATTTAAACCTATAGATTACATATTTGTGACATGTTCGATGAAATTCCTGTCATGGTTAGTAGGTGTACAGTCTATAACTTGTCAATGTTTTTGCAAATGTATTATTTTTCTATTGTTATAATTCATTTATGAACTTGTCAATAAGTTTTGGGCAGTGACTTGGGCTCTAGGCCTAAAAAAGTGGCTCAAATCCCAGGGACATTGGCAGATGTCTGAGGAAAAAAATCCATGGATGCATGCATTCCCATGTTGTGGGAGCATCCAGAGCCTCCCACATGCACCCATGCTCAAACTATGGAAGTGTCCGGGGGTTTAATGGTATAAAAAATAAGTAGGACCCAAGGGCTAGTTACCTGAGTGGTTCAGATGGATTCTGAGAGTCTTGTTACTAATGTGGAAGGTTTGTGTGATGTGTTTCCATTTATTCCACTTCCTTAAGGTCACCTAGGAGGTTGAATCAGATCATAGTAGCCTCTCATCGTATGTTTACCCCAGTTGGCCAGATACTTGGGTAAATATGGGAGGAGGGTGTTACAGAGTGACATCAGAGCATGGTTCACCCCTTGGAATATATGGGAGGTGTGTGTTGGTCATTCATTCATATCGGTTGCATGTGTGTTAATCATCCATGTGGTTTATATGATTGTTTTATATACATGGTTTCGTTCATGGTTGTAGTGATGTTGCCATGTGAAAGAGGATGTTGTTGTTGTGACGTGTGTCGACACGAGTGTATGATTGGTTATGCATTTCTATGTGTGTCAGTTCTTACATGTTTTCAAATGTGCATTGGTATGGTTGTTGTTTTCATGCATGAGGTCATGGTATTTGTAGTTGATATGGTCATGGATTGATGACTAGAATCTATCTAGAATGATGTTTATGTGTTGGTACACTTATTTTTTTATATGTCTGTATGTCGTTATCATTATGTTTGTACATGTATTACATTGATTTGGATGATCTTGCAAATGAGATATCCTCCCCGAATTATACTAAGTTACGTTGTTTTATTGTGGTTTGGTTTAACTAAAATAGTATGCCTTGTTGGAAAGAGATCAAAATGACTAGCAAGATTGTAGACTACAAATATTCTCCCTATGAATCAAATGAGAAACGTGGTGTTGGGAACTCTTATGATTTAGCAGACACAATGAGAAGTTTGAAGGAAGAAATAAGGAGTTGTAAGGCATAAAATGATAGAATAATACAAGCACAAGAGAAACAAGCAAAGGTTAATGCAGTACTCCTTCAGAGTTTGTCAAAATTTTAGCGACAAGGGCCACTTCGAATCAGCCATGGCCAGGAGGACATAACTAATGGGGCATATGGAAGTAGGTCTCATGGTGGTCACAGGTCAGATAGAGATGACATGATTAGAGATAGAAGATTTTTGGATACTCCAAATAGCAGAGGTGATGAACACACGTATTATTCTAGTTCTAGTTCTAATAGCCACTATGATCGTCACCATTATCATCCTTACAGGAGGAGTGATAGGGGATACTTTCCAGATGAATTTAAGAAAGAAAAGCTACCTACTTTTGATGGAGTCTTGAATAAACTAGAAGACGCAGAGGCTTGGATACTTGGGATGAAGAAGTTATTTGAGTTTCATAATTACATAGATAATATGAAGTCTGGAGTAGCTATCTTCAGCCTGAGAGATAAAGCAGATATATGGTAGGAAGATGTGAAGTGGGTCAAAGACATCAGGATAGAGGACTTGAGTTGTCATGAGTTCAAGAGGATTTTTAGGAAGAAGTACTTGTCAAAAAGGTACTATGACAGTACGACCAAATAGCTGTATGAGATAAATATGGGATCGATGACAGATTAGGAGTATACAACCAAGTTCTCTAGTGACAAATGTAAGGAAGTTAAGGATGCAGATGACTTGATCAGGTACCCAGTTCTACAACAGTTTCAGGATGTATTTCCCGTAGAGATTTCAAAGTTTCCACCTCACAGGAAAGTAAGCTTTTCTATTGAGTTGGTACCAGGGGAAGCTTCAGCATCAAAAGCACCCTATAGGATGAGCATACTTGAGTTGGTAGAGTTAAAATTGCAGTTGAAAGAGATGCTTGAAAAAGGATACATTAGTCCAAGTGTATCGCCATGGGGTGCACTGGCATTGTTTGTAAATAAGAAGGATGGTATTCTCATATTGTGCATTGAATATAGGTAGTTAAAAAAAGTGACCATCAAGAACAAGTATCCATTGTCGAGGATTGATGATTTGTTCTCGAAGATTGATTTGATATCTGGAGATCATCAAGTATGCATTAAGGAATACAAAATTTACAAGACAACTTTCCGAACCAGGTATGGGGATTATGAGTTTGTTGTAGTTCCATTCGGTTTGAATAATGCTCCAACTAAATTTATGTGTTTGACGAATATTGTGTTTCATCCTTATTTGGATAATTTTTTTATTGTATTCATTGATGACATATTGGTATATTCTAAAAATGAGGAAGACCATGTTGAGCATTTGGCAACAATGTTGAGATTGTTGAGAGAGCATCAGTTGCATGCTAAGCTCAAAATAGGTATTTTCTTTTAGACTAAGGTACACTACTTGAGACATGTTGTCTCCAAGGAAGGCATAATAGTGGATCGAGAAAATGTAAGAGTTATCATGGAATGGGCAGCTCCAAGAAATGTAGTTGAGGTGAATTCCTTCATGGGATTGGTAGGTTATTACAGGAGGTTCATTAGGAACTTCTCATATATTACTTATCCTATTACATCATTGCATAGGAAAGGTAAGAAGTTTGAATGGACAGAGGAGTGTGAGGCTATTTTTGAGAGCAACTTAAGCAGTTGTTGACACATACTCCAGTGTTAAAGATCACAGATTCAGACAAAGAGTTTGTAGTTTGTATAGATGCTTGAAAGAGAGTACTTGGTCAAGTCCTTATGTAAGATGGATAGGTGGTATGCTATGATTCACATAAATTGAATGAGCATAGTTAGAACTATCTGACGCACGATCTTGAGCTAGCAAAAATAATACATGCATTGAAGATGTGGAGGCACTATCTTCTTATAAGGAGGTTTGAATTGATGAGTGATTATAGTGGATTGAGGTAGCTATTTGACCAGCCGAATATGAATGCTAGAAAAGATAGATGGTTGGCCACGATCAGTGGGTTTGACTTCGAGATCAGGCGCCTCAAAGGAAAGGAAAATAGGGTTGCATATGCTCTTAGCAGGAAGATACAGGTAAATCACATAGCATATGAGCTCCTATGGGACATATTTACAAGATAGGATCTTGCAGGCATGTCAGCAAGATGACAAGTATATGGATATTGCACACAAGTTGTAGCAGAGTACATGTACAAGTACAGGTAGTGGTATAGATAAATATACAGGTAGTGGTACAGGTACAAGTATAGGTACAGGTGCAAGTGTACATGATGTGGACTATCATCTCACGACAAATGGATTGGTTAGGTTTAGAGACAGGATATATGTGCCAAAAATTAATGAGCTCCAGAAGATGAACTTGCGGTAGTTTCATGTGAAACCATATTCAGGTCACCTGGGATATCAAAAGACATTGACCCCAATGAATAAATTTTATTATTGGTCGAATATGAAGAAGGATGTGGCAGAGTTTGTGGCTGGATGCTTGGATTTTCAGCAAGGGAAGGAAGAGTGTAGGCATCTAAGTGGACCGCTACATCTGGTTGATATTCTAGAGTTGAAATGGGAGGTCATTTACATGGAATTTATCAAAGGTTTGGTGAGGACAGTGAGATAACATGATTCCATCATGGTTGTTGTGGGCAGGTTGAAAAAGATAGCACATTTCATTCCAGTTGTTAGCCCCCTATGAATTTTTTGACAAGCAAACAGTGGGCTAAAATGTTTTTGAGACTTCAAGGAATGCATTTCTCCTGAGAACACATCATCCTTGAAGCCTCCTTATGCCCTTGTCCTTTGATAAATCCCCACTGTTGTTTCCAGTTATAAAGCCTCTCTGATTGTGAAGAAATGCCCAAAAGGCCTCCTTTTTTCCCTTTATATCATCCCTTATAAACCCCTGTTTCATCCCCTTTTACTCCTCTCTATTTCCCCCATTAACCCTATAAACCATCTCAATTTCCCTTTTAAACCCTTCAAATACTCTTTGTTTGGTTTAATAAACCCTTTTCCTCTCTATCGTTACCCTTCTTTGGCCTTAAAATGCATTAAAATGGGCCAAAAAACCCACTTTCTACCTTATATTAAGGCCTAGCCCCTTTCAGCCTAGCCCCTTAACCCCTTCCCCGCCATATGCCCCGCGCCCAGGACCAAGCGCTTAAGCCCCGGGCGCTAATCGCAATCGCACCATTGGGCGAGCGCAGTTCTATGTGTCAACTTAAAAATCCCGATGCGATTGAGTTTTGGTCTGTAGCGCCGTGGATACAATCTCTGTCGTTGATCTGAATAGATCTAACAGTCCACGCTTTCCTGTTTCCCCCGCTCTAATCGCATCGCAATTGTCAATCACTGCCCTTTGCAATTGCGATCTCTGTCGTTGATCCATAATTTGATCCAACGGCCCAGCGCTAATCGTTGTGCGCTCGTCGCCCTTCCCTTTCTGCCCCTCCAATTAAAGTTGAACCGTCGATTCCCCTATTGATCCGACGGCCCTCGTTCTCCCGCTCCAATCGCAATCTCATTTTCCAATCACTGCCACCTTCCGCCCTGTACGATTGCGATTTCCCCGATCCAATATCGACCGTTCATTCCTTTTGATCCAACGGCCATCGCATCTCGCATCCATTCGTTTCTTCTCATTGGGTTATCGCGGGGCTCCATCGCTTAACCTCCATCGTCGATCTCCTCCTGAGATCCGATAGTCCTAAATGAATCTCCCTCCACCCACGCCGGATCTCACCATTCAAAGGCTCCGCTTCATTGTTTTTCCGTGTTTTCCTTTGTAATTCGCCCAAGCATTGATCTTTGGGCTTTACACTAATGATCATTTCTTCTGCCACTCTTCATTGTTTCCACTGTTCTCCACTACTTCGCCACCATTCCTCCGGCCTCCACAGCAAATCTTCCACCACCGTCCCCGGATTTTATAATTGATTTAATTTAGTGTGCAGGGGTCGCAGAGAGGCCATTTCAGCATTGGCCAACGTATCAGCAGCAGAGAGCAAAGGGATTGGAGCCCATTAATTTCATATTTGTCGCTTAATCCTATGATCAAAGGAAAAGACGCAGTCCAGAGACCCAAAAGCACACGTAACAATCCATATCTATGCATAATGTCATCAGAGCACCGTTTCTCCAAAAGGACACCTTCCTACATAGTCTCCATGCCTCCTTGAGCCCTTAAATGTATTTCACTGACAGAAGCTTCTTAAAGACTGTCTGGACAGCAGTTATGGAGGTATGGAGAGACCTGCAGTTTTCCCATCCATGTCATTTATTCCAGAAGGTTAGCCCAGAGTTCCAAACAGGCAGAAGGACTTCACGAAACATCCGAGGTCAAATCCGACCCGACAAAGATCTATGAACCGGTCTACAGAGTACAGTGCAGAGCTATTAAGCAGAGTGGTCTCGGACTCTTCCACCACTCTATCTTAATGGATCCATTTAATTTTTATCTACTCCTGCTATTATTCATTCCCCTATAAGTAATCCATAGAACAAATTGAAAGGTTGTTGTTCGGTCGTTGCTATTGTAGTTAGAGGGATTCAGTTTTGATTGTTAGAACAGTTTGGGAGAGAGTAGCAGAGTAGTGTGTAATGTAGTAGGCTAGGAGGAGAAGTTTGGATTGTAACCGCCATTGAGCTCAATGTATGTGACTGGTTTGCATCGATTAATCAAGAAAATTTCACAGGATCCTGGTCTATTACTATTGGTGATGTTTTCTCTAACACTGTTTATTACATTTTCATACTGTTTCATTTCCTACTGGCTCGCATCAGAATATTGGCATAGGATTTACCCTTGTTAGGTACCCTATGTTTCTGCTCTCCTTGCCTTTAATTTTTTCTGCTAATAGTGAATCTAAGAGTAAGTTCAGCTAATTTAACCAGTGTAGTGGTTCCATATGCTGCTAGCTGATGTATGAATTAGGGGTTTGCTGCTTGTATATTCTTGCTGGTGTCAAAGCATTGAAGTTTCAAAGTCCTTCTCTGATCTACAGACCCTGGCTCTGTTAAACTTATCTCTGTTTTTCCTTGGAGCATGCTAAAGCTGACCTAGAGTTAAACAACCTCTGGTCCGATCTATAAGTTTCCCCTTTGTCCCTCCATTGAAAGTTGCCTTTGAGTATGTCCAAGCAGGTCTGGAGTTAAATGACCTCTAACTTGATCGATAGACAGAAATTGGGTGTCTTTCCTTCTTTCACCTTCAACCCTTAATGTTCCATCCCACCATCTATCTAAAAAGATCCTTTAGTGTAGATGACTTGCCCTCTGAAAGCCTTGGCTAGTTGTTGCAAGTAATTCTCCTTTCATGACTCCATAACCCAATGGATGGCACATTCTTAACCTATCCTTTTTGCTGAAACATCCTGCTGCTCTACTCCTTTCCTTCCATTACTTTCTGAGTCTATGATATCATGACCAACCCAGCAACCAACCAACCAAATCATTTTAAAACCCCCTTTGTGCTTTATAACTAGCCTAACATCTCATTTGAGCTTTCAAAGATATATCATTCTTTGTTTTATTGGAGAGATCCCTCTCCAGGTCAGGGAGGGATAGATCCTAGGGCCCCAAAGTGGTTATGATGTTGTCTCATCTTTTGGTCTTGCCAATCTGGCCAAAACATGGGAACCCCAACACCAGTAAAGTCTACATTCTTAACTAGCAATATAGCACAGGTGTTCATCAGATATGTGGTCAAATTGCATGGTGTTCCAAAGAGTATTATGTTAGACAGGAATGAAAATTTCACTTCCAAGTTTTGGAAGGAGTTATTTGCATGTTTGGGCATGGAGTTTGCCTTCAACACAACTTATCATCCACAGACATATGGACAAACTTAGAGGGTCAACAGGATATTGGAAGAGATGTTGAGGTTATATGTGATGCATCAGTAGGGGAAGTGGAAAGATTATCTTCCATTAGTAGAGTTTTCCTACAACAACGGGTATCGAGAATCCTTGAAGATGAGTGTGTTTGAGGCATTGTATGGGCGGAGTTGTAATACTTCCATTAGTTGGAGTGATTCGGTGAACGAGGTATTTATTGGGCCGAATATGTTAGCAGAGATGGAACAATAAATGTAGGTTATCAAGAGGAATCTGAAAGTATCACAGGATAGGTAGAATATCTATGCATATCGAAATAGGTTTGGGAATAGGTATACTTGTGCATCAAGACCAAGAAGATCTCCTTGCGGATCAGATCATGTGCCAAGATGGCTCCACGGTATTGTGGACCTTTCAATGTTCTTGAAAGGATAGGGCCAGTAGCCTATCGACTTGCACTACCTCCGACAATGAATGTCCATGATTTTTTCCATGTGACATTACTTAAGAAGTATGTTAAAGATGTGGATCATGTGATTGACCGGTATGTATTGCAAGTGGAGCCAGATGGATAATTCCAGCCAGAACGTTAGTGTATATTTCAGAGAAAGGTGCTCATGCTCTGGAACCAAGTAATCAAGCAGGTTAAAGTGAAATGGAAGAACTTTGGGCCTGATGAAGCTACATGGGAGATGGCGGATCAGATGTGGAATATGCATCCTTCATTGTTTTCCAGTTGAGGAAAATCAATTTTGGTATGACGTTTGGTATATGTTTTGGCATGTGTTTTGGTGTGATGTTTGATATATCTACATATGTCTATGGATGTAAATATTTCCAAGAGTTATGTTATAAAGCTCCAATAAGCGGTATGGGTGTCATGGCATTATAGTTTTCATGTTGGTTTTCTTTTCAGTAGGGTGATCATTGTAAATACTGCATCGAACTATGGTATAAATCTCCATGGTAAGTATTGTTGAGATTTTCTGTTTTGAATAAATAGTCAAAAATCTCAGTAGGTGACAAAAATTAGGAATTTGTTGCTAGATTAGCTCCAGGTTGTTGGGAGGGAGTTAATGCATCCTAAATTTGAGTTGAGAGGATTTATGAGGAAGTTAGATTCTCCTTGCTATATAACAGGTATCCATACGGATTGTTTTGAGTGTGTGGGTGTGAGAGTTTGTAATCTCTGTTGTTTGTGTAAAGAATTGTGATACATTTTGTGTGGGCGTAGCCCAGTTAGTTTGGGTGAGACCAATTTATTACTGTGTCTTTATGTCTTGGTTTTACTTCTTTGTGCATTGGTGTTTAATGATTTCCACATTGTGATAACTCAGGCAGTGGTGCTCCAGACCGGTGCTTAATTTGAGGTCATTACCGTTAATTACATGACAGCTGTCTATGTAAACCATTGAGCAACAAGGCAGCCATGATAAATCGAGTTGGTTCTTTAACCAGGTTCTTTCTGAAACCTTCAGACAGAGAAATTTGAATCTGCGTTACATTGAGTTCCTGAATCCATTAATCAGAGAGCCTGCGTGTCAGTTAATTGCTGGAGCTCGAAGCTAGTTGTTCGAGCCAGAGCGTGAGCTGCATTAACGTGTGAGGGCCAGCTTTTAAAGCTGCGTGGAGGTCGACAGCGTGCCTGGTGGTGCTGCGCAGAGGCGCACTACTGTTCAAACCTGTGCGTGAAATTTTGTTTTGCATTGGCGCTGCGTGGAGGTTTTCAAAAATGCTGTATGTAATTACAGGTCATGGATATTTGCGCTTCTCTACGGTTATTCCATGGGGGTGGAGCTTACAACGGACAACGTGATCGCAGAGTATTTCTACGATAGGTTCAATCTCACGCTCCATGCTGCTGGAAGCATTGCGGCGGCCTTTGGTTTTGGCATATGTTAAATCGATATGATTATTGTGTTTTTTTGCTGAAACAAGATGGCGAAAACTCAAAATGCCCGGTTTGAAATTGAAAAGTTCAATGGCAAAAACAACTTTGAGATCTGGAAGGTAAAGATGCATGATCTCCTGGTTCAACAAGGCGTGGCAAAAGCGCTGTTGGGGAAAAGCAAAAAGCCTTCTTCCTTGACGGAGGATGAATGGGATGAGTTGGATGACAGAGCTCTGAGCGCAATTCGGTTATGTCTGGTGGATGACGTTCTGTTCAACATCGTGTCAGAGAAGACCGCCGCAGGTTTGTGGTCGAAGCTTGAGAAGCTCTACATGACGAAATCCTTGACAAATCGGATTCTCCTGAAGTGACAGCTTTATGGTTTGCGGATGAAGGAAGGTACCTCGATTACTGACCATCTGAATGTTTTCAATACTCTATTGGTACAATTACAAAGTCTAGATGTAAAATTTGATTCAGAGGATAAGGCAATAACTCTATTATGTTCACTGCCCGAATCGTGGGATCACTTTGTTACTTCCATAAGCTTTAGTACTGCTGACATCCTTGAGTTTGACGATGTGGTTGGAGCTTTGTTGTCCGAGGAGACCAGGAAGCGGTCGAATGCTAACACCTCTACATCAGAGGCAATGATGGCTAGAGGTCTTTCTAGAGAAAGACGCTCTGGTAAGCGCAGCGATTCGCGTTCAAAGTCGAAAGGGAAGAAGAGCAAAGTAAAGTGCTGGTTTTGTGGCAAATCGGGGCATTTGAAGAAAGACTGCTGGAAGAGACAGCAAACAGAGAAGAAAGCAGATTCTTCGACAGAGAAGAAGGAGGCAAATACGACAGATACAGGTTCGGCATCTGGTTCAGGTATGAGCGACGAAGTGTTGTCTGTTAATATGTCAAATCATGATCAACATTGGTTGTTAGATTCCGGTGCATCAAACCACATGTGTATTCATAGAGAATGGTTTAAGACGTATAGATCAATTAATGATGGAGTCGTGTACATGGGTAATGATGTCACATCTAATATTGTGGGAATAGGAAGTATACAACTGCAAATGTTTGATGGCACAACTAAATTGTTAACAGATGTGAGACATGTTCCAGACTTAAGAAAAAATCTAATTTCACTGGGAGCACTTGACACGAATGGATATAAAACTGTAATTCAAGGTGGAGTTATGAAAATCTATAAAGGTATTTTACTATTAATGAAAGCTAAGAAAGTAGGAAATCTGTTTCAGTTAGAAGGAAGAACAGGGTCAGTTCATGTGTCTACTGTGTCTGAACATGACAGTAGTTCCATTCGCCTATGGCATAAAAGGTTGGGCCATATGAGCGAAAGAGGGTTAAAGATTTTGGCTGATCGCAAGTTACTTCCTAATCTAAAGTCTGGAAAGTTAGATTTCTGTAAGCATTGTCTGTTTGGCAAACAAAGTAAACAAAAATTTAAAACAGGTAAACATACTAGTAAAGGGATACTTGATTATATTCATTCAGATGTTTGGGGTCCAGCCCCTACAGCGTCATATGGTGGCTCGTCATATTTTGTGTCGTTCATTGATGACTTTTCTAGGAAGGTGTGGATCTACATGTTGAAAAGAAAGTCTGATGTTTTTTCAGTTTTCAAGCAGTTTAGAGCATTGGTAGAAAACAGCACTGGTAGAACAATAAAGTGTTTAAGAACTGACAATGGTGGTGAGTTTACTTCCAAGGAGTTTGACAGCTATTGCAAGGATGTAGGGATCGAGAGACATAATACCACGGTTTATACTCCTCAGCAAAATGGAGTTGCTGAACGCATGAACAGGACTCTTCTAGAGAGAGCAAGGAGTATGCTGAGTAACGCCGGTTTGCAGAAGGAATTGTGGACGGAAGCGGTGGCAACAGCTTGTTATGTGATAAACCGATCTCCATCGACGGCCATAGACTGCAAGATTCCGCAAGAGGTATGGAAAGGACACCCTTGTGACTATTCTAAACTCAGAGTGTTCGGTTGTGATGCATATGCTCTAGTGCCTAAACATCAGCGCACTAAGTTAGATCCAAAATCTAAAAGGTATATGTTTGTTGGGTATGGTGTTGGAACAAAGGGATATAGATTGTGGGATCCTACTACCCGCAAAATCATCATCAACAGAGATGTAAAGTTTGATGAATCCTCTCTTGTACAGTTAGATGTAGATAGTAAATTGAAACAGGATGATGTATTTGATTTTCAGCACATTCAGTTTGACAGCACTTCTAATGATGGTCATGATGACCATAGTTCAGATACTAGTCATGAACAGGTTTCAGAATCAGAACATGAACAGGGTTCAGGTTTAGATCATGAACAGGTCTCAGATACTGATCGGCAAGAAGTTCCTATAGATGGTAGTCAGCCAGAAACATCCTTAAGGAGGTCAACAAGAATCAAACGGCCACCGAGAAGGTATGATGATTATGTTACTTCAGTTGCATTTACTGCTAATGACAATGAACCTCTGTGCTATCAGGAAGCAATAGAAGGTTCGAATAGTGACAAGTGGAAAGCAGCCATGAAGGAAGAAATGATGGCCTTAGGTAAGAATGGCACATGGGATCTGGTTGAGCTTCCGAAAGACAGGAAAACTGTGGGGTGTAAATGGGTTTACAAGCTGAAACGAGGTGTGAATGATACGGAGGACAGGTACAAAGCGCGACTGGTTGCAAAAGGGTTTTCTCAGAAAGCAGGCATTGACTTTCATGAGATTTTTTCACCAGTGGTTAAAATTGTTTCAATTAGAATTGTGTTAGCTTTAGTTGCTTTGTTTGATTTAGAGTTACAGCAACTAGATGTTAAGACTGCATTTCTACATGGAGACTTAGATGAGGAAATATATATGGAACAACCAGAAGGGTTTGTTCAGCATCGCAATGAGAAATTTGTCTGCAGGCTCAAGAAGTCATTATATGGCCTGAAGCAGTCGCCTCGGCGGTGGTATAAGAAGTTTGATTCTTTCATGTTGAGTCAGAAATATATAAGAAGTGAATATGATCATTGTGTGTATTTTAAGCAATTGAAAAATGGCATGTTCATTATCTTAGTATTGTATGTTGACGATATGCTTTTAGCAAGCAAAAGCATTGAAGAAATCAACAGGTTGAAGACTCAGATGGCAAGGACATTTGATATGAAAGATCTAGGAGCAGCAAGACAGATTTTGGGCATGGAGATTTTCAGAGACAGGAGCAGTGGTAAGTTGTGGCTATCACAACAGAAGTATATTGAGAAAATACTTTTGAGATTTGGTATGAATAATGTGAAGCCTGTGTCAGTCCCTTTAGCTTCCCATTTTAAGCTTTCTTCGAGTTTATGTCCTAATACAGATGAAGAAAAGGATTATATGTCTCGAATTCCATATGCCAATGTAGTAGGATGTTTGATGTATGCGATGGTTTGTACTCGACCAGATATTTCACATGCAATTGGGGTTTTCAGCAGGTACATGGCAAATCCGGGTAAAGAACACTGGTCAGCAGTGAAATGGGTGCTTTGGTATTTGAGAGGCACAAGTAGTTATTGTATCACTTACAATAAGAGTAGTGAATTTGTTTGCGGGTATGTTGATTCTGATTTTGCAGGTGATTTGGATAAGAGAAGGTCAACTTCAGGATATGTCTTTACTCTTGCAGGTGGAGCTATTAGCTGGATGTCAAAGCTACAAAACATTGTTGCTTTATCCACTACTGAAGCAGAATACATTGCTGCTTCGCATGCTTTCAAAGAGGCGGTTTGGTTGAAAGGTTTGCTTGGTGAGTTTGGTAGGTTACAGGACAACATCAGGTTACTTTGTGATAGTCAAAGTGCAATACATTTGGCTAAGAATCCGGCCTATCATAGTAAATCAAAGCATATTCCAATTAAGTACCATTTTGTAAGACAAGTTATTACTGAAAGGGGAGTCTCTCTTGAAAAGGTGCATACAAAGGAGAATTGTGCAGACATGTTCACGAAACCAGTTTTGTTAGAGAAGCTACGCTGGTGTTTGGCTTCTCTTGGCTTGCAGAAAAGATAAAATAATAAAGAACAGGGCATCAGGCTAATTGTTGTCAAGGTGGAGATTGTTGAGATTTTCTGTTTTGAATAAATAGTCAAAAATCTCAGTAGGTGACAAAAATTAGGAATTTGTTGCTAGATTAGCTCCAGGTTGTTGGGAGGGAGTTAATGCATCCTAAATTTGAGTTGAGAGGATTTATGAGGAAGTTAGATTCTCCTTGCTATATAACAGGTATCCATACGGATTGTTTTGAGTGTGTGGGTGTGAGAGTTTGTAATCTCCTATTTATTAATAAAGAATTGTCGATGCCTGTTGTGTGGACGTAGCCCAGATTGGTTGGGTGAACCACGTTAATGCTTGTGTCTTTATGTGCTTGGTTTAATTGTTGTGTGTTAATTGTTTAATGATTTCCGCTGTGATAACTCCGACAAATATGTCTTATTTTTAGCAGTTTTTTTGAGGTGTAGGTGTGGTTGAATACCAAGGATGGTGTCCCCCAAGGGGGAGGGTTTTGTAACAGCCCTGGTGAAAATTCCATGTAATAAAAGTTAATAAAGTCAAAATAATAACCACGGTTGATGGGACACTTATTCCAAGATGAATGTTGACCAAAACATTCTAGTGAGGGTGTTCATTGGTTTATTAAGGCTAAGGAAATTGGAAAAGGAAATGGAAAAGGCTTTCAAAAGGCAAAATGGAATTTTTGGCACATTCATTTATGAAAATAATGGAAATTAGGAGAAAAGGAAGGCCGAAGGTCACAATTTTCATGTGAGGAGGAAAATGAATGAAAATAATGGAAAATGAAGAAAATAGAGGCCTAATTAATTAAAAGGCTTCTAAGGATCAGTTGGTAGCTTTTGTAAATTTAGTTTTGGAGCTCTCTCATTATTATCTCTCTCTCTCTCACTCTTGGACACTTCAATTTTTCTTGGAGCACTTTGGCATTAGATCAATAAATTCAAATAAGACAAGAGGAAGGAAGGACCAAGCATGGAAGATATGGATCAAGTAACTACAACAGGATTCTTCGCAGGTATCAATTTTCATGTGTGATTTCCTTGCTATTATGGCATGCATAGTATTGAATGTGGTTCTTTGTTTTCATGGCATGGGTTTTTCAAGGTGTGACAGTGTTTTTTAGCCTAGCCTTTCCATTTACAAATAGCCATGGTCTGATGGGGTTCTCGTGTTTTGGTTGAGCTGGATTGCCAAATGGATTTGAATCTGAATGGGGTGAATATCTAAATGATAGAACACCTAGCCAAGTAACGCCTGAACCAAACTATGGGTTGCAGTAAAGTCGAATAGTGTGTTTCCTCAATTAGGGCCTAGTGATCCGGTGTGGATTATAGTAAATACTAGGGGTGGGTCTCGGTTTGGGGCCTAGTGATCTGGTGTGGATTGTGATAAAGCCTAAGAGACTAGGAGACATGAAAAATTCCTCACAGTGTAGGTGGAGAAATTCAGTGGTATCCATGCTTTTTTTGGCCTAGTGATTAGGTGGAGATCATGGTAAAGCATGTGATTACATGTTTATTGTTTTGGCCTAGTGATCTAGTGTCGATTACTATAAATCTTGATTTCTATTGATGAGGGTGAGGTGGTTTACCCTCAGGATGCCCTGGTTCATTATTTCAGTTTGAGTCCCACATTCATGCTTAAATTATGGCATGAGGGTGATTGGATGAAGAGAGATTTGGTTGGCAACCAATCTATGGTCGGGTGGAACATGGTATTCTCATCCCGGGTTGGCTTTTACATTAATTAATAAGAGGTTCTTTCCTTAACATATTATGTGTAAATGTAAAGGTTTATATGTGGATTATATGGATGATATATCCTTGATATTTCTGTTGTTATTATGCTAGTTATAATCATGTATTATAACAATGATTATGTATGGATCTCCTCATTTTTTTATTTGCAAATGAATTAACAATGTATCTATGACCTAATAGATGAGCATGTAGCTAATGATGTAAGGGAACAATGCTTCTTAGTGATTCTCATACAAGTATGAGACCCTTATGCTTAAATATGTTATTTAAACTTGTAGATTACATATTTGTGACATGTTTTACAAAATGCATGTCATGGCTAGTAGGGGTCCAGTCTATACCTTGTCAATGTTTTTGCAAATTTATCATTTTTCTATTGTTATAATTCATTTATGAACTTGTCATTAAGTTATGGGCAGTGATTGGGCTCTAGGCCTAAAAACATGGTTCAAATCCCTGGGATGTTGGCACATGTCTGAGGAAAAATGTCCCTGGACGCATGCATGCCCATGTTCTGGGACCGTCCAGAGCCTCCCATATGCACCCAATCTCATACTATGGGAGCATCTGGGGGTATAATAGTCTAAAAACTTAGTGGGACCTAGGGGCTAGTTACTTGAGTGGTTGGGATGGCTCCTGGGAGTCTTTTTTTTGATGTGGAAGGTCTGTGTGATGTGTCTCTATTGATTCCACTTCCTTAAGGTCACCTAGGAGGTTGAATCATATCATAGTAGCCTCTTGTCGCATGTTTACCCCAATTGGTTGGTTACCTAGGTAGATATGAGAGGAGTGTGTTACACTGCAGTATACCACCCTGATGTTCTAGACAATCTCTCCCACGATGATATTTTCAACAATTCCAACACTTTATAGGATTCTAGCCCATAACCTTGTGTTGCTCCTCCAATGATCTAGGCTCATAAAACTCAATCATGTCTTTTAATTTTATCGACAACCCAAAAATCAATATCTGAATATTTTCCTTCTCCTCATTGAGGTAAGGCACATATCTCAATAACTCCAAGAACCTGCTAGTGTACTCCTCATAAATCATATACCCCATCTTTAGATCATAGAATTATTTTTCCCTATCATCATAGTACCTCTCTGATAGATACTTCTTCCTGAATAATCTCTCGAATTCACTCAAAGTCAAATTCTCCTCATAAATATCTCTGACATTCTTTCATCTTCCACCCATATATGTGCTTTACCTTTAAGGTTGAATGTAGCTATTATGGCCTTCATGTTTTCTGAGTAATCATGTAACCTTAAGAACTTATTAATTCTAAGAAACCATGCTTCTACATCCTATGATTTCTTCAGTTCCCCATCTAATGTAGCTGAATTTTCTTTTCTAAACTCATCCCACATATATCCCCTATCACTCATCCTATAAGGATGATAATGATGATGACCAATATACATGTTAGAACCAGAACTAGAATAATACCTGAGTCCATCACCCCTCCTGTCTGGAGTATCCAAGAACCTTACATCCATTATCATGTCATCTATATCTGACCTGTGCCCACTATGAGATACACTGCCATATGCCCCATTAGCCCTATCATCATGTCCATAGTTGATCCAATGTGGTCCATGTCTCTGCAATTTTGACAAATTCTGAAGAATTACTACATTGAATTCTACTTATTTCTCATGTGTTTGCATTATTATGTTATTATATGCTTTGCAAATCCTTATTTCTTCATTTAAACTCCTCAATATGTCTGTTAAGTCTCAATACTTCCCAACACCATGCTGCTCATCTTATTCATATGGAGAATCTTTGTATTCTACCATCTTGTTAGTCATCTTTGATCTCATTAGAGAACTTTTGAGGTCTAAAATGGACCTCCTAAGAAAAACGTACAACCAAAATAAACTTTATAAGAACCAATAGGATTCAAAATGATGATGTCAACCATGGGGGATGATTCACCATTTTTGGGGTAAAAAAGTAAAAGTATTAAAAAATAATAAAATAATATAATTACATTTTCAACTTGTATTTTCAACTTATCTCCCTAAGGTTTTACTCAAATTTCGAGCGGGAGTACTCGTTGGATGCAAAATTTAATTCCTCATCCAAGGAGTACCTGTGTTGCATACTTTCAATGGACCCTACCACACTAAAAATGATAAATGCATGAAAAAACATGATTGCAATCACATTTTTAATGTATTTCTCATTTTTCTTATAGTAGGGTCCATCTAAAGTATGCAACATGGGTACTCCTTGGATGAGGAATCAAATTCTACATCCAACAAGTGTTCTCGCTCGAAATTTGAGTAAACCCATAGGGAGATAAGTTGAGAATACGAGTTGAAAAAGTAGTTTTTTATTTTTCCCTCCAAAATTTGATGATGTAATCTAATCTTATTTTATTATGTCCAAAATTATTTCATAATTTCCTTACGAGGCCCATTTTAGACCTCAAAATTCCCCTAATGCTTCTTCCTGCAAGGCATATTATGCCAGCTAAACCAAATCAGAAACAAACCAACGCACCTTAGTATAGTTTGGGGAGTATGTCTCATCTGCAAGACCGACCAGATTAGCACAATAAATATATAAACATAATCAGATCAAAATATAAGCATCTTTTTAGCCACTATCCAGTTATCAATGCATGACTATGTTAACCACATACCATGACTTCATGCATAATGATGATCATCCAGCCAATGTATGCATAAAACATATGGACACTAACACACATAACCAATGCATGAACAACATATACTCACAAGAAATGCATTCAACAATGACACCATCAAATTTCATATAGAGACACCACTGCAATCATGACCAATGCCATGCATACAAAATAAGAACATAGACCACAAGCATAAGGACCTATATGAAATCGACATGTACATACAACAACACATTCATCCAAGGGGAACGAAAACCATACATCACCCAAGGAGAACATAACCATGCTCTAATACCACTCTGTAACAACCTCCTCCCACATCTACCCAAGTAACTGACCAACCGGGGTAAACATGTGATAAAGAGTTACTATGATATGATTCAACTCCCTATGTATCAATTAAGGAAGTGGAACCAATGAAACACAACCAAACTGACCTTCTACACATGCAACAGAACCCCCAGGATCCATCCAACCCATCCAGGTGACCAACCCCTTAGAAAAACTGACCTTTTGCTACATTAAAGCCTCAGTTTCTTCCTTGACATGGGCATGCATGCAACTATGACCCTCCATTCGCTGTCAAAACAAGGAATGCATGAGACTAGGGACTTTTCCAGGTATTTTTGTGCCAATGACTCCACATTATGTGCCACTTTTTCAGGGCTAGGACTCAGGCTAGTGCCCAAAACTCCATGAAATTCCAGTAATGAAAAATAACATCGAAACAATGATATGCATGGAAATACTTGAATAAGTACTTGACTAGACCCCTACTAGCCATGGCATAAATTTCATCAAACATGTCACAAATATGCATTCTACAAGTTTAAACAAAAAAATTGAGCATAGGGGTCCCACAACACCATGGTTATCTAGGAAATGGTAAGGCTAGTAAAAGACATTGTCAATCCAGGCAGTCCTTCATGTCAATGATAGATCATAAACAAATAACCACATGTATATGCCATGCATGCAAAAACTAGTGAGGAAATCATACATGCAACTCGGTACCTACAAGAAAAACCCGTTGTAGATGCTAATCTTGATGTCCTCTTGCGCTTTCCTGATTTTAATTTTCCTTCTTGCTCCAAATCACAAGTATGTCACACTCCTCCAAGAGTGCTCCAAGAAAACTCAAAGTGTCCAATAATATGAGAGAGCGAGAAAGAGAAAATCAGAGCTAAGACACTGAACTGATCGTGTTAGGTCCCTATAATACTAGTGTATCCCCTTATTATTATTGTTGTTCCTTTACATTTTTATTGTTATGTCTACTAGGATTATATTGTGATCCCTTGGACTCCTATATATAGAAAGGAGGTTTTTTAATTTCAATCATCAAAGAATTGTTCATTTATTTAATGTAAAGGAGATTTCCCCCTCAAATAGGCTTATTTCTAAGTCATTTATCTTTGTTTTCTTCTATTTTGTGAGCTGGTTTCATAACATGACGTATCAAAGCTTTGGATTCTAGGGTTTCGCTGCTGCAAATAGGTCATCTTGGAATTTTTTCTATAATTTTTTTTTACGAAGGTTTATAAGCTATAAAAAAAACCCATTTGAGCTGAAATCTGGAGAAACGTCATGTAAAAATGTCAATTCTTGGTTCTCTATATTTTTTTATATATGATATGAGGAATTTAGGGATTTTGCAGGCTCCAGAATTTGATCTCAAATAGGTGATTTAGGGAAAATCGTCATAAGTTTCATTTCATACATCAGATTCAAATTCTGTAAAAAGTGGTCACACTTGCATGGACTGTAGTTGCTTTTTTATCTAGTTCAGAGCCAAAATTAAAAACAGTGACATGTGGAACATCGTACAATTTCACTCTGTTGAACCACTCTATAATTAGGTCATTGTTGGAGATAGGGCATAAATTTATCTTGAAGAATACAAATTAGGTCTGACATATGGCATTGGAAAGAATACTCAGAGGGCTACTATAGGACTAAGTATCAAATCTTGGGGATACTAAATTGCATAGATACATCAGTTTCAATATCAAGCTCCTCAAAAGCAAGAAAAAGGTGTGTATTTTTTTTTAATTGCACAAGTCTTGTTTGAAAAATCAATTGGAAGTGATTCCAAGGGGATATTGAAGAATAAATATCAGTATTGGGTTCTAAATTCCCCCCCAAAAATGATTCCACACCCATTAAGCCCTCATAAGGCTCTACTATGACTCATGAAGAGGAATAAGTGCAACATGATATATCAAAATTACGAGACCAAGTGCAATAAATTTTGCTCTCGCAAAGAGTAACAAAAAATGAAATGGAAGCTAATATGGATGGTTTGAAGAAAGACGTGGATGGATTGAAGAAAGGCATGGAATCTAAGATGGATGGTTTTAAGAGCGGTGTGGAAGCTAAGAACGATGGTATAGAATAAAAACTGAAAGGAAACATGGAAGACATGAAGAATGGTCTAAAAGAAGACATGGAAAATTTGAAGGAAGGTTTGACAAAGTTGCTAAAAGAAATGATTCATAATGGTGAAATGGTAGTAAATGAAACTCATGATGAGAACAAAATAAATTTTAATCATGATTTCATAGACTTTAATGTTGGATTTAAGACCCACCATATTCCAAAGATCAATATGAGGAATTTTTATGGCAAGGATTCGATAACATGAATACTATAGATGGAGAAATATTTTGATCTCCATAATGTGAAAAACACACAAAAGGTATGCATTTCAACTTTATATTTAGAATAAAATACATTTATATGGTATCGATGGCTTTGCTCTCGTAAAAAAATTTCACTTGGTCAATTTTTACATAGGAAATGATAGCACATTGTGAGGATACAAAGAGAAACACCTTCTAAATTAGCCAATTGACAAGTCTCAAACAAAAGGGTTCACTGGTGGAGCACATTGAGGACTTCCAAAAATTGAATATAAGGGTAATGGAAACTCCATAGGAACACAATATTGATTTCTTCATAGGGACTTTAAAGGATAACATCCAACATGAGGTTCGCCTTTGGGAACCTGATTCATTGGAGAAGGCATTCAGGTTGGCAAGAAAAAATGAAAGAAAAATTATGGTGACAAGGAATCCTACCACTCACAACTATAAATATTGAAGTGTTGCTACTCCTATACTTCCACAACCTACAAGGTTGACACCACAACAATTAGAAGAAAAAAGAGAAAAATGGTTTTGCTACAGTTGTGATAACAAATACACTAAAGGTCATAAGTGTGCTGAGAAGAAATTATTTTACATAGATTGTGAAGAAGAGGAAGAAAAGGAACAAGAAATTTCAAAAGAAGAATATATACACTAGGAACCAACCCTAGAGGAAGAATAAATGAATACGACAATATCCTATAATGCATTGGCAGGAATTACCACTCAAACTCTCAAGATAGAAGGACATATCAAGAAGAAAAATTTAATAGTGCTAATTGATGTAGGTAGTACCCATACTTTTATTCATTTTAAGGTAGCCAAGGAATTGAATTGCTCCATATACCCATCATCAGAGTGTCAAGTGATGGTTTCAAATGGAGGAACTATAAATTGATCTGGAAAGTGCCATAATATCAAACTAACCATAGGGTAATATGTATTGAATAGTCCAATTCTCTCCATCCCAATGGGTGTTTCTGATGTTGTATTAGGAGTACAATGGTTACAAACTTTGGGGGTGGTAGATTTTAATTTTCAAGAACTTTTCTTGAATTTTTTTTCGAAAGGAAAGGAAGTTGAATTACGGTGTATCACAGGGAAGCCAGAAAATATGATTAGCTCTAATGTCATGAAAAAGCTTTTGAAGAAAGGACAACGAGGCGTAATTGCACAATTATGCAAACTACAGGTTCAAACATCAAAATCATTTATTTCTCTAGATCTCCAAAAAGTCTTGGACAATCATTCCAAGGTATTTGAGACTCCCAAAGGACTCCCACCTATTCGTGATCATGATCATGCTATTCATGTGATTCCAGGAAGTGTTCCTCCAAACATCAAGCCTTACATATATCCTTATACTCAAAAGAGTGAGATTGAACGTGTGGTTGTAGAAATTCTAGAGGCTGGTATAATTCAACCTAGTCAAAGTCCTTCCTCTAATCCAATAGTATTGGTGCACAAGAAAGATGGATCATGGCATATGTGTCTGGATTTTAGGGAGCTCAACAAGCTCACTATTAAAGATAAATTTTCCATCCCCATCATTGATGAATTATTGGATGAATTACATGGAGAAATTTACTTCACCAAGCTAGATCTTCATTCTGGATATCATCAAATTAGAATTAATACTGAAGACATTCTAAAAATAGCATTTAGAAATCATGAGGGTAATTATCAATTCCACATTTCAAGGTTTGATGAGTTCCATTTTCAAACCCTTCCTTAGAAAATTTGTGTTAGTATTTTTTGATGATATACTGATCTACAACAAGTCTTGGAAGGATCATGCTCAACATGTTGACATGGTGCTCAAACTATTGGAGGAGAAACAATTATATGCAAACACCTCCAAATGTTTATTTGGAGTACAGGAGGTGGAATATTTGGGTCATATTGTATCTCATTAGGGTGTTAAGGTAGACCCTAACAAAATTAAATCCATTAAGGAATGGAAAATCCCTACAACCATAAAGCATCTTTGAGTATTTCTGGGGTTAACAAGGTATTATTGCAAGTTTGTTAAGAATTATGGGAAAATATTGGCACCTCTAACATCATTACTGAAGAAAGATGCATTTTGTTGGAATCCTGAATCAACTAATGCCTTTAAACATATTAAAGAGGAAATGTGCCAATCACCGGTATTATCTACACCAGACTTCACAAAAACCTTTATTGTGGAATGTGATGCCTCAGGAAATGGAATTGGTGTGGTTTTAATGTAAGAAGGAAGACCCATTTCTTTTGAAAGTCATCCAATCAAAGGAAAGTATTTACTGAAACCTATTTATGATAAGGAAATGTTGGAAATACTACATGCACTAAAGAAATGGTGACCTTACCTAATGGGAATACACTTCAAGGTAAAAACAGATCATGAAAGGCTTAAATACTTTTTGGAACAAACATTATCTTTAGAAGAGCAGCAAAAATAGGTCACGAATATTTTGGGTTATGACTTTGAAATCATCTACAAAAAGGGAAGCAAATTGTTTTTGAAAATGCACTCTCAAGAAAGGATGAGGATGTGGAAGCATTGGTTTGTGTCATTTATATTATCCAACCTGAGTGGATAACCGAAGCAAGGGATGAATGGAAGAATGACGAAGAGGTGTGGACACTCATTCAAAAGCTGCAGCAAGATCCCAGTACATCTGAAACATTTAGCTGGAAAAATGATTCATTATGGTACAAATATCACTTATATCTTTGTAAGAATTCCCAACTCAAACAAAATATTCTTTTGGAATTTCACACCTCTCCCTTAGGAGGGAACCCAGTATTTTTTAAAAATTACCACAAGGTCAAGAAGGAATTTTTCTGGGTTGGCCTTAAATCTGATATTCAAAATTTTGTGGCAGAATGATTGGTTTTCCAACAAAATAAATTTGAGACAATTAAGACCCCAGTTCTGTTACAACCTGTATCCATTGGCGGTCAACGTTGGGAGGGGGTTTCAATGGATTTTATCAGAGTTTTACCCAAGTCTGAATGAAAGACTGCCATCATGGTGGTAATTGATAGACTTACCAAGTATGCACACATTTGTGCATTATCTCATCCATTTAAAGCCAGTACAGTTGCTACTGCATTTATGGAAACAATTCAAAAGCTACATGGAAACCTAAACATTATTGTAAGTGACAGAGATCCCATTTTTACAGGAAATTTTTGGATGGAATTATTTTCTTGTTTTGGTACTCAATTAGCTCATAGCTCATCATATCATCCTCTATATAAATTATACAATATGCATGTATATTAATAGACTCCCCTAATCTAACAATTAAATCAATTGTTAAATACATAATCCTTCTACTCAATTCTTTGCGGAAATTAAATCGCCAATTTCAAAACATATGAAGAAAAATCAATGGCACATAACAAGATGATTTACCGGGAAAGCTTAAATCTAAAAACCCTAACTATCATATATTATGTATATCATGGAATCATGAAACAATCTCATACAAAGCTCAGCTCATAGAGCTCTCAGTACAATATACAGTCGTCTCATACTGTCATGCAGAAATTTGCATATCTATGCATCAATTCTTGCCTCTTGATAGCCTGCCTCCACTGCGCAATCCCTGCTAAAGAAGATCCCTGAATGAATTTGATCTTGCCTTGCCTGTACTATTCAATCCTCATTGGCAACTCCAATGTGTGTGTATATGCATTGAATGCATCACTACAGTCACAACTGATAGTCAAACACACCCTTTTACTTATCTCTCCACTGGGTCTCCACTAGATCTGACATGCAAGTAGTTAACTGATGTATTTCTTCAGTTGCAAGTAAGACGCTACTTGTGAATTAATTAAATAATTAATACACTCATCTTTCACTAGTGTATCTTTAGTTACAACTAGAACAACTGAGTTTAACTCACTTAACTGAGTTAAACTAAATAACAACTCACATAACTACTCTTCCAACTCTATTACAACTGTGTCACACTCAGTTACAATGAATTCCATCATGAATGAGTCACCAACCAACCTTGTAACTCGTAATTCCTTCAGCTACCTAGTTTGCCACATCAATTAAATGAAATCAAGTGCTCCAAGAGAATAAGTTATTATTTATTGTCTAATTATCATTAAGGGTTAATAATAATCTACATGCATTCTATTTTTAGATTTGCGATCTATAAATAAACTTTGCCCATGTTCTAAAAATAGAAACTCATCTAGAGATAGAATTTTCTCAACCATCTAGAATCAGCATCCTTCTAATTTTAGAATATGCTCACCATTCTAAAAATAGACATACACCTAAAAATATCCTGCACACCCCACCTAGTGAAGGTGCTTAATTTTCACTAGGATCGTCATCTTGTTGAATCTCAACACTCCCTCTCAACAATAAAGGGATTGTCCTTCACCCCGATCTTGTCTCTATGGTATTCAAATTTTCTCCTAGTGAGCACCTTCGTTAGAATATCTGCATCCTAGTCTTCCGTAGGAATGTACTGAAGTAACATGATCTTCCACTGCACACAATCTCTAATATGATGATACCAGATATCTATATGCTTAGATCTATCATGAAACATAGGATTAATCGAGAGTTTAATACAACTCTAATTATCACAATGAATCACTATAGGATCTAAATGAGAACCGAACAAACCGACCAGGGTCTTCCTCGTCCAGATAGCCTCACATGCATCTTGACTTGCTGCCATGTATTCCACTTCTGCTGAACTGAGTGCCACAGATCTTTGTTTCCAGTTGTTCCAAGAAACAGTTGTAGATTTGATACTGAAAACCCCTCTTGATGTGCTCTTTCTGTTCATTAGGTTTCTTGCCCAATCTGCATCCGTGAAGCCATGCAAATTCACCTCATCTATTTGTCTTTACCATAATCCATACTCAGATGTGCCCTTGAGATATCTCAGGACATGCTTGCCCACCTTCCAAAAGATCTTGGTAGGTTTAACCATCACTTGACTAATCTGGTTCACCGCATAGCATATGTTTGGTCTTGTATTAACTAAATACATGAGCGAACCCACCAAATATCGATAGACAGTAGAATCCACTACCTTTGCCGATGTAGCATCCTCTTTCCTCAAATTTCTTGGAAAATGAGTATCCATGGGTTTGCAGTCCTCCATGTGAAACTTATCGAGTATCTCCCGAGCATACTTGCCTTGAGACATAAACATTTCACCTTCTCGCTGCCATATTTCTAATCCAAGGAAATAGTGAAGGAGGCCTATATCCTTCATCTCAAACTCCTTTGCAAGGTCCTCCTTGCATGAGTGTATCAGCTATTCAACACCAGTCAGTATTAAATCATCAACATAAAGAACAATGATTAAAAGCTTATCCTCCACCACAATCTAGTATAGGTTTGCATCCGCCTCACTCTTTGCGAATCCAAGTCCAGTGAAATAGCTGTCGATCCGAATGTACCAAGCATGGGGTGCTTGCTTCAGCCCATACAATGCTCTTTTGAATCTTCACACATTGTGACTCGCTGCTGAAGATCTCAAATCCTTCAGGCTGCTCAATGTACACTTCTTCCTCAATGATCACATTAAGGAACGCGGCCTTCACATCCATCTGATGAATGTGCCAACCCATCTACGTTGAGAAAGAAAGGATGGTCCTTATAGAAGAATACCATGCAACAGGTGCAAAGGTTTCTTCATAATTAATCCCCTCGATCTGTGAGAAGCCCCAGGCCACAAATCTTTCCTTATACTTCTCAACACTCCCATGAGTAGCTTGCTTTACCTTGTAGATCCATCTTGAACCTACCACTGATTTATAAACCGGCCTTGGAACAATTTCCCAAGCACTGTTTCTAACAATGGAGTCATACTCCTCCACCATTGCATCTACCCATGTGGGCTCCTACACTGCTTCCTGGAAAGAAGATGGCTCTGTCACAATACATTTTCTCATGAGAGCCATGTATCTAGTGAATTGGTCAAGAGACTGTCTTAGTCTGCACTGTGAAGTAGGGACTCCTACATTCTATGTCACATCAAGCATTAGCCTCTTAGCTTCTGTGGTACGCCTTCTACCAGTTCTGATGTTTGGCTCTGCGTGAGTGGACTCCTCCACTCCATTATCCTCCTCCTATGGCTGATCCACATCTTGAGGCTCATCTTTGGGAACAAGTAGTTCCTCCTTTGCATGCAAGTGTAGCTCCCTCTCAAGCGACAACTTCATGGCTTTCTCCTCATTGAATTTTATATCTCTTCGCACCACATCCATCTAACTGTTTCGAAAATAAACACAATAATTATGGGGTGTTTCTATGTACCCCACAAATATCCCAACTTCAGTAGTCGCCTCCAGCTTCCTCCTGACGTTCTTGGTCACATGAACATAAACAGATGAGCCAAAAATCTTAAAGTGAGAAACATCTGGTTTCTTACTAGTAAAAGCTTTTTCAGGTGTACTCTATGAGGACAACGGTTTTGCACATAAACCGCAATGTTGCATGCTTCCGCCCATAAGTGCATTGGCAGACCCTGATCATGCAGCATAGCTCGTGCAGCACCCATGATCGTTCTATTCTTCCTCTCTGTGACCCATTTTGTTGTGGGTTATGAAGCGCTATGAGTTCTCTCTGAATTCATTCTTTGCTACAAAATTATTTGAATTCGTTCGAGATATATTCACCACCATTATCACTTCGTAGAGCCTTCACTTGCTTCCCCAACTCTTTCTCAACCAATACTTTAAACTCACAGAACTTTGAGAATGTTTGATCCTTCTTCTGCATGAATAAGATCCAGCATCTACGAGAATAGTAATCAACAAAAATAACATAATACATGTGTTTTTCTATTGAAGCAACCGAAAATGGTCCACACACGTCTGTGTGAATTCTCTCCAGGATCCCTGAAGCACGGTTCTCCTTTCCATGAAAGGTGGTCTTCACAAACTTACCCATAGTACATCCCTTGCACTGATCTATATGCGTAAGCGTACCCTTGGGAAGTCCAGTAGAAATCTGCTGCAAAATTTTCAAGGCGCCATGGTGAAGATGGCCCAATCTCTTGTGCCATAATTCGCCCTCATCCCGGCTCACCACTTCTTCTTCTTTGCTCACCATTGCAGCACAGCCATCTACCTCTAGCTTGTAGAGATTCTTAACTCGAATCCCTATCCTCTTGGTTTGACCCATTTTTTTATGTCGCGGGAAAGCTTTTCCATCGCTAAAAACAACATCATAACCTCTGTCCTCCAACATCACGACTGAGACCAAGTTATTCTTTAGACCTAGAACATGCATAACATCTTTTAACAGAAATGCTTTACCTGACTCCCTCTCAAAGGTAATGGTACCAATTTCGGTCGCATTTTATCATCCATTGTCGCCCATCTCTATATCCATTTGGAGATCTTTATCCTCCAAGTCGTTGAAAAGCTCCTTATCTCCCGTGATGTGGAAGGAAGCGCCACTGTCAAGATACAACACCGATCCCATTGTGCTTGAAACCAAGCACGCGATCAAAGAGAAATAAATTTCACATTGCAAGGTAAGGGCCTCACCAGCTACAGCTCCAGCAGCCTTCTTGTTCTTCTTTTTCAGAGGGAAGTTAGTGGCGAGATGCCCATGTTCGTGACAGTGAAAACACTTCACCTTGGACAAATCCAGCTTCTTGCCTTTAGCCTCGGATTTTGGATCAGATTTCTTCCCCTTCCCTTTTCTCGCTTTGGTAGCCAAAGCACAATCATCTTCATCATCATGTTTTTATGAAGAGCCATCCCTGGTACTCCACCATATCTCCTCCTGCACTAGATTCGACCAAATTCGCTCCCAATCCGGCAGTTTCTCCCGCCCATTGACAATCTTGATAACTGTGCCAACTCTTCGGAAGTCCAAGGAGAGCCAAGCTCACCAAGTCATCATCAACAACTGTAATTCCCACACTCCCCAGCTCATTCCTACATCGGACAAACTTTGTGAGATACTTTGGAATACTATCGCCCTTCTCCATTTTGATTTTTCTGAGTTTATCTTTCAGCACCAATTTCCTATGGTCACTCCTACTTTGGAAAAGATCTGTCAAAGCCTTCCACATTGCAAATGTAGTGGCTTTCCCGTGAAGGCTTGACACAATATGGTCTTTCACACCTTCCAACAGAATTCTTCTCGTCTTCGCTACTTTATTTTTCCAGACGTCAAGTAATGCAGCATCCGTCGAAGTGGGCTTAGGAACATCGCTATCGATGAACTCCTTCAAGCCATTATCTTCAAGCACCACCTCCATCCTATCCTTCCAAGATATTTATTTCGAGCTACCCTTGAGTGCATACTCCAACCACAACCCATCGAAATCCATTTCAATGTTTACTCAACTGTCGCACAAAGAAATTCTTGCAGCAAATTCGAATTGTTCCACCAGCACAAAACTCAGCACCGCTTCAATATTGCAATCTCCAGTGATTAACACTGCTCCGATACCATGTAGAAATTATAAAATATGCATTTATATTACTGGACTCCATTGATCTAACAATTAAATCCACTGTTAAATACAGAATCCTTCTACTCAATTCTTTGTGGAAATTAAATCACCAATTGCAAAACATATGAAGAAAAATCAATTGCACATAACAAGATGTTTTACCGAGAAAGCTTAAAGCTAAAAATCCCAACTATCATATATTATGTATATCATGGAATCATGAAACAATCTCATACAAAGCTCAGATCATATAGCTCTCAGTACAATATACAATCGTTGCACACTGTCATGCAGAAATTTACATATCTATGCACCAATTTCTTGCCTCCTGACAGCCTGCCTCTACTGCGCAATCCCTACTGAAGAAGATCCCTGAATGAATTCAATATTTCCTTTCCTGTACTGTGCAATCCTCATTGGCAACTCCAATGTGTGTGTAGATCCATTGAATGCATCACTATAGTCACAACTGATAGTCAAACACACCCTTTCACTTATCTATCCACTGGATTTGACATGCAAGTAGTTAACTGTTGTATTTCTTCAGTTGCAAGTAAGACACTACTTGTGAATTAATTAAATAATTAATTCACTCATATTTCACTAGTGTACCTTTAGTTACAGCTAGCACAAATGAGTTTAACTCACTTAACTGAGTTAAACTAAATAACAACTCCCATAACTACTCTTCCAACTCTGTTACAACTGTGTCACACTCAATTACAATGAATTCCATCATGCATGAGTCACCAACCAACCTTGCAACTCATAATTCCTTCAGCTAACTGGTTTGCCACATCAATTAACTGAAATCAAGTGCTCCAAGAGAATAAGTTATTATTTATTGTCTGATTATCATTAAGGGTTAATAATAATCGACATGCTTTCTATTTTTAGATTTGCGATCTATAAATAGACTTCACCCATGTTCTAAAAATAGAAACTCATCTAAAGATAGAATTTGCTCAACCATCTAGAATCAGCATCCTGCTAATTTTAGAATATGCTCACCATTCTAAAAATAGACATACACATAAACATAGCATGTGGGCCCCACCTAGTGAATGTGCTTAATTTTCACTAGGATCATCATCTTGTTGAATCTCAACACTCCCTCTCAACAAGAAAGGGATTATCCTTCACCCCGATCCTGTCTCTATGGTATTCGAATTTTCTCCTGGTGAATGCCTTGGTCAGAATATCTGCATCCTGATCTTCTGTAGGAATGTACTGAAGCAACATGATCTTCTGCTACACACAATCTCTGATATGATGATACCGGATATCTATATGCTTAGATCTATCATGAAACACGGGATTAATCAAGAGTTTAATGCAACTCTGATTATCATAATGAATCAATGTAGGATTTAAATGAGAACCGAACAAATCGACCAGGGACTTCCTCATCCAGATAGCCTCACATGAAGCTTGAATTGCTGCCATGTATTCCACTTCCATTGAACTGAGTGCCACAGATCTTTGTTTCCTGTTGTACCAAGAAATAGTTGTAGATCTGATACTGAAAACCCCTCCTGATGTGTTCTTTCTGTCCGTTGGGTTGCCTACCCAATCTGCATCCGTGAAGCCATGCAACTTCACCTCATCTTTCTGTCTATACCATAATCCATACTCAGATGTGCCCCTGAGATATCTCAGGACATGATTTATGCCTTCCAAAATATCTTGGTAGGCTTAACCATCACTTGACTAAGATTGTTCACCGCATAGCATATGTCTGGTCTTGTATTAACTAAATACATGATCGAACCCACCAACTATCAATACATAGTAGCATCCACTACCTCGGCCGATGTAGCATCCTCTTTCCTCCAATTTCCTGGAAGAGGAGTATCCATGGGTTTTTAGTCCTCCATGTGAAACTTACTGAGTATCTCCCAAGCATACTTGCCTTGAGACACAAATAGTTCACCTTCTCGTTGCCATATTTCCAATCCAAGGAAATAGTGAAGGAGGCCCATATCCTTCATCTCAAACTCCTTTGCAAGGTACTTCTTGCATAAGTGTATCAACTGCTCATCACCAGTCAGTATTAAATCATCAACATACAGAAAAATGATTAAATGCTTACCCTCCACCACAATCTAGTATAGGTTTGCATCTGCCTCACTCTTGGTGAAGCCATGTCTAGTGAAATAGATGTGGATATGAGTGTACCAAGCATGGGGTGCTTGCTTCAGCACATACAACGCTCTTTTGAGCCTGCACACATGCGACTCACTGTTGAAGATCTCAAATCCTTTAGGTTGCTCAATGTACACTTCTTCCTCAATGATCCCATTAAGGAATGTAGTCTTCACATCCATCTGATGAATGTGCCAACCCATCTACACTGAGAGAGCAAGGATGGTCCTTATGGAAGAATACCGTGCGACAGGTGCAAAGGTTTCTTCATAATCAATACCCTCGATCTATGAGAAGCCCTGGGCCAAAAATCTTGCCTTATACTTCTCAACACTCCCATGAGCAACTTGCTTTACCTTGTAGATCCATCTTGAACCTACCATTGATTTATCAACCGGGCTTGGAACAATTTCCCAAGCACTGTTTCTGACAATGGAGCCATACTCCTCCACCATTGCATCTACCCATGTGGGCTCCTGCATTGCTTCCTGAAAAGAAGATGGCTTCGTCACAATACATTTGCTCATGAGAGCCATGTATCCAGTGAATCAGTCAGGAGACTGTCTTTGTCTGCGCTGTGAAGTAGGGACTCCTACATTCTATATTGCATCAAGCTTCAGCCTCTCAGTTTCTGTGGTACGCCTTCTGCCAGTTCTGATGTTTGGCTCTCCATGAGTGGACTCCTCCACTCCATGATCCTCCTCCTGTGGTTGATCCACATCTTGAGGCTCATCTTTGGGAACAATTAATTCCTCCACTGCATGCAAGTGTAGCTCCCTCTCAAGCGACAACTTCATGGCTTTCTCCTCATTGAATTTTATATCTCGTCGCACCACAGCCATCCGACTGTTTTGCAAATACACACGATAATTATGGGGTGTTTCTATGTACGCCACAAATATCCCAACTTCAGCAGTCGACTCCAGCTTCCTCTTGGCGTTCTTGGTCACATGAACATAAACAGATGAGCCAAAAATCTTAAAGTGAGAAACATCCGGTTTCTTACCAGTAAAAGCTTCTTCAGGTGTACTCATGCCAAGTACTCTATGAGGACAACGGTTTTGCACATAAACCACAGTGTTGCTTGCTTCTTCCCACAAGTGCATTAGTAGGCCCTTATCATGTAGCATAGCTCGTGCAACACCCATGATCGTTCTATTATTCCTCTCCGCGACCCCATTCTATTGTGGGTTATGAGGCGCTATGAGTTCTCTCTGAATTCCTTATTTTCTACAGAAGTCTTTAAATCCGTTCGAGATATATTTACGACCATTATCGCTCTGCAAAGCCTTCACTTGCTTCCTCGACTGTTTCTCCACCAATGCTTTAAACTCACAGAACTTTGAGAATGTTTGATCCTTCTTCTGCATGAATAAGATCCAGCATCTACGAGAATAGTCATCAACAAAAATAACATAATACCTGTGTTTTTTTGTTGAAGCAATCGAGAATGGTCCACACATGTCTATGTGAATTCTCTCCAAGATCCCCGAAGCATGGTTCTCCTTTTCATGAAAGGTGGTCTTCACAAACTTACCCATAGTACATCCCTTGCACTGATCTATCTATGCAAGTGTACCCGTGGGAATTCCAGTAGAAATCTGTTGCAAAATTTTCAGGGCGCCATGGTGAAGATGGCCCAATCTCCTGTGCTATAATTCGCCCTCATCCTATCTCACCACTTATTCTTCTTTGCCCACCATTGCAGCGCAGCCATCGATCTCCAGCCTGTAGAGATTACAAACTCAAATCCCTATCCTCTTGGTTTGACACATTGTTTTATGTCGCGGGAAATATTTTCCATCGCTGAAAACAACGTCATAACCTCTGTCCTCCAACATCATGACTGAGAGAAAGTTCTTCTTTAGACCTGGAACATGCATAACATCTTTCAAGAGAAATGGTTTACCTGACTCCCTCTCAAAGGTAATGGTACCAATGTTGGTCGCATTGTATCATCCATCGTCACCCATATCTATATCCATTTGGAGTTCTTTCTCCTCCAAGTCACTGAAAAGCTCCTTATCTCCCGTCATGTGGAAGGAAGCACCATTGTCAAGATACCACACCAATCCCATTGCGCTTGAAACCAAGCATGCGATCAAAGAGAAATAAAGTTCAAATTATGAGGCAAGGGCCTCACTAGCTACAACTCCAGTAGCCTTCTTGTTCTTATTTTGCTGTGGGAAGTCAGTGGCGAGATGCCCATGTTCGTGACAGTGAAAACACTTCACCTTGGAAAAATCCAGCTTCTTGCCTTTAGCCTCAGATTTTGGATGGGATTTCTTACCCTTCCCTTTCCTCGCTTTGGCAGCCAAAGCACAATCCTCTTCATCATCATTTTTCTATTAAGAGCCATCCCTGGTACTCCGCCTCATCTCCTCCTACACTAGATCTGACCAAAGTTGCTCCCAATCCAGCAGTTTCTCCCGCCCATTGACAAAGCCTTGATAACTGTGCCAAATATTTGGAAGTCCAAGGAGAGCCAAGCTCACCAATTCATCATTAGCAACTGTAATTCCCACACTCCCCGGCTCACCCCTACATTGGACAAACTTCGTGAGATACTTTGTAATATTGTCACCCTTCTCCATTTTGATTTTTTTGAGTTTATCTTTCAATGCCAACTTCCTATGGTTGCTGCTGCTTTGGAAAAGATCTGTCAAATCCTTCCACATTACAAATGGAGTGGCTTTCCCATGAAGGCTTGGCACAATATGGCTTTCACACCTTCCAACAGAATTATTCTCATCTTCGCTACTTTCTTTTGCCAGGCGTCAAGTAATGCAGCATCCGTCGAAGTGGGCTTAGCAACATCGTTATCGATGAACTCCTTCAAGCCATTATCTTCAAGCACTGCCTCCATCCTGTCCTTCCAGGCTATGTAGTTCGAACTACCCTCGAGTTCATACTCCAACCACAACCCATTGAAATCCATTTCAATGTTTACTCGACTGTCGCACGAAGAAATTCTTGCAGCAAATTCGAATTGTTCCATCGGCACAAAACTCAGCACCGCTTCAATATTGCAATCTCCAGTGATTAACACTTCTCTGATACCATGTAGAAATTATACAATATGCATGTATATTACCGGACTCCCCTGATGTAACAATTAAATCCACTGTTAAATAAAGAATCCTTCTACTCAATTCTTTACGGAAATTAAATCGCAAATTGCAAAACATATGAAGAAAAATCAATCGCACATAACAAGATGTTTTTCCTGGAAAGCTTAAAGATAAAAGCACCAACTATCATGTATTATGTATATCATGGAATTATGAAACAATCTCATACAAAGCTCAGATCATAGATCTCTCAGTACAATATACAATCGTCTCACACTGTCATGCAGAAATTTGCATATTTATGCACCAATTTCTTGCCTCCTAATAGCCTGCCTCCACTGCGCAATCCCTACTGAAGAAGATCCCTGAATGAATTCGATCTTGCCTTGCCTATACTATGCAATCCTCATTGGCAACTCCAATTTGTGTGTAGATGCATTGAATGCATCACTATAGTCACAACTGATAGTCAAACACACCCTTTCACTTATCTTTCCATTGGGTCTCCACTGGATCTAACATGCAAGTAGTTAACTAATGTATTTCTTCAATTGCAAGTAAGACACTACTTGTCAATTAATTAAATAATTAATTCACTCATCTTTCACTAGTGTATCTTTAGTTACAACTAGCACAACTGTGTTTAATTCACTTAACTGACTTAAACTAAATAACAACTCCCATAACTACTCTTCCAACTTTGTTACAACTATGTCACACTCAGTTACAACGAAGTCCATCATGCATGAGTCACCAACCAACCCTGGAACTCGTAATTCCTTCAGCTAACTGGTTTGCCACATTAGTTAACTGAAATCAAGTGCTCCAAGAGAATAATTTATTATTTATTGTCTGATCATCATTAAGGTTTAAAAATAATCAACATGTGTTCTATTTTTAGATTTGTGATCTATAAATAGACTTCGCCCATGTTCTAAAAATAGAAACTCATCTAAAGATAGAATTTTCTCAACCATCTAGAATCAACATCCTGCTAATTTTAGAATATGCTCACCATTCTAAAAATAGACATACACCTAAAAATACCCTGCAGGCCCCACCTACTGAAGGTGCTTAATTTTCACTAGGATCATCATCTTGTTGAATCTCAACATCCTCAATCTGATGGGAAAACTGAGATAGTGAACAAATGTCTGGAAGAATATCTTTGTTTATTTGTATCTGATAAACAGATACAATGGGTCAAGTGGTTACCTCTGGTTGAATGGTTGTATAACACTTCATTCCATACTGCGGAAAAAGTGACCCCATTTATGGCACTTTATGGATATCATCCACCCTCCATCACATCATCTTTAAGACAAAATTCTAAGGTTCAAGCAGTGGAAGATTACATCGAGTATCAACAAAAAGTTCTCCAACTCTTAAAGGATAACATCACCTTGGTGCAAAATCAAATGAAACAACAGGCATATCAACATTACAACGAAATAATTTTTCATGTAGGCGACTGGGTATTTTTACGGCTACAACCGTACAAACTAATGTTCCTCAAGAAAGCTAAGAAGGATAATAAACTATCACCAAAGTACTATGGTCCTTAAAAAGTGTTGCAAAAGATTGGTACTATGGCATACAAATTGGATCTTCTTGCATCTTCCCGAGTGCACCCAGTTTTCCATTTTTCATTCCTAAATAAGGTTATAGGTTGCAAGCTCCTAGTTCAAACAATATTTCCAGAACTTGACGAATAAGGAAAAATCATATTGGAACCTGAAGCAATCATGGAAACAAGAACTTGACAGCTACAAAATCAATCAATTTCAGAGTATCTCATCAATTTGAAGAACTTACCTGTTGAATATTCGACATGGGAGGTTGAGAATTTTATACAAAAGCATCCAAAACTACTCACGTGTTGAGGACAAAAAAAAAATTAAGGAGAGGGGAATGCTAGGTCCCTATAGTACTAGTGTATCCCCTTATTGTTATTGCTAGTGTAGCCCCCTTATTGTTATTGTTGTGCGCATGTAGTCCCCATATTGTTATTATTGTGCCCCATAGAAGCCCACTATTGTTATTATTGTGCCCTTACATTGTTATTGTTATGTCGGCTAGGATTATAATGTGACCCATTGGACTCCTATATATAGAAATGAGGTTTTTTCATTTGAATAATCAGAGAATTGTTCATTTATGTAATGTAAAGGAGGTTCCCCCTCAAAGACGCTTATTTGTAAGTCGTTGATCTCTCTTTTCTTCTATTTTGTGAGCTAGTTTCATAACAGTTCGAAAGCCATGAACTGATCTTCAGAATACTTGTTATTAACGAGGCCTCTATTTTCTTCATTTTCCTCCTCACATGCAATTTGTGACCTTTCACTTCCCTTTTCTCCTATTTTCCATTATTTTCATAAATAAATGCCGATAAAAGCCACTTTGCCTTTCCAAAGCCTTAGCCATTTGCCAATTTCCATAACCATAATAAACCAAATGAACACCCACACTAGGATTTTTTTGCCCAACACTCAGCTTGGAATACGTGTGTTGTGACCATGGTTATTATTTTTCCTTTATTAACTTGGATTACATGGAATTTTCAACAGGGTTGTTACATTGCCACCATTTTTTCCCAATCTTTAATTCTAGATTTCTCGTTCCTCTTTCATTCTACCAATACTTCATCCCACCACAAAGTTGCATGGCCTTTTAGTCTTGTGAGTGCAAACTTAACTCTTCCTTTTTTCTTTGCTACCATTTTTGAGAGAAAAATTATGCTCTGCTCTGATACTAAAAATTGATGCCCTCGGTCTCACATAATTGTTTTCCTTTTACGAAATTTGAGATCAAATGTCTTCGATCTTCCCCTTTATTACTTTACTCCTTGTTTTTCTTCTATTTGTAGAAGAACTGTTGATTAACCTCCATCCAGAAGAAGTCTATCGCTAAATTTTCTCTTTCAAATAAAAACCAAATTTGTTTTATAAAGTGCAAACCTTAAAATTTAGGTTTGATGCTTACCTTTTTAATCCTCAAATTTATTGTGACCCTGATATTGGATTTGACATCGATATTGCATGATAGTGGTTAGATAGGGCACGATATAGGTCAACCAGGTAAGTCAACTGGATGGTGCTTCTTGTCGTAGTCCCAAGGATCTAATAATGTATCAGATCCAAGTATCACAGAACCCCTGTTTTACACCTCCACATAGGAATTAGACCTAATATAGTTCAAGCATTGAGCTTCAGAGATTTTTAATCACACCACTACACAACTCAAAGGTTGAAAGACCGATAAATGAACTTCTGCTTTTAGAGAATTCAACATCAATGTTTGCTAACATTTCTTGTCAAAAAGCGTGAATTGTGACACTTAACTTGCGACAAAGGTTTCCAATTTCGAGGGATGATAGGCTGATAGACATAAATTAGTCGACATAGAAAGCCATGGGACAATTTTTGACAAATTTTTTGTTGGTTGGCGCAGATCAGAATGATATTGTTGTAGTGAAGAAATTCACAAGCTCGAAGGCCAAAAGCCAACAAATGGTAAAGCTTGATGGGAAGAGTTTATCTTAGTGTCAACTAACAAGTCCTCAAAAAAAGATAGTTTTATTAATCCTTCATGGTTTAATGTTTTTTCTTTGATAAGGTCGAATTCGAGAATTGACACATTTCAACGAGAATCCTAGTACAAGACCTCGACTTTACATTGTTTGCACTTGTGATCTTTGATATGGGACCTACTACAACTGCTCCTAGTAATTAAATGTCGTTTTGGTTGTTTCAACAAAAAAATCCACACACATAGATTATAGACATAGAGAATTCAACAACTTCACATACTAATTTTGAATGGAAACAAAGATAATAAAAATCACATTGTCATGTAGAATCTTCTCCAAAACCCATAATCTATTGCACATCTCTTCCTCACTCTCTCTCTCTTAATCTAATCATTTCAATTACATAAGAAAACTCTTTTCCATAGAGTTTTACCACAAACCCAACGACTCAAATATATTTCCTATATTTTGTAAAAAAAAAAAACAAAAAACAAATTTAGTTAGATTATCCCTTTTACATAAAAACTAAATGATACTCATTCCAACTTCTTATCAACTTAGATCACAACTAGGAAAATATTTCGTTTAGAAAATAAAGTTTTGACTTTTAAAAAGTGAAAAGTGAATTTTAACTCAGAGATACTCCTACATCATACTTTTTTAACTCAGAGATACTCCTACATCATACTTTTTTAATTATTTTAATTTCAGAAATAAATTTAATATAATAAACTCTTTATTATAAATAAATAAATAAAATCTAAAACTAAACTAAGTTTACTAAGTCTTTAACTCGTCCTTTATCTTCGTTTAAATACATTACACTCTATCATTCAAACTTGAACATTTAAGCTGAGCAATGACCTTACAAAGCTGGGATAGCTATGCATTTGTTTTTCAACGCTTACTTGCAAGTGACTTTGCGAAAAAAGTTATGGCGAGAAATTAAATGTCTTCAAAAGTGAAGATTTAAGAACGTACAAGAAGATTTAACACTCTATGTAACTTTAAAAACTCATCAAAAATTATTTAAAAGTGAATTAATATAAATTTATCACACATTTTTGTTAAAATTTAAGGAATTGTTTATGGTGGAGAAATTGCTGATTAGAATTTGGGCAAAAAAAAATTTAAGAATCTTGCAATAGCAGTGTTTGAATCAATTTTTTAATGGTCGAAATGGATTCAGCACCATCAAAAATTTCTAGAACACTCAAAATATTGAAGTTTGATAGCTATAATCTAGATTTACAAAAATCTCTGCCAATTTTTCTTAAAATTTTACCTAAATTTCTATAATTTTCAAAGACAAAAAAAACAATATACTTAAACTACGCCAAATTCTGCTGCATTTTTTCTGACATTTTCAGTGACTGCATTAACAACCTGGTGACCCATAACAAGATGAGAACAAAACTCCCGAGTAAATTTTCTGCATGGACGGTTTCCATTTCAAATACCTCAAATCCAAATTACAACCTCAGATCTAATTATCCACGCATTGATGATTCAGAGTATTGGGAATAAAACTTCTGAATGAACATTTCTTAAGGTCACGGAACAAAATCAATGGCAAGAGTGATGCAGGTTTCTTTCCAACAAAACTTCTCATTGCAAATTTGACAAACAAGTAAAGCAGTGATGGGTAATCTCTTATGGCTTTTCCTCGCCTTGTCCATAAAGGAATCAGGCCAGAAATGGCTATCATACCAAAAAAAAAAAATGAAAGAGTTGACATGGAAATGCAGATCCACTGATTTTGGGGCTTTGTGTTCGGTGGTTCTGCATGGGCAAACTATTATTTCAGAGGAGGCCCTTGCTCTGAGATGCAGAGTGCTGGCAGAAGGAACTAACCGGAAATGTGGTGATAGAGTGTAACAGAGAAGACTCTTCATGTTGCAGCGCTTTCATGGTGGGTTTCTACTTTGGCAGCGTTTTTCTTCCTCTGTTGACATGAAAGGAGGGGATTTCTGGGTTCTTTTCACTAAGTTGCAGTTTTCTGGAATTTCGGGGGCGGATATTGTTCAGCACTCTCCAAGGGAAGATGGTTGGTGTATTTTTCCGATTTTTTATCGTCCTTGTGAAAGCGTGAAAGTCCAGGTTTGTAAAAGGTGTGGCCCGTGGGCACCCGTTTTACTTCTTGTTGCTCCAGATAACTGGCATTTGGGGGGCGGCGGGGGGGAGAACTGGCATTTGGGGGGCGGATGTTGATCCTCGCCTACAGTCTGTCTGGACAGGTTTTTGCCAGTTGATGTAGTATTTGGGGGTCTCGGGATAGTTTCAGGCGGATCATCTTGGCTTTAGCGGTGATCGGAATTGGCAGGAGTTAGTTGCTGGTTTTCGTTTGAATTTTTTTCCGACTCTTCCATCCGCTTTGCGCTGGCGAGGATTGGGTGGTACTTCGGGTCGGAGTGGTACTTGGCATATGATCATAGTCTTTTCGCCTTTATGGTTTGGGTTATCCTTAGTATTTTCAGATTTCGACTCCGTAGGGTGATAGCGAGCCTTATTTTAGCTGCTATCCGCCCATTAATGCTCCCGACGTATCAATGGGCGAGCCTTATTTCAGCTGCCATAGGCCTATTAATGCGGCCAGGCAGCTGATACCCACCGTTGGATTAAAAGTGTAGATCATCCTGCGGCGGGCATCAGCGGCCTGGCCGCATTAATGGGCCTATGGCAGCTGAAATAAAGCTCGCCGGTACCAATGCCATGCCATCGCCATGCTCCATGGTCATGCCAGCTATCTGGGCCGCATTCAATAGAGTCTGTTGTACCATGACTGAACGGTGTCAGGCCACGTAATTCAAATTGTTGTCGTTGTGTATGTATCTGCGCCGCGATCTGCGTCCGAGAAATCCACGAGCTGAGAACCGTTTATCCCGGCACTTCGCTGCCCCAAGGTTCGATCCTCAGAGATCATATATACTTGGTCTTCCTCCCACCAAGCTCGATTATGCTGGCTTGGTGGGTATTGCAAATCTCTCTCAGCCATGACCTGAAATCTCCAAATTTTCTCTTCTGGCTTTTTACCGTGAAGGCCACTGTCTTTCCCCTGAAAACGCACTTGCAAACGGACGATCTCCCCAGCGATCCAGAGGTGAACTGCGCTGTGGCGGCTGCAAGTTCTTTGAATTTGTAGAGATTGAGATTGGCTGGGAGTGAACGCCTGAGACTGGAAAGAGAAGAAGCGGTGCCGCTAGAGGAGGCCTTTGAGTAGAGGCAGACTCAAATCTGGTGTAGATGATTACGATCTTTGTTTTATTAGCAAGAGGTCATTGCTCATTTTACTATCCTCTCATTTGATATTTGGGCATCCTCTTAACAGGTTCATGTGGCATTCTATCATCTCTGGTATTCTATGCGATGCGAGTCGTAATTTCTTTATTATTTTTGGGATATTATGGTGGAGGTAATGAAGTAGCTAATAATTATTTGAATCAATATATATCTAGATCAACTTCAGATCTACGTAAATATCCATGTCAATAATTTGAACTAGTATATATTAGATCGAGATCAACTTCAGATTTATGTAAATATCCATATCTGAAACTCTCCCTTCTCATGTTAATTAAAAAGATTTTGATCCAGTTTACATACTCCAAATGGTCGTTTATTTTTATTTCGGCCGCATATCATATCGGCTCAGGATTTTTGTTGGTGTTCATATGTAGTCTAAAAGTTTTATATATCTGAGATTTTCTATGTGGTTCCGGTTTAAAATTTAAAGAACCTTTTACAAATCTGTAGGATTAACTGATGTATTAATTTTATTTTTTTATTTGTCACATATAATGTGAAAATTTAAAAAAAAAAAAATATTTTAAGTTAATATTTATATTTGTAATTTTAATTTTTTAATAATATATTGTATTAAAGTAGTCAATAAAATATAATTGGTTTGGTTAGAAAAATTGAATGTGATTGAATTTTCCCTTTATTTATTAAAAATCTCAAAAGAATTGAAATATATATATATATATAGATTCACTTACAAATATTTATTAAATTTTTTTTTTAATAATTTACAATATAAATCATTTTTTAAATTATAATTAAAAAATAAATAAAATAACATTTAATCAACATTTTTTTCAACAATATTTAATATATTTTTTAAATGTAAATTTATATGTTTTTTACATTTCGAACTTTTATATTATGATTTTTTAACCAATATTATTAATTAAAATAAATTTAACATTTAATTAAAGAGTGCTTCACTCTATTAATTAGATAAATTTTTTTCAACAATATTTAATATATTTTTTAAATGTAAATTTATATTCTTTTCACATTCCAAAATTTTATATTATGATTGTTTAACCAATATTATTAATTAAAATAAATTTAACATTTAATCAAAGGGAGCTCTACTCTATTTACCAAATAAATATAAATATAATAGTAAGAAAATATTTGTATTCAATTTACTTAACTAGTGAGTTAATACTCCATATAAATGTCGGTGAAACTCTAAGTAATGGTTTTTTTTAGATGAACACGCTCTTTCCATATATAAATGTATATTTCACTCTAGTCCACACACATGTATTTTAATAACTAACTTGATTCTAGCTATGAGATTGTATTTAGTTATTGAGGCTTCTCATCCATCTCATTAGATATAATGATAACAATTTAATATTATTGGCATGATATAAACCTTGTATGTTTGCAAAGATAATTGCTTGTATTGTACTATTTGTACCTTACATATCTTCACCCTTACCATGTAATGTTGAATATAGCTTTTTCTTCTATTTATGCACTAAAGCAACTCCCTTGTACATTTTTTATGTTGATGATTTTCTGATTTCCGGTTTTAGATTGCAAAATTTTAATTTAATTTATGGAGTTATTTATCGATTAATTTATATTGTAAGAACAATTGCCACTATTTTCATGGTACAAAACTCTTTTCCTAGGTTTATGAGAACTATTATTGGTATGAATTATAGAAAACACCTCTTGTGATGTTTAGTGTTATTTATAAAAATATGCTTATGAAAAGGGTAGTGGAAAGAAAAAATCAAAGGGGAAAAACGATATTAGGAAATGAGGGAGAGAGTTGATTTAATTTTAAGCATGTTTTGCCTTGCATTTTTTGGATGCAAGGGTCACAAAATCAAAGGGGAAAAAGGATATTATGAAATTAGGGAGAGTTGATTTAATTTTATGCATGTCTTTCCTTGCATTTTTTGGACGCAAGAGTCACAATTTTCGAGGCAAAATATTTTCCTTTCAGCATTTTCATAATGAGTTTTCCTTTGAGCATTTTGTGGATGGAAGGGTAACAATTTTTTTGGTACTACGAAGAGATGGTAAGTTATTTTAGATGTTGATTATTTTTAGTAATGGGAAGTCAGCAAGGCAAAATATTTTTCTTTGAGAATTTTCATAATGAGTTTTCCTTTGAGCATTTTGTGGATGCAAGGGTCATAATTTTTTTGGTACTATGAAGAGATGGTAAGTTATTTTTAGATGTTGCTTATTTTTATTAATGGGAAGTAAGCAAGGCAAAATAGTCTTCTTTGAGCATTCTCATAATGAGTTTTCCTTTGAGCATTTTGTGGATACAAGGGTCACAATTTTTTTGGTACTATGAAGAGATGGTAAGTTATTTTTAGTATGTTGATTATTTTTAGTAATGGGAAGTCAGCAAGGCAAAATATTTTTCTTTGAGCATTTTCATAATGAGTTTTCCTTTGATCATTTTTTGGATTCAAGGGTCACAATTTTTTTGGTACTATGAAGAGATGGTAATTTATTTTTAGTACATTGATTATTTTTAGTAATGAAAAGTCAAATTCTTTTCCTTATTGAGTTGGCTTATAAATTGATTTTTTATATTACTTTCTTCTACACTACTCCATTCCACTGCAAAATGTTGCTAAGTGATATCTATATATGAAGGTAATTGTTTTCACTTTTGACAACTTTCATTGTGCATTACATAATAAATATACATGAAAACACACTTTCCCAAAGTTTGTCAGGAAAATGTCCAAAGAGCTTGTGACACTTATCGGTTTAGTTTCAGTTTCAGTTTCAGTGAACATTAAAAAACCAGGAAAGGATAGGCTTGCAAGCATATTTCTAGTATATACGAAGCTCCAAGGAAGTATTTGTTATTTAGGAGTCGTATATAAAAAAGAGTACTTTACAATACTCTGTAAGTTGAATCATTCTTGGACATGCTAAAATGGGCTTTACATTAAAAAATATTCTAATAAATATTGCAAAGTCTACAAATGGTGTTTCGAATAAGAAATATGTTAAAAGTTAAATCAATTTTTTATTTTATTATTGAGTTTAGAGGAGGAATTTCACACTATATCTTCAAGCATTATATGATCCATTTACTATGTTTTTGTTATCTTAACATAGGCCAAATTCACTCTGAATACTTTACGACATGTGAATCCTAGTTTTTGTCAATGCCTTTGTAAGTGTATTTTTTGGTGCAATACTTTTTCTAGGATAAATGTGTTTCAATTTCCCCTTGCAAAATTGACATTTTTGTAAAATATATCTTTTAGGTGATGCGAAAATGAGAAATGTTTTCTAATCTATTAAGAAAGATAATAATGTTAAGAAGATCCTAGTCTCATCCAATCCTACCAGAACATGTGTCCATCCTACTACTTCTCCATGCTTTTGTGACATTATGCTTCCCAATATACCCTCTCAAATAGTAGTAGTCCCCCTAATTTTCCCAAGTTCATCTGACCTAGATGTACTTAACATCTCAACTAGCTTCCATATTTATCATGTTGAGTTGAAGAAGTTGTATTCTTCCTGTTTTGGGTCTTTGAAACCTTGCTTGGAGATTGGATTATATGCGGGAAGGCATAGGTCAACATGTGGCAAGTCCCTGGGGAAGCTTTTGGGGAAATTTAGAGTCCCTTTGGCCCTTGAGGGAGCCCATGAGAAACACATTTTTTTCCACAATTCATAGGTCCCAATTGTAAAATCTAAGCTAGATAGTACACAACTGCATTTTAATGTTAAAGCACAACCAAAACTAAGGTTAATCAAGTACTCAGGTTTTTTAAATTCAAGGCAATAGAGGAAATGTGGGCACCTTTGAAGTGTGCCCTTACTACATGATCTAATATCCATACCAAGTTCCTAATATCCACAGGGATTTTGTCACCCGTGTCTCACTCGTTAGTTCTCAACTAATCACTATCGGGTTTTTTCCATCAAGATCACATGAATTCTTCCTTAGTGAAGCCCATAACACTAATTAGTGATGGGAGAAATCTTGGATGTATAGAAATATGAAATAATAGGTATGCAATACGAGAATGATATATGAAATGAAAGGATGGAAACATAGCTTCGCTACAGTTGTTTATATGGCTTTGCTCTACAACACTCTTTATTACAAACTTTGGGACTTATCTTTCTAACTCATATATCCATTCAGGAGCTTACATCCTCCCTTTGGTGGGAGGACAACCAATATGAATCCTACCTTTCCTTTGGTTAGGTTTATAGCTCTTCCAAAGATTTAAATACATTTGTTGGGTAGAACGCTTATATGAGAAGTTTAGGTTTATATCCCTTGGGTAGATCGCTTATAGCATAGATAATAACAGTGTAGTCGGAACCTATATGGGAAAGGGTTTGTAACTACGAATGCAAGTGGATCTGCTACCTGTGATGTTGCTGGAGGATTCGAGACTATACAGAGGTCTCAGTATCGATCTATGATGTACACTAGGAAATGTGCTACTACCTTTGCTTCTGGGTCTCGACCTTGAAATGAATAATCTCTATATCACTCATGAAGGGAATAGTCTCGATCTCAAAAAGGTGGAACTAGAACTAGATCGACATCTTAGCAAGGTAGTGGCCCTAAATCAAATAATATTGTGGGAAATGGGCTCGAAGTTTAAATGTTATGGAAGACATATTTTTAGCTTCAGTAGAAATTATTTAGAAGGATAACACACCCCATAAGAAGCTTAAAAAAGCCTAAGATGAAGCTAACATAAAGGAAAAACTTGGGGTTGAAAATGCTAAAAACCCACGTGAAGTTAACAGTAAAAAAATATTTTAAAGAGCTCATTCAAGAACTAAAAATCAGATTCATTGTATAATCCAATTATGTTCTTTTCTTTATAGTTGGAATTATTTTTGTATTTGTTTTATGTATCTTCTAATATATCCAACTCAGACTCATATACTCTAAAATCTTGTTATATTTTTCTGAAATTATGGTCTAAGTAGAGTACCATATAGTCACCACAAATTTATTTAATATATTTGAAGGTTTCCATTTGGTTATTTGTAGTTTTCTGGGAAGGGTTTTGACTTTTAAGGGAAGCCAATTTGCTGCTATCTATGTTCACTTATGATCATGATAGGACAATCACTTCTGAAAATTGTTTTTGAAAATCAACATCACCCTGTCTTGATCGACATCATGACAATGGTGGGTCATCTCTTTCCAATCTTGAGCTTGTAAAATGGAAATAGAAGTAGAAGATTTTATTTGTGCATGAATGTATAATGTTGATTGGTGTTGATTGGTGCATCACAATTTTTTTAATAAGCAAGGAGCTTTGACACTCCATCATGAAGCAGAGTCACTAGAATGTGCCTATATAGGACAATCACCTCAATCACATCTGAAAATCACCTTTGATCAGTTCTACTATGACAATTTCATCATTCACAAAATCGACATCACTGGACTAAACTCCAATTTCTAACAAATCATATCCTCTACAATTTTAAGAATGCATATTGCTTCACAATACTAAGAAACTGTGCTATGGGAAATTTAAAATTTTACTCGGATATATGGCAAAGATGGAGCAATCAAGATGGCAAGAAAAGGTGCTAGAGATACAACTTTTAGTGGGGAGAATATTCCATTTATTTGGCTAATTTCGTAATGTTTTGACCAAAGCCAATAATCCAGAATTCAACTATAATATTTAGGAAAGTTGTAGATAACCTCAAAGTTGGAGACAATGCTATTGTTTTGGCCTTCCTTCCCTATGTTGGGAGAGAGCATCCTCTAATACAATATTTGAATTCAACAACTCCAAAAGAAAAGCATTGCTCATAGGATAAATATCATCAAGATAAAAAAAAGGAGAGATATTAACTAAACTGCAACATAAAAGCCACACCAAATAATTAGAATGTGCTTTGCCAAGATGAAAATATTGATTCATTGAATAGCTCCATTAACTTCTATGCCTTCATCACAGGTTCTCCTTGAGATTTTAACATCATTTCTTGCACAATTCAAAGGAAAAAACAAAATTAGAATAACAAAATGAAGTGTTATTGTCCTTGAACATAGACAAAAGTTGTATCAAGTAAAAACCTTTACAAACTGGAGTGTTTGTTCAACTTTTTGTATTTGGTCCTTTTGTTTAGTAACAACTTCTTGCAGCTGCAAATACATATGATGGTAAAAAATGCATTAATTCAAGAATATATTTGGTGATGCATATTCCACTTTTTGTATAATGGTTCAGTAACAACCTCTTTTAGCTGCAAATACATATAATGGTAAAAAATACATTAATGCGGTTTATACATAAAATGGTCAGAAATATAGGGAAGTGTTTGGCAATCCAAATAGGAAAGGTGAACTAAATCCTAAATAACAATAAAATTAATTAAATTATGAACCTGAAAAAATGTCAAAGGATATATACATTGAAAGAAGATAGGCTTAAATTTTTACCACGAGTTTATAAGATAATAGAAGCATAAATTTAGAGTGAAAATTGATATTGACCTAGTAAACACAATTAAGAGAAATTTTTTGCAATTGCCTACATGCAGAAGTAAATTATGCATCCACCAAACTCACGATTATCTGAAATTTCAAATACATTTTGGGAGTTATAGAAAAATAGATAAGTGGTAAAAACGTATGCCCATGGTCATACAAGTGGTGATTGATACTTAATTAAATTAAATAAAATATACACGATGATTGATGAATTTGTAATTGTTGTTAAACTAGAGCATGCATCATGCCTACATGTATTAGGTGTGCCTCTTGTCGAAGGCTCTGAATAGGGTATGAGAGGACGTCATTGAGTTGTTTGCAGCATGGCCCTATGTCTCTATTTTTACTGAAAGCTTGTTTAGACAACAACTCCATTTGAAAATTTTCCTTCTTTTAAATATATTATTCATATATTAATTATTTTAATAATAATAATAATAATGCAATTTTTTATGTTTTTTCTTTTAAATTTTAGCATGTGAAATGTATTTTGAGGTAAGTGTTTGATGTCTATCAACACTTACTAACAAATTAATTTATATGGTCGTCCTTGTCTAATTTATACATAAACATATGCCCCATTATTATTAAAAAATGACCATATAATATTCAATTAAATTAAGAGGATTCACTTTATAAATTTATAATTGTAATTAAGCTATAACTTAATCTTTTATAAGATATAACTTAAATATATTATAAAAATATTTTAATGAAGCTTATTTTATCATAATAAATAAAAATGCAATTTAGATTAAGATTAAGATGGAATATTATTACAAAGTATATCATGTCATGAATTCATAAACACTATTTAAATTGAAATCATTTTTTTTGGGGTTAAATTTAAAATTATTCTAATAATAAATATAATAATTTAATTTTAAATTTATGGTTGTTTGGCAGATAAGGGATTTTATCCACATAATAATTTGATTAAAAAGAGTTTATAAAGTTTAAACTTAACCTCAAATTCTAGTTTATGAAATTTTTGTTTATGTATCCATCTATTTTTGGTTATGGGTTCATGTACATATACGTATCGTATACATACATATATGTACATAAGGAGACACCCCGATCAAAATATATATAGATGAATCAATTTGTTCTCTTCATACCTTGTCAATTTGTAATCTTATAAATATGTGTTTGAAATATTCACTTTGCTATAAACACTATTCATTAGATTTAAATCAATTTATTTTGTTACTTTTAAACCGAAATCACAATAAAATCACATATCTCTATCAAAAGTGAAAATTCAACAAAGCATTATTTGTTTTTTTTTTTAAGTAATGCTAATTTCTATTATAGTTTACAAAAACTACAATCAAACTTCATGACAGGGGTTGTCAGACTAGCCAACCGTTGTTGGTTGAAGACATAACAAACTGTCAAAAGATGGGTTTCCCTTCATGGGGAAACCAACCCTTAAAGAGTTCATAGATTCAAAAGATGGGTTGCCCTTCCAGGGGAAACCAGCCATTAGCATAGGCATAAGTGACAAAGTATGTAGTTGTAGATAAAAATAGACATAAAAACTAAGAAGGAACATGTGAAAACTGAAGAGGAGGAGCTCCAAGGAGCTGCAGCTACCAGTTGTGGATGTCATGGTGCTCATGATGAGGATTCTCCTCAATTATGAAGCAGCCATAGTCAGACATGGTCTCAATGTCCTTCTTTGAGAGCCGGGTGCTCTCTCCGGATTTGAGGTTCAGACCAAATCGACTGGCTTTGCCGAAACTGAGTGTGTTACATGATCCGCTTCTCCATTTTTGTGTTGTAAGTCCTCCGTTGGGCTGCTCCCACCGCTATCCTAGTCTTCCTCCAGTTGCTTGACCAGGAAGCCGATGAATTTCCGTGACAGATGGGAGGAGGAGCATGAAAGAGTGGATTTGTGAAGGAATTTTATGCTACCAGAGCCAGAGAGGTGGATCTGCTCCTCCGAGAGATGAATCAAGAACTAGGAAGAGAGAAAATGTGGGTCGAGAACCCCATGTTCTTACATGGTAACAGAAATAGACAGGGATCTTGCAGGCATTGCTGGAATACGAGGGTGGGAGGGAGAGCCTCTGCCTCATCTGCGATGACATTGCATCCGATGCCTTTTGGGCATTGTCTCTACTAGATGGGGGGATTGCTGGCTTGGAGTAGAAGGCTCAGAGCGAGACAGAGGAGGAGCAAAGAAGCGGACGAAGCTATGACAGAGGAGGGTAGCAGAGAATGAGAAGCAAATGCACAGATGGGAATAAACATAGGAGCCATGAGCCACAAATGGCGAGGAGGCAAGTTACAGGAGTAGAGGTAGAGGGAGAGGCGTAATTTCTTCAGGTGCCAACGTCCTCTGCGTATTTAAAAATTTCAGTGCACAATGAAGTGCACAATGATTGGGTATTCTGATGAGAAGAAAGGGTACCGAATTTTGTCGAATGGGAAATTTATTGTAAGAAGAGATGTGATTTTTGATGAAAATGAGAGTAAGAGTGTTGAAGAAGTTGAAAGTCTTCTTCAAAAGTTAGAAACAAAAAGTGATAAAAGAAACGGAAATTTACAAATTCAACCAAATGCACAAAATTGGTATGAACTTGAGTTTCCTTCATCTGAAAATGATTCATCCAGTCCATCTTCATCATCAGCGCCATTTGGGTCTTCTAGCAATTCATCCAACTCTCCTAGAAGCAACAGTTCTTCTGACAATGACTCTCTGCCCCCAGAACCTGCAGTTGATCAACAAACATCAGTTTATATCAACCCTCTTTACAATGATGGTGATTTTTCACAATCTCAAACTAGTGAACATCAATTGCCAAAATGGGCAGTTCAACTTTTGAAAGATGTAAGGCCTAATGAACAGAATAAAATAGGAACAAGGGGATCACAAAGAAACGAAGGAGCCTTGATAGCAAATGATTTTACTGAACCTTCTACATACCGAGAGGCAGTAAAACATAAGCAATGGCAACAGGCTATGGTAGATGAATATCAGGCAGTTCAAGACATTAACACTTGGAAACTTGTTGATTTTCCTCAGAATGTTAAACCCATCGGATGAAAATGGGTTTATCGAATTAATTGTAGGTATTATGGATCTCAATTTCTCATGAGTTGATAAGTTAACACGTTTCATCTCATCATCTTCAAATAATGCACTATCTGGTCGTACATTGGTTGATTGAACATTATCAATGCTTGTTTCATTATAATAACTTATATTTGGAGGAGAATCAATGCATGGCAGAAGCTCTGTTTGGATTTCTAGGCCCAATATAGGTGTTTCATTCAAATAAAATGAAATTGTAGGCCTTTCAGTGGTAGGTTTAGTGATATTAGGCAATACATTTTCACCCAAAGTAATGTTACTCACCAACATCTCAACTTTTAGTACATGTTTACAAACATTTCCATTCAAGGCCCAATTTCAATTACAAAAGTGTAGATTGGAACCTTTATATATGACATTGTACCAAATATCACGTGTATCCTTATTTTGGCTACGAACCCAATAACCATTGTTACTCTTTTCATCAGGCATGCAATCTTCATTTGGGATTTGTCTAGCTCTACACTTGGATGAATTCAATTGTTCCTCAATTTCTCTAGGCCGTACAAAACCAACTTCTTTTAAACGTTGCATATGATTGTAATATAATACAACCTTTGTCAACAACACATATATTAACCAATCGACACGTCTATGACATGCATTATTATTTTCGCTTAGGTACCTTTCCTTGATATGCCGATGATAAGATTCAATGGCATTATTTGTATCCTGATTGGAATGTGGAAATTTTCTGTATGCTTTTGCCCACATATCTATAGAAAGAAATTTATTAGCTATGAATTAATAATACATATGACATGAAAAATAGTCATTAAAGTCACTTACAAGAAACTTACATATTTTTTTGTTGGCTAACCAAGTTGTTTTAAAATATTCCAAAAACCTTGGTTGGTCCCTGAATCTTTCAAAGAATATTTCAAATGTCTTTTTTACTGATTCATCATCTTCACATGTGTGCATGATTTCTCCTAAAGAATGAAAAATGTGGATTTGGTTTTCCCTTCCTTGGACTTTATTTCCAACATTCTTCAACCATGCACGACGAACATGCCACACACATAATAATATATTACACTTGATTGAAGACCTAGAATAACACAATTTATTAGAGGGAATATACATTAACAATATTTTTATGTCTCTTATAAAAGAATAAACACATCACCTTAACGCTTCAATTTCAGCAGTAGCATCATCTGTGATGAAAGCTTGAACCTGCCAATCTGGTCGCTCTTTCTTCCCAATGGAAAAGAGATTTGACATCCATTTAGAAAGCTCAGCTATAGTATTGCGTGATGATATCACCCAAGCTACTGGAACCCCATTGCGATGTTCGTCGAAAACTATTAAGGTGTACAGTTGATACTACATTACAAACAATGTACATAATTATATTTATGTAAGTTACATGCACTAAAATGAGGTTGAATAAATAAATCAAATTTAGAATAAATTTGTACTCACCCCATACTTATTTGTACTAAATGTTGAATCCATTGAGATTATATTATTGTGAGAATATTTTAGCATCATTGAGCTCAATTAACGGCGTGATACGCCATGGACCAAATTCGACCAAACCATAACCAATCAAGTTCAGACAAGTGTTGAGGCTACATTTCCCTTTAAAAAATAACTTTCGACCAACCAGAAGAGGCCACGTGGCATCCTGCCACTGGCCCAAAATACACAGTCGGTTGTCATTTTTTTTATGTGAAACTTCAACCATCGTATATGCACAATTTCTGTATATACGCAACTTTCGTATATGTGCATATGTGTTTGCACATATAAGAAAGATATGCGCATATATAGAAGATTCACATGTATCGAATTTGTGCCTATACAAAGAATTAATTTTTTCACAACTTCCATTTGAAGTTGTATATGCATAGCTTTTGTATACACACATATATGGAAGTTGCGCATATACGGTAGATGCATATATACAAAAGCTACACATAAATGTAATATGTGCGTATACATAATTTATGCGCAACTTTAGCCACTGTATAAGCGCAACCTCCGTATATCTGTAATTTTAGTATATGCTCAAATTTCGGTATATTGGCAACTTCCAAATATATATGCAAATATATATGCGCATATATGGAAGTTGCGCATATATGGAACATCCCATACCTCTCGAGAAGTCTATTCATTGCATGGCACTAACAATGCCTTACTACTTGGTCAATACCATCAACCTCTTACATCACCTGAAATACACATAACTGATATGTCTTCACTAAGCCTTAAGCACCTTTATCCATGCAAAATTTCAAAGTGTTTGTTTCACTATATGCAATGTTGCATCATTCCATTTCAACCATAGGCAACCTACTATCGCCTCCCCTAATACAAGCATACTTGAAATACCAACTTCCCATTGTGTGACCATGCTACCATCCATCTAATTCTACACGTGATGGTCAAATACGATCATGTCCCTCCTTTGTTAGGCATTCACAGATCTTCAATGCAATTATCAACATTGTTGTCTTGCCATGAACAAGACATACAATCTATCACATTTCCAAGGCACACCATCCTTTATAGATGCCTACTATGAGTCACATCGTCAATTTCCCATCCTACTCAAAAATAAATCCTTGCCTCTCATAGCTTATGTGAAAGAACACTATCGTAAGCATCTCAAAAATCACGATTCTTGATCACCAAGGATACCAAAACATATGGAATTTCTATCTAACTTGGAAAGTATAGCTAGTGCACCCTTTGCCATGCCATTGCTAATGGGACCTCAAGTTGGGTCCTTACATTCTCCCCCATTTAAAGTTTTGATATCTTCATCAACACAACCCCATTAGCTAATTTGATGAAAGGGGTGTTGGTGGTGAAGAGACACTTCCACAATTTCCACATTTGAACATGGCTCTAGTACCTAATTTTCACAAGGATAACCTTTTCATTCCTCTTAAGTGTCCCATACCACTCAAGAATCCTAGTCACCCCACATCATTGATCTGACCTTTTTAGGTGGGTTAGCCATCAACCACTTGTATCACTCAAAATAAGCCTGACTAACATGTTCTAACTAAATCTAATCCAAGTACCTTCAACTAAGCTTAATGTTAAAGTTCCCATTTCACCATATGTGATGTTGCATCATCGCCACCCAACCATAGGGAACCTACTATTGCATCCCTTGAGCCAAGCATTACATGAAAAACCAATTCCCTAGTAATGCAGAAGCATCAAACTACAATGTTCTAGATTGACCTAGCTAGTCAAATGTCCTTTTTGAAAGAGGGAGTTAAGTTCTTGTTCCAACAGTTTGGTTTCTGTTCCTGTTCCAGCAGTTTGATTCCGGTCCTCACTTTCCTAATTCTTATACGCCAAGTTGTCATAATGGGTCACGAACACGTAGGATTGACATACTGATGTGTTACCTCAAATACACCCAAATCTTCTAAATAACACATAACTAATGGTCAAAGAGCTCAGTTAACGGCGTGATACGCCATGGACAGATCAAAGGGGATTTGGTTGATTAGAAAATTCTTTTGGCACAGAATCTGGTTGCAAACCCTATTTTTCATGCGTGATAGACTAAGTTTGTTAGCATAGGTGTTGAGGAGTGCAAATAATTAGGGATCGTAGTTGGCATGGATTTGATTGTAATATTTTTTAATGAGTGTTAAGGAGGATAGGATTTCTTTTTACATAGTTTATAGCTTTAGATGGTATGTTTGGTTCATAAATTAAATTAAATTCACGTGTGTAATACCGATATATGCTATGTGATGTAACGCAAGCATTAAATTCACGTGTGTAATACTGATATATGCTATATGATCAATGTAACACAAGTAGAATTCGATTTAATTCTATGTGGTGGTTATATTTTATTTCCCTGCATTCTTCCTTCAGCATCTGTAAACAACATAAAAAGAAGATCAGTGACAAAACTAAACGATCATGTATCAATTCGATTCGACTCAGAACAAAAGTCAAAGGAAGCATAACCTCATCTTGTTTGTAAGAATTTGGTCTTATTGGCCATCACCTAGTCAAAGAAGATCATGTCACTCCTTTGTCAACAATCCACATACCTTAATGCACTTATCAACACTACTTTTATGACATGGACAACACACACAATTTATCACATTGTCAAGCCAACCCATCCTCAACCGAAGGTAGTGATGTGACACCTCAATAATCATACTACTCCTTGGCAATACATCTTTGTCCTCATTAATCATACATCCTCCTTGGTAATACGTATTTGGTCATTCTAGCCTACCCTCAACCAAAGGTAGTGATGTGACATCTCAGTAATCATACATACTCCTTGGCAATACATCTTTGTCCTCATTAATCATACATCCTCCTTGGTAATACATATTTGGTTATTCTAGCCTACCCGCTAATACACTATCCCTATCCTAACCATTTAATGGATCATCTTGAGTTGGTCACCAAAGCTACCAAAACATCAAAGCTACCAAAACATATGGACTTATGTAACTTGCCAAAGATGTCTAACACACCCTCTATTATGTCATTGCCAACAACACTTTAAGTATCCCTTAAAGTATGCCACTTCTATAATTAATGAGTTGAAATTTAGTTTATATAAAAAAATTATTTTCATAAAAGCCCCATAACCAGATAAAAGAAATGATAGTTGTCTTTAGTGCGACTTTTTGGAGTTTCAGGTGCCGGAATTCGGTGAAACAAATTGAGGTAAAATCTTGATTTCTATTATTTAAACTGATTTTTTGACCGTATATATGGATTCAACACCCTAAAAAACCCCTAGGGCACTTCGATTGTGCAAGGTTACCCATAAAATTTATATTTTCACTAAATTCCTACCGGAATTTAGAGAAATTAAACCGGAAAAAATGACTGTAAAAGCCTTCAAAAAGTCGCATTATAGACTACTACAAAGAAATGTAACATGAAATGTGTCCATTCATTCTTTTTGGTATCTCCTTTATTGAGAAATGTTCAAAGTCTTCTCTATATATATTATTGAATAAAATAATATACCATCAAAATAATTAATTATTATTTTTTAATATTTTTGATATTAAAATGACAGAGGAATTTTTTTAATAATACCATATAACCAATGACATTATGGGAATTGCAAATATGATATTTATATTTATGTCGACTAACACATTTAGTTTGAAATTCATAAGAATACATATATACTTTTAATTTTACATTTTTTATATTATTTTTTAATATAATTATATTTTTTACAAATTCAAAATTATTATAATTTTACATTAACAAATTACATTATAATTATTATAAAAAATACATTAACAAATTTAAAAAAATAGAAAAACAAAATATTTTTTTAATTATACTCATTTAAATAACTTAAAATTTTAAAAATAAAATTTACAATAATTCATAATTAAATTAAAATTATAATAAATCTAAACCATTTATTATCAAAAATATATTATTTTAAAAATAAAATTAATATAATAACTGTAAATATAGTTAATGGAGTAGCCAAGGCCCCTTCCACTTCTTCCACAAAGTTTCTTGGATTTGTCAATTGTATCATCCAAAATTGGCCCTTCATTTCTTTGAAAATATGAAAACATCAAAACTAATATCGAGAAATTTGTACATCGAGTCTTGATTCACACTTCTTCCCACTCTAAACAAAAAAGGCCCGGTGAATGTTTCTTTTTCTCTCAACCCTTCAAATTGCTCTATGGATATACATATATATGGTTATCTGAACCCTCCCCCTTACCCTTTTGAATAACGGAACCTGTGGTTCTCTCTTTATACAACTTTTGGAACCACATCATACCCTAAATTAGAAACGAATCACCTGCCCATATTGAAACATCTTAACGCCAAGTTCACCAAACAAGTTACAGTATCGAATGCCACAGAACACCGGCGCTCTTGCAATGCCCATAACCCGGAGGCGCACATGTTCAAACCCTGCACCATTGCCCAAAATATCCTCATCCCAAATGGAAAAACTCCTCTCGGCGGAAACTTTCTCCAAACACAAACCCTTGTTCTTGCCGGAGAGTCTGTCCCAGACAAACAGAAAGCATGGATATGAAAAATCATAAAAAATTTACATAATATTGTCAGGATCTACTTCCAAGAAAACTAAAATATAAAGAATGAGAATGGACTATTTGCATACTTGTTTTCAGAAGAACATGTCTGCCGCAGCGTTAGTGTTCGGCAACATTTATAAATTTCGTCTAGAGCGCGCATTTTCTGGAGATCTTTGCATGTTCCAGACTAAATGTGAACTACCTCACGATTTTGACCCCAATAAATAAGCGTATTTAAGCGATACTAACAAATTCCACAATGTAAACGACACACGACCCTTTAAAGTCGTATCCAGACGGCGTTTTTCAACAAAATCTGATATTTTCTGACCTGTGCAAAGTAAGAAAGATCATATTTTAGCAAAATTTTATGCTATCTGTCGCAAGATTCTTTCGTGGTTGCGGCTCATCAGAAGTAGAATGGAATAATAACCACAAACCTGAGCGCTACTAACAAATTACGCAATGTAAACGACACACGACCCTTTAAAGTCGTATCCAGACGGCGTTTTTCAACAAAATCTGATATTTCCTGACCTGTGCAAAGTAAGAAAGATCATATTTTAGCAAAATTTTACGCTATCTGTCGCAAGATTCTTTCGTGGTTGCAGCTCATTAGAAGTAGAATGGAATAATAACCACAAACCTGTGAGCAAATTAGAGGAAACAGTTGTTAAGAAGAGAAAATTCATGGGAAAAGGATCAGTTCTCTCACCTTCCTCCCATTTCCGAGTATTCCCTCACCTTCCTTACTCGACTGCGTTCTTCTGTCAATCAATGTAATTTGAAATAATGGGCACGAGATAAAATTTGAAATCCTGCCGCATTCAATACGTAGAGTGGGCACTGTCATATCCACAAGTTGAGTTCAAATCTGTGAGCCCCGCCTGTCCTATCCGCCAGTTGGGTTCACGGCAAAGTCAGAGCAGCCGGAGTCATGTACAAGTTTTGGTGATCGATGCCATGTCCATGCCCTGCCCAGTAGTACTCTTAACAGCATTAATGGGCGAATAGCAGCTGAAATATTGGTTGCCTAGGGTGATGGGAGGGCAGTTAGAAGCTGTTAATTCGTCTTTATGATAGAGACTTGACGTTCCTGAGGCCTAGTGGTAGCTGGTAGTTTTTTCAATAGTTATCAGCGTTTGGTTTTGCTTTCGAGAGTGATGATGGGTCAGTGTCATTCCTGTTTATCTGGTTTTGGCAAAGGTATTTTTGTGCATCCACAGATCTGACTGTCTTTGTTTTGTAAGTTTTCTAACGTGGCGGAAGGAGGCGTAGTTTAGGGTGGAGTGGACCGATCGAGTGTGGGAAGCGGGGATATTAGCGGACACGTGGCGTGTGGCATCCTTGCGATATGGGAGATATCAAAAGTTATTTGAATGAGATTGACAAGGATGTCGCTGATTTAGAATTCATGCATGCATTGAAGGTGGTAGAAGTGGACGTTGCCGCCAAGGTGACCGTTCCTTCTACGAGGTTGGTGTCTTTAGGTCGGAGAGTTAATCTAGACAGTGCGAAGGGTGCTCACGCAGATAGCCAAGGATCACCTTTGGTTAACTCTTCTGTGGTTTCTCCCCGACAGCCTGGAGGAGAGGGGAAAGCCATTCGGGCTTCGGAGGAATGCCGCTTATTGAGCTTTGGCACTGACATTTTATGGGAGAGGGTGGTCGGACTATCGAACCGTGCCATAGTGGGACACTGGAAATTTGAAAAGTTCAGCAAATCGAATATGATGGATTGGCTGTTGGAAAAATGGACTAATTTTCTTGGCTACTCCCCGCTGATCAGTAGGTTGGACGAAGGCTGGTATTGTTTTCATTTCTAGAAGGATGAAGATGTGGGGATAGTACTGAGTTGGACCTGAGTTTTGGGTTGATGCTTCCTTGCTCTTCACCACTGGGATGCCAGCTTCCATCCCAAGCACAATGCTCCTGTGAATCATCTGGTGTGGGTTCAACTTTTCGATTTATCTTTACAGTTTTGGCAGTTTAAGGTTCTGAAAGCTATCGGTGACTGCTTGGGCCGCTGTCGTTATGCTGACCCAAAGTGTCACGAAGTCTTCGATAAGCGGATTGCGTGGGTGCCATTGAAATTCCCTTCGTGGGAAGGCTTCCGACTGTCATAGAATTAAATTGGGATGGAGTGGTCTTTTGCCAGTGTGTCGATTATTGGTAGGTTCCATTTCGTTGTCATCTGTGCAAAGAAACGGGTCACCTGATGAGGAAGTGCCCGAGATGGCGTGCTGATTTTTCGAATGCAAGGGCACAGAGACTAGTTGTGAAGGTTGTTGATGTTGTGGATCATTCGAAGACACTTGCCGATAAGGAGGTCATAGCCACGATTAAGCCAGGTAAGCCATTGCTTTCTGACTCTCCGAACTCTGGGTTTAATGGGGAAGTCCATCATGATAAAATGCTTGGGTCTGTGCCGGGGGTTTTGTCAAATCGCGGCAACTCTGTGGACACCCTTGCCCTGGGATGTTCTGTTCTATCGGTTCCAAAGCCTCCCACCCTTCTGTTACTCCTATTTCTCCCGGGAAGTCGATTCTGAATTTTCCCTTAATTTATGCATTCCTCTTTCCTTTTGGGGACGTGTCAGTAAGTCAATGTTGTTTGTTTCTTCCTCCTACTTTCAAGTCCTCTTCAGGTCATCTCTCCTCCCCTAAGTTGCCGAGTGAGAATGTCAATGAGATTGGTCCTATTTCGATCCCTTCTTGTCCGTCGGCTTCTAAAGATTTCTCCTCCCCCAAAAACTCCATAGGGAGTGAGATCGAGTTCCTCCTGTCTAACCCAAATGTGGGATTGGTCCCTTTACCCATATGCTCTGGACTTTCATCTCCGAATCTAACTATAAGTCCTTCCTCTCGATCGAATGTAACGATCCGCAGAGGCAAGGGAAATTTGAAGTGTAAGAAAAAATTTGCGTTGGTGTCTGGCGTTGATGACAAGTTATTGGATGGAAACTTTAGGAATGTCCCTATTTCAATGGCCATTGGAAGGGTTCTTAGAGCACTGACCCCAGCCTCAGAGTCCCCCTTATGAAGATCGTGTCTTTGAATATTCGTGGGTGGGGGGGTAGGGATAAGATGTTGTCTTTTAAACATTTTTTTGGTTCTGTTAAGCCTTCTTTATTCTTGTTGCAAGAAACTATGGTGAATGTTGAGCGTTCTATTACTGTCATGTGATCCATGTTTCCAGAGTGGAACATGGCAGCGTCTGACACTACTGGACAGTCCGGTGGTTGTGCTGCCTTATGGGATCTGAGATTGTTCGCTTTCAAACCCTTCGATTTTTTTGGAGGGATGATACTTTCTGGCTACTGCAGGGGATTCTCCAGGAGATTACATATTATCAATGTCTACATGCCATACAATTAAAAACTTGCCTTTTGGTCGCGGATGGAAGATTGTGGCTTTTTGAGTTTGACAAACACCATTATTGTGGGTGACTTCAACTGCACTTTTAATTCTAATGAGATTTGGGGGGACTCAAGAAGGATTGATCAATTTGCCGATGTGATTAAGGAATTTTTGAAGGATGTTGATCTTATTGATGTGCCTCTGACTGATAATTGTCCCACGTGGGTGAACGGTAAGCAAGGGTCCCAGTTTATAGGGAAACTCCTCGATCGTTTTATGATTTGTTCCAGCCTTAGTTTACACATGAAGGACTACAAAGCATATGCAAAGGATGTGTCTTTATCTGATCATCGCCCGATTACATTTACTTGGGATTTTGAGAAGAAGCCTTTGGGCTTCCCCTTCAAGTTCAACAAACATTGGTTGGCTAAGGCAGACTTTAATGCTCTGATAAAAGAATACCTACATTGCCATAAGAGGGTCGAGGGTATTTCAGTGATGACTCACTTGGCTACTGTACTGAAGGGGTTGAAGCTGGTTGTCCGAAAGTGGGAAAGGAATAAAATTAGAAAGGAGAATGATTGGATTCAGCTTATTCTGTTAGAAAGGAGCAGGATATATAAAGAGGTGGCAAATGGTACTCAGAGTGTTGACTTATGGGACAAGCTGAAACTCATTGAAACAGAGCTCCGTATTTTCCTGTAGAATGAGGAAATCACTTGGCGATTAAAGAGTAGGGCAACCTAGCTGGCGGAGGGGAATAGAAACACCAAATATTTTCTTAAGTTCACCTCTGGTAGGAGAAAGGAAAATGTGATATGGGACATAAATTTCGATGGTAGGTCATTATGCTCTAATGAGGATATTAAAGAGGCTGCGGTAAACTTCTTCGGGGCGCTTTACAAACAAAGGAGGGTTCCGGTTTCGGAGGAACATATGGGACTGATCAGGGAATATCCTGTGATGTTTTCGGAGGAGGATAACCGAAGACTTTTGGGGGAGGTGTCTACTGAGGAAATTAAAAGAGTTATTAAGTCTTTTGCAGCCGATAAAACCCCGGGGCCGGATGGTTGGACCCCGGACTTCTTCCTCTACTTCATTAAGGAGTTTATTGTGGATTTGAAATATTTGGCTGACGAAGCTAGAGTTACAAGTAAGATCAATGGTGCTATAAATTCAACTTTTTTAGTCCTTATTCCCAAAAAGAATGGAGAGCTTACCTTTGACGACTACAGACCCATCTCACTGTGTAACACTGTCGACAAGATTGTTTCCAAGGTAATTGCAGAAAGGATGAAAGGAGTCCTGTCTACTTTCATATCTCCGGAGCAGTATGGATTCCTAAAGAATCAGACAATCCACGATGCTATTGCGGCTACTCAAGAAACGATCCATACTATACACTCAAAGAAGTTGGATGCGGCAGTAATGAAGATTGATCTAAAGAAAGCCTACAACTGAGTTGATTGGGTTTTCCTACGTCTCATTCTATTCAAAATCGGTATCTCCAAGGAGGCGGTCAAGTGGATAATGGCTTGTGTCTCCAATACTTCTATGGTTGTGATTATTAACGGTTCGACTTCAAAGTTATTTTATCCGAGCCGAGGTTTGAGGTAGGGGTGTGCCCTATCGCCTCTCCTTTTTGTTCTTGTTATGGATGCTCTAAGTTTACAAATCAATCGTGCGGCAGTGAGCGACTTATTCTCAGGCATTGAAATCAACCCTCAGTTTTCGTCTACACATAGTCTGTTTGTAGATGATATTTTAATTTTCGGGCTAATGATCAAGACAAGTTGGATAGTTATTTTTAAAATTTTAAAGCTCTTTAGTGATGCTACTAGGATGATAGCTAGTACCGAGAAGTCGTGCTTATTTTATGCTGAGGGGGAGGAGCAGATGTCCCAGGAGGTAGCCGATCTTTTCAATTTCACTAAGGCTCCTTTGGCTGAGGGGCTAAAATACCTTGGGTTTTGGCTAAAACCCGCCAAATATACTGTGGATGATTGGAACTGGCTGACTATCAAATTTCAGAAAAGGATTAATTCTTGGACAACCAAATGGCTTTCTAGGGGAGGGAGGTTGATTTTATCGAAGGTTGTCCTTCAACAAATTATTTCTTTTTGGGCCCATCTCTTTGTTTTCCCAAAGAATGTTTTAAAGAAAATCAGACAGATTATGGAAAAGTTTATATGGGGAGGCGGGAGTGATAAAAAGGTCATTCATTTAGCTAAGTGGGATGATTTGTCACTCCCCATAGACAAAGGAGGCTGGGGCATATTAGACGTGCAGATTTTTGGACATTCTCTTATCATAAAAACTGTTTGGCAAGGTCTTCACGACAATGGAAAATGGCATGAAATTATCAGACATAAGCATTTGGGAGATGTCACAGTGGCGGATTTGGCCATGTCGGGATGGCCTGAGAGAAAGTAAATTTCAAACATTTGGAAAGGTTTCTGTAAGATGTGGCATATCTTACTAGACCACTTGAAATGGGTTTTTGGAAACAGGTCAAAAATTCTCCTGGGAAGTAGGAAGTTGATGGGAATGGTAGAGTCCCAGTCATACACAGAAGATCTAGTACAGGAATTAAACCGTAAGGGCTGCTTTTTCATCAATCAGATTATTAAAGACTGGGTCGGTGTGTGTCCGCGATGGAAGGACTGTGATGAGTTGGGGCTGGACCCGATTTGGGAAGGAAAGTGGATACAGTATACTGCTAGTCTTAAATCTTTGGGTCTGTGCAGGATGCCGGCGGGTGATCGTCTGCTGTGGGAAGGTAACCACTCATCTGATGGCTTGAAAGCTAAGGAGATTTACTTGATATTGATTAAAAACAAAGCGGAGGTAAATTCTGACTGCTGGTTCAAAGTCTTATGGAAATCTAGAGTTCAGATAAAAATGATAATTTTTTTATGCCTGGTATGGAAGAACAGGAATTTAACTTGGAAAAATTTACAGAAAAGAGGGTGGCAGGGTCCTAGTTTATGTGTTTTATGTGGGCAGGAGGAGGAGGATAACATCCATATGTTTTATTTATGTCCATATGCAATTAATACTCTGGCTTTTGTTTGTGATAAGCTTAAGATCTGTAGTCTGGTTTACCACTCAAATGAGGCCTGTCTGAGTTGGTGGCTCCAGAGAGGGGAAACAGTAAGGCCTATTCCTATTCTTTTTCACTGGAACATCTAGGTCACTCGGAACAGGAAAATCTTCGAGGGCACATTAAGTAACCCTTCCATCACAACTTTTCAAATTATTTGTTCTTGGGAACAATTGAAGCCAATCCAGAAGCCTTCAGTTGATATGTCAAAGCGACTTACCCCTCATGCGATTTGTTATTCTCTTGGGTATTTTGATGGGACCTCACAGCATTCAATCTGTGGCTGTGGGGCTTGGTTACTTGTTTCACCTGACTGTCACTATAAAATTTTCTGGAACGATGGAGTGGGAACGAATACTAAGGCTGAAGTCTTGGCCCTTTGGGGTTTATTATGGTTTGCTAGCCATTTGTATATGGACAAGATTTGGATTAATGGGGATTCTAAATTCTTAATAGATCACATGAACCATAAAGCTATTATCAACTTGGGATGTATGGGTCACTGGCTGGAAAGAATTAATCTCTTAAAGAGTACCTTTTCTGAAATTTCTTTCCATCATGTCTATAGGGAGAAAAATGACATTGCTGATCGACTGTCAAAAAAAGCGTTGGAGGGCAATTTTGGAAAAATGTACTATCAGCTTCAGAAGGCAGAGGGCTATGGAGCATCTGGAACCGTGAATCTCATATGAGTGTGATGGATAATTTTTGGTTTTTCGTAGACAAGAACAACTATATGATTATGCTGACAGTTTTGGTCTCAAAATCTTGTTTTAGAAGAACAATGTAATTTTTGTTAGGATGTTACATCGACTTCTTTTTGATGGAAAATGTAACTTTCTGAAAAGACGTTCTATGTTTTTAACTATAGCAATTAGAAGGAAAGAATCATTAGAAGGACTTGAATCTCCAGATTCTGCATTGTGTAATTGATCTGGGAGAGATGTTATAAGTTTTGTTTTGATGTAAAAGCTTTATTTTAGATGGATATAGTTGTTTCTGGTACATTAATATAAAACCAGCCAAAATTTAATATGATACGATCTTAACAATGACTAGAACAGCCTCGTTTTTAAAACTTTGTTTATAAAAAGTAATATGAAAATAAATATTTTATCGGATGGGAAATTACGGATTTTCATTTCCAGTACCTACACGTTTTATATTATGTTTTCCCAAATTTCAATTTCAATATACCTTCGTCAATGATACCTGTATCATATTTTTATTAGATGTTTATTACTGAATTACGTCCGAGTAAAGTAGTAATCAATGTAGTTGCCTACCCAGAACAAAGAACTACTGGATTATTATAGAAAATTGATTGAGGATTCAAAATTTAAAAGTGGAAATGTTTTTGACATTTGTATGAATTTTTCTAAATTGATTTATTGTTTTTGGGTAGAAATCACATCTGAATCCTAATACTGGATTGTGAGGAACTCGGAGTCTAGTTGTGTGCTTTCAAGATACGTTTTATATATAATTCTAGTTTTATGAGCGGGTATGTTTATCATATCTTTTTCATATCATGTTTCTGCAAGGTCTTTTATTTATTTAACCATGGGTTTTCATTTATTTCATATCTCAAATTTATTTGACCATGGGGTTTTATTTATTTTGGATCCAATCAATCAAAGTTTTTGAGAGGATCATAATCCAATAAATTTGCAGATCAAAGCTTGATTTTTGTATATATTGGATACATTCACTAATCTTATAAGATTTAACTTAGTATTTTAGATCTTGCACTGCATTTGGTAGACAAAGTCTTAGATTTCTATTTTGCCATGATGCACCCAAACTCTACTTGGTCCAACTTATCTATGAAAATGATTTGGAAGATGAAGATGTTAATGAGGAATATCAGTAGATTCAGACTCATTATAAAGTCCCCAAACAATTTGATTAAAAGAGTAAAGCCTAAAAATTCTTATATCCAAAAAATTGTTATAAAACTTAAAAAATATAATATTCATAAATATTATATATTAATAAAATATTAATATTATTTAAAATAACAACTTTAAGTTATAACATAAAATATACTAAAATTATATCCACAAAACCAGCAATAAATAGTGAGGAGGTATATTGTTGAGGCATGTTTGTGAAAGTTATGGATTCTAAAAGTGAGGCAACTTCGTAACTAATTGATTAAGGAAAAATAAAATCATAAAGTAATTGAGACTTTCTGGGAGGTCACCCATGTGAGATCACCTTTGGCTCAAGTACTCTTAATTGTGGAGCTTTCTTTACAATCAAGCCCACTTAGCTTGCTACCCCATTTGCAAAACCTCATTAAATAACCAAGTCTTCTTGGGAGGTCACCCATCCAAGATCACCTCTGGCTCAGGCACCCATAATTGTGAAGTTTTCCCTACAATCAAGTCCACTTAACTTGCTACCCCATTTGCAAAACCTTAGCAAGACTCAAACGTGCTTAAATGTGGAGCTTTCTCCACAATTAAGCAAAACCTTAGCAAGTATTGTGTCTCATGAACCATTCAACTAGATATCCCTTCACTCTTTGTATTTAAGTATTGAGGGGGTGAAGAATTAGAATTGAAACTAGTGAAATGAATCAACTGTGGAGTTTTTTCCACAATTAAGCAAAACCTTAGCAAATATGAACCATTCAAGTAGATATCCCTTCACTCTTTGTATTTAAGTATTGAGGGGGTGAAGAAGTGAGATTGAAACTAGTGAAATGAATCACATAGTGTCAATCATCACTTTTGAAACTAGTGAAATGAATCACATAGCGTCAATCATCACTTTTGAAACTAGTGAAATGAATCACATAGCGTCGACCATCACTTTCGGGGCTTGCACCCTGTAACTAGGACTTGCCGGGAGGTCACCCATCCCAAATCGCCACACTTAACTATGGAGTTTTTCGCACAATCAAACCCACTTAGCCTCTATTTGAGAAATTAATCAATTACAACCACCTCTCATAAAAATGGTCATAAATGAATAACTTAATTAAAGTGTTGAATCCCAAAAAAATAATATATAATATAATGCACTATAAAAACACCTCAATACTTAATATTTAATAATTAAATTTATATATATAATTAAAAAAAATTATTAAATACTATACACTATTATTTTTCTCTTATATCATGATTCCATTTCTGAACATCAAGCATGTATTTGTCTCAGTTTCGAGAGAATGAAATTCTCACATACCTATCATCTTGACATTTTTTGTGTTTAATATGTGGAACTTTATAATATTACTATTTTTAGCTTTTTAAACGTTAAAAAATACTCTCTTTCTTATTCTGTGTTAAAATAAAATTAAAATTAATCTAACGTAATCTGATTGACTATATAAAAATATGAAAAGAAAATGTTCCTGCATAAGTGATTATTTAAAACACGAAAAAATTGATCATGGCCGGTTCTAGAACCAAAACCAAAAGCATAAGGATTGTTGACATAACAGGGGCAGCAAAGATATACTAACAAGACTCTTATCAAATCCACAGGATTGCGGAGACTCATTGGTCAACTTTTTGTGATACTTCCTTTTCAGATATCTTTGTTTTTTTGTTTTGTTTTTTTTTTTGGTCTTCATGCAGCAATTTATTCCTCAGCAGTTCTTCCTGTTTTTGAGAACAAAGCATTTGAAAAAATCATGTTTTACTATTTTAGTTTCACAAGAGATCCAGTTGAAACAGAGCTTTTGTGGTCTGATCCAAACAGAGTTTTTGTGATCTGATCGTGCTGGAATCCCAACAAAATTTTGTGAACTTTTCATACTTTGAGAATTTTCCTGCAAATGTATCTAACTTTTTATCAACATAATGTTTTTTTTTCTCTCGGAAAATATGTAGTTCATGGAATCAATTCTGTGTCACGTTAATATGAAATCACCCCAATGACTAATTTCACAAACCGTAAAAACACACTAGAAAGAAAGGGCCAACAGTATCTTCATAAAATTTAGAACGATGTGATGTCAGAAAAGGCGTGCATGGATGTTCATATGAGGGAAATACTGTTCAAAGACCTTGGAGCGAGTGGCCTTACTCCTCTACTCAATTGTCCATTGCTAATACAACCATTCACCATTTATGTCTCTCTGTCTCTTCGCTGTAATTGAATCTGTAATTTGGGTTCTGTCTAGCCAAGAAAATTCAAAACAGAGAGGTTGTTCTGGTCCTGATTGGTAATTGAAAAGGCTCAAGGATATCTCACTATAACTATCATCATATCTCTTTCCAATCTGATTGGATTTGAAAAAACAATATTTTGTGTATGTTTATGATTTATAAATCCTGATCCCTATGTACTTAGATTGTATGTTGATAATGTTCATAATGGAAAATTGAACTACTTGTAGATTTGGAAAAACTTATTTAGAACAAAGAAAAAGGATAACAGAATAATTTTGGAAACAATATCATCATTTATTATGAGGAATAGATGAGCATTTTATAAACTATGCAAATATTTTCTTTATTTTTAATTTGTAATTAAAAAATAAAAAGATATCGCATAAAAATCAAATACATTATTAAATAAAGCAAATACATAGACTTTTTTTTTTTCCCTATATTTTTAGATGTTTCTCTCTTTTCTATTTTTAGATATTTCTCTATTTAGAAAGGAAAGAGTGTGCTTTTTCTTGGTTGCCTAATCAGTTAAAAGTTTCTGATATGTGTGCTTGTTTAGATTGCCTAAAAATGGAGTCGTCTAACGAGCCGGAGGAATTGCCCGGACGGTTAAAATTGGCCGGAATCCGGGCCAAAAAATTTTTAAAAATCTTGCAGAAACAGTGTTTGAATCCTGATTTTGACATTGGAAATGGATTCAGCACCATAAAAAACCTGTAGGACACCCAAAATATTAAACTTTGATAGTTATAACATGGATTTGGAAAAATTCCTGCCGGATTTTCTGAAAATCTTATCGGAATTTTCATGATTTTCAGGGCGATTCCTCTGGCTAGTTAGACTACGGCCCTAAAAATTAAGGAAATGATTTAATTTTTTTTTTCAACCTCGAAAAAAACAAACTTTTTTCATTATAAATAAAAAGAGTTTACATAATCATATCTCTGTATGCAATAATACCAGCTTGATACATCAGTACAAAATGGACATAATAAATCCAAAACCAAGAAGAGACATCATAAATCCAAAACCAAGAAGGAGCATGAGATCCAACTACTCTACAGGATGGACCAAAATAAAGCAAAATAGAACAAATGGAAGCCAGCATAGTCCATAGGAGTTATTTACTCGTATCCTTAGAACAACTAATAATAATATGACCTTCGGCAAAGACGGGAAAATACTTTACTAAAAAATTCTTCAGAAAACTAAGTAATCCACATATGTAACCAGATAAAAAGAAAAACAGAGTAGAAAAAGGAGAACCGATCTAACCTAAGATTCAAACAACCTCTTTTCCCGAGGAAAAAAACCTTTAGATTTCTATTAAAGACGGATAGATCCAGTATATTGTTTAGATGTATAATACATCTATATATGTTCAATATAAAGAGATTGAAAATTACAAAAAAATATTTAAACATAGAAGATATATGTACCCCAATCAATATTTGCATAATCCTTGAAAAAAATCTGAAAAGACTCAATAAATGGAGATATAGAGTCCCCATGGAGCTTATAGGATAAGTTCACATACAGAGAAACATCCAATATAAAAAGGGTTTCCTGGTCACCTTGAACAGGAATTCAAAATGCATCAAGCCCGACAGAAGAGAAAACCCACGGTTAGAGAGGGCATCTGCCTCTAAATTCTGCTTCCGAAATACATAATGGAAGGCAATGTCAATATTTGCATAGTTCTTGAACAAAAACTGAAAAGATTCAATAAATGAAGAATATAAAGTCCCCGTGGAGCTTATAGCATAAGTTCACATACAGAGAAACATCCAATATAAGAAGGGTTTCCTGGTCATCATTAACCAGGAATTCAAAATGCATCCTGGTCATCATTAACCAGGAATTCAAAATGCATCAAGCCCGACAGAAGAGAAACCCCACGGTTCGAGAGGGCATCTGCCTCTAAATTCTGCTCCCGAAATACATGATGGAAGGAGATGTCACGGAGATGTCGGGGAACGAGAGCAACAACAATTTGATGTTCTCCATCCTATGAAATAAAGAAGGCATCTCAAGAGAGAGTTTCGTTCCTGAACCCACTTTGAGTCGCCAACAATCAGAATCTTTTCAATGGGAAGCCAAGCAGCACGCTAGAACACCCCATAGTGCCATCACCACTTTCCTGCAATTTGAACCAGGTTCTCCAGATCAGTAGAAGTGGAAAGCATTAGTTGCTCTCTGGAGCACCCCAGAGTGCCACCACCTTTTCCCTGCAATTTGGACCAAGTTCTCCAGACCAGTAGAAGTGGAAAGCATGACATGGTTTAAGTTTTATAGAGACACCACAGTCACACTGGCAACATATGAAATCCCATCAAAATACCCTATGGGGAACGATTCCACAGATTTTTAAAGGAAACACAATGAGTTGTCTTTAGTGTGACTTTTTGGAGTTTTAGATGCCGGAATTTGGTGAAAAAATTTGAGGTTAAATCTTGGTTTTTGTTATTTAAATTGGTTTTTCGACTTTATATATGGATTGGGCACCCTCAAAAACTCCTAGGACACTTAGATTGTGCAAAGTTAGCAATCAAATTTCTCTTTTCAATAAATTCCTGACAGATTTTAAAGATATTACACCATAAAAAATCACACTAAAAACTACTCATAAACACAATGCTAATGAGGCTGTGGTTTCCCTGGTCCAATTTCGAGGAAGTAGCCAACAATTTTGAGATTAGTGACCAGCTTGATTGCAAAACCCAATGTTGATGTGGCTTTGGTTTTCATGGTCCAATCTCGAGGAAGTAGGCAACAATTTTGAAATTAGTGACCAGCTTGATTGCAAAACCTTGGCTCTGAGTTATTTCTCAGACCTTAGCCTTAGCCTGCTTCCATTCCTCAATAATATAATATCGCGAGCTTACCTGCTACACTCGAATCCATTCCAAATTCCAATTACTTACAAGCAAATGTATTCAATTAAACTTATTTAATCTTCAATGCATTGAACGCATTGCAATCAAACGTATCCAGTGCAGCCCAATATTTAGTACAAATTTATAATAATTGGAGAAATTTACCAACAAACTTTTGGAACAGAAATCAGATCTAATAAATCTAAGCGGTCGAAACATAGTCAGCATTTGCATTCGATAGCATTTATGCAAACCTATAGGACTCACGGCCCTGACTTATGACGCCCCCAAGTGGGGAAAAACATGAACCTACAGCTTGTATCAATAATTAAGCAACACTGAATCGTTTTCCTTCATTTCCAGATTGGCTCCCATAGCTCCATAGGATCAACATTGTCTGAAATGTGCGTGTCTTCACTGTGTAGCGGTGATCCATTATAATACTGTGAACCAGAACCTCCATAAATGAGGGTTAAAAGATTAGCATGTCGCATACTAATATCAGCCAGCTCTGTTTGTGTGGAAACCATTATAGATTGCAGCTCTGCTATTTTATTCTTGAGATCGTTGATTACGCCTACAGAGCCATGTACAGGATCTCGAACTCTTTCCTCTGCTTCGTACACCATACTGTTTACTGCCTCACCTCTCTGTTCAGCCGGAAGACCCTGTAACACCGGAGCGGATTATCACACTATAATCTCTATCACATATATAGAGCTTCTCCTAATCTGAAACCTCAAAGCTTGAAAATCAGTGCCGTCAGATCTGACTTAGACATTACAAGTTCGATCAAACCTGTAAAAAAAATTATACTAAATTTGTCCATAACACAGTAAAGTAATCTAATCGAACAAACCTGTAGTAATTTGATGACATGCCCATTACCGAACACTCTGTGAACCAGCAAGAATTTCTCCGTGTTATCCTGTGGAAAATATGGCGCGAGCACGCAGTTCTGTGAACATTTCTTTCTCTGGATCTTACAAGCAGCGCAGGCAGATGTCGACCACATCGGTGGCTTCGAATTAGCAGACATGTCATTCATCTGCAAAACAAAAATCCAGATGAAATATTTTTTTGTTAGCAGCAAGTTTTTTTAGTAATGTTTTGTGTGAGAATATAATATATAATTACGAATCCTTCCCCTGGTATTGCTTACCTTCCAGTTGCCCTGTGCAGACAGAGTGTTTGCAACGGCTTCGTCTGACGAGCGGCAAATAAAAAATGGTAGGAATCTGGTAAAAAAGTTTTTAAAAAAAATCTAGCAGTAATGTTTGAATTTAAATTGACATTGTAATTTGGATTTAGAAAATTTTTTGATAGATTTTATCAAAAAAAAAAAAATTGACAGATTCAAATTTTATGGCGAATTTGAAGGCTGATTACAGTAGGGCTTTTGGAACATGAAAGATAGAATTTATAGGATTTCTCTACCTATGTAGGCAACAAATTAGCCAGGATAGTAGTTTTTTTGGAATTTAGTAAAAAAATTCAAAAATGTAAGGTTGTTTGAGTGTTTAATCTTATTTTGATGGTAAAAATAGATTCAGCACTATCTAAAATCTAAGCTACTCAAAATCTTGAAATTGTCAAACTCTTCATCCCTCACAATCTTAAAATTTCACAACTATAAACCAGATTTTCAAAAATTTCTACTAAATTTTATCATAATCTTACAAAAATTTCCATTATTTTTTAAACTAATCTGTAAATATTTTTATACCCTAAGAAAAAATGGAAAAAATGTTTGGAGCAAAGTACATGGTAATTTGAGAGAGTGAAGAGGACACGGGAAAGATTAGAGTGGTCGCTGAACAGCCCAACCGTGGCCGGCGTTGTGTTTAACTCATTAACGCATACCATAGTTAAGATTAACCATAGTTGATTAATCTTTAAAGGCCAGCATTTTCACCCGTGGGAAATGTGATTTTTTTGTTTGTATTATATATTTTATATTATTTAAATTACAAATTATGTCCTTCCGAAACTTGTTATTTTAAAGTTGTAAAGTAATATTGTACTATATGGTAAACATTGGAACTGTGCAATACTAAGAATATGGTAAAGTGATATTTTGTTTTTATTGTTTTTCATGATTAAGTTAGGGGATAGACATTTTTAATGTTGGAAGTTTTGATCTTTGTGAAAATAATGAGTTTTTGGTATATGTGGATTATGAGCTGCTACATATGTTCGAAAAAGTTGTTGTTTCCTGTTAAAAAAAATATTTTTTATATACAGATGTCGTTAAGATGTCAGAAAGAAAGAAGTATCGTTAATAACATGTTTGTTCCCTATTTCATAGTGATTGTAGCTACTTCCTTTCACTATTTTTTTGGATTTATTTTAAATTATTTTATTTTTGGTTAATAGGTAGGTTTTATTTTTATTTATTTTCTTTTTGATAGTATTAAACATTTTTATATTTTTCAAAGGGTTTTTAATTTTTTTTAGCTTTATTTTTTTAGTATTGGTTTATTATCAATAATTTATTTGTGTTTAGTATTGGATAAAATTTACTATCAATCATTTTACATTTTTAAACAATTTAATTTGTTACACAATATTTTATGTTTTACATTTTAAACAACTTAATTTGTTACACAATAATTTATGTTGCATTAGGGTTTAGGGTTAATGACATCGCATTAGGGTTTAGGGTTAATGACATTATTACCATCAAGTCCCTTAATATTTTATGTTACAGTAGGGTTTAGGGTTAATGACATTATTACCCTCAAGTCCCTTATTTTAAGGGATTTGGGTCTACTTCATTTTATATACTATAATTGAAAGATATTGTCATAAGTTTTTTAGATAATTTCTTCTCAATGTGTTTATTGTTATTAGATATTCATTCTTATAAATTATTTTGATAAATGTTAACTCACCAAATCAAGAGGATATGACCATCTTATAAAATAGAAAACATGGCATGTATTCTAGTCAATTACACCAGCTTTGCTACATAAACAATCATTTCTACTTCTCCTTATTACTTTATAAAGAGTTTATATTAATTATGATATTTCATATTAAAAATCAATAATTTACAAAATTATATATTTCACACCAAACAACTTATTTTATTATTTTTTATTATGACCAATATTAATATATTCAATATATTTAAAAAAAAACATTTTCTTAATATAAAAATCATCATCCCCACTCCTTCCTACTACTTAAAAAAAAAAAAACATATTCAATAGGACAACTAAATAATTAGGCCCTAGGCCCTCAATCAAGACTTTATGTTAATCACGTTTTGTTATAAGGATAATATTTATTATTAAAAATAATTCCTTTATGTTATCATTTTACTTGAGTGAGAAAATGATATTATAGTAAATAAAACTGAGGAAAAGAATTTATCTATATTTCACAGTTCTCCAAAATTTAAGCATATAAATAATTGTAAAAGCAGATAATTGTTCTAATTGTTTGATTTGAGAGAAAGCGACAGGTGAGTCATGACCCTGTGGTCGGTGCTCTTCGAAGGTATACGATCTCAGTCACAAAAATCTGACGGGTCGCGCCGTGTGTAGAAGGATTTTTATTTGTTTGAATTTTAATTCATAAAATGCTGATTATTATAGTGTAGACTTGACTTTCACCTTGTGTTCACATGGTACATTTTTTTATTATTCTCCGGCTATTTCGTTTAAGACGGGACCCACCAACCAAACTCTTGGTAAAAATAATAATGATGAATTTAAGGGTGATTTAAAAATATAAAATATTTAGTAATAAAAGATGATTGGTTATGATTTAGTTTAAAATATGATAGAGTTAATTGAAATGATTTTTTTAATATTTATTTTATAAAATAATTATATATAACTAGAGCTATGGGATGGTATGTTACTGCATTTTTGTATAAGTATTTTTTTATATAGTTGTATGTATAAAACAATTATAAAATGTTTATTACTGAAGATTAAGAATGTATAATTTATTATAATAAGTATTTAATATAATGTTTTTTTTATAATATGATGTTTTATATTAATATGATGTGTTGTTATCACAATGATTTATAGGAAGATTTTGAGTTACAAAGTTTATAAATTCAAAAAAAAGCTAATTATCATATAGGGTACTATAAAAATTTTCAATTAAATTTGAGCAATTGTTATTAATTTTTTGTAAACCTCTGCATATACTTCAAGAAATAAAATTATTATGAAAGGAAAATATAGAATACTAAATACAAAATAATAATATTATCATAATACTATTGTGAACTACTAAGAATATATTTTTTGAATTAGATAGGCGAATCACATAAAACTACAAAAGGCGATATAACAATACTGTAAATATAGTCAACAAACATAATTGAAACAAAGTGACATGATTAAAAGGTAGGCGATTACGATACATGTAGAATTGTTCAGAATATTATAGATATCCACTACAAAGGTTGGAGGTGCAAACTTGTAAAAGAAATAGGTATGATATGGTGTGTAATCTCAACAAAAAAGAAACAAGTAAACATTGGAACTTTTCCATAATAAAGTTTAGTTTTTGATAGCATGCATTTATAAAAAATGGTCAACTTCACAAATCATCCTCCTTTTAGGAAGGATTTAAAATTTCAAATTTGTAACATAATTCTAATAAAATATTTGTTGTCCGAGAAAAAGTTGAAGTAAAACTAAGCAGATTGCTTGAACTTTCTTTTATGGAAATGAGGATCAAGCCACTGTATAGGAGAACCTCTTGCTGCCATTATAGTTCCTTCACTACCAATCATGTCTCATAGAGCATATGTTTTATTTTCATGCCCTTTTGAACTATTGTTTTTATCTACTTCCTTCAATTTTTGCATAAATTGTTGTTTGTTTTCATCTACTTCCTTCATTTTTTGTGTAAATTGTTGTTTCCTCCCAACTCTATTAAGTTCTTGTTGTTTTACCAATGAATGGGGATCTCCATCTCACCTGCTAAAAAAGGACCCAAAACTAGGTAAATGTGTAATAGGAATAGAAAAGATTGCTAGAATATCAACAAGGAAAAGTAACCCTTTGCAAGACCAACTGTATTACCATAGTCCAAGAAAATGTTATCTGATATCATTTTTGGAAATGGATGGTCTTTCAAGCTTAAAACAAGCAAATGAAAGAATGTAATCTAGATGAATTCCTGCTTGTTGAAATTGTGACATGGTTAGTAAATTGTTAATTTTGGACAACTAGGTCCAAAATCCATGTTGTGATGCTGAGATGAAGATACCAATATTTTTATTGGGTTCCTCTTTCGAAGAGGTGCAAGATCGATCTAAAGATCATCTTGATCCGATGAGCATAACACTTATTTTGAATTTATTCAAGATATGTGTAGGTCGACCTTAAGGTTTTGTGCCCTAGCAGTTGTGTCATACACCCTCACTGATGGATATATATTGGTCAACATTGGAGGACATTTTCACTCATCTCATCCTCACACATTTCTCTCTCCTCATCTGATTGGTTCGATGTCCTTGGTGGCTCTTCTCTCCACACATGGGAAAATTCCAGTAGCAGCACATTTCTGATTTCAGTCTAGGGTTTCTACAACAAACTTTGACCAGCGTTGACTTTGGTCAACACAAGGTCAAATCGACTTGAAACTCTCCCAAAAGTTCAATTTTCCTAATCTGCATTTTCTAGCACTATTCTCGAGGCAAAATGTTGACTTTGACTTTTCAGCGTTGACCTAGTTGTTGCTGTTGTTTGTGTTCACCGTTGACATTTTGGGTTGACTTTTGATTTAATCATTTGGCTGTCCTAGAGGGTTGTGTGACATTGCTGGTTGGCTGACCATATTGAGACTTTGCCAGTTGAAGCATCCTGTTGATCGCCGTAATGCACCAACACACTTATATATTTCTAACTTGTCTTTTGTCGATCTACTCGTATGTTCTATCAACATTTTACTTTATTGTTTATGTGATTGCTGTCTAATATTGAATAGAAAGTAAAGTTGCATCAAACATAGAACATCTACATAAATTTACGTGGAATCGGAGCTGAGGCAAAGACAAAGCCCTAATTTGTAGCAATCAACGAAGAAGAGGATGGGTTCCTCAAACTACAATGGATTTAAGGCTGATGAAAAATTGACTAGGAAGGATGACTTCCATGCTTGGAAGATGACATTGGATCTTAACATGGAAGACCAAGATGTCATGGACTATGTGCAGGGTAAAATCCAAGAGCCTCCATCCACTGCTACTGCTGCCCCAAAAACAAAGTATAAGAAGGGGGATATCAAAGCAAAGTTGATGATCAGGGACTCAATTCATAGGAGTCTGGTTGCCTACATCTCTGAGCTAGGCACATCCAAAGAGATGTATGATAAATTGGTCCACATGTTCAAGGCCAATAATGTGAATCAAATCCTATTCTTCAAGAATCAATTGAAGAATCTAAAGAAAGGCAGGGATGAGTCTGTTCAATCATATTTTTAGAAGCTGACCGAGATTAGGAACATATGCTGGCTATTGGGGAGACAATAGTTGATTGAGAGATGGTACTCACCGCACTTGGAGGGCTCTCATCCGAATGGCATGTGTTCAACACTACCATTCTCAATAAAAATGTGATACCTTACTTTGACGAAGTACTATCGCGATGCATACAAGAAGAGAGAAGAACGAAGGAGTATGAAAATGAAGGAAATGCTACCTATGCTGCTCATTCTAGAAAGAAGAACTTTGGTGGACCAAAGAAAAAACGAAGAGCAGGGGCCCAAGGAAAGAAGAGCAAGTGTTACACTTGTCATAGGCCAGGTCACTATGCTAAAGAATTCCCTTTCAAGAAGGATTCTCCCAGTGATGATGACAACAACAACAACCGGAGGAATGGAAATCAAAGGAACAACAGGTTCAAGTGAAAGAGGAAAGCTCCCTCCGGCGGAAATGGTCAACCTTTCAGAAGGTCGAGAAACTCCAGATAGTGGTGCCTCAAGGCACATCACTGGGTTCAAGGAAGCGCTTTCTGATATGGTTGAGAAGGATACTAATCTGGAAATTATCCTTGGAGATAATGCCACATATCCTGTGAAAGGGACAGGGACTGTGACCCTCCACTTGTCTCAAGGTCAAGTCCTCCGCTTATAGGATGTACTTTATGTACCTAATTTGAAGAAGAACCTTGTGTCTATATCGGACATGGAAGACAAAGGTTTCAATGTCGCATTAATTGATGGGAAGGTGCATATCTGGAAGAAGAGATTCAATGAAGCTATCACGATTGGGTTTAGAGTTGATGCACTCTACCAGGTTGGAGGAAGTCCACTGGGAGGGATGATGTGTGATACTATTCGACAGACTAAACTCTGGCACTAAATGTTTGGACACCTTCACTACAAGGCCATTCTTGAAGTAAGGAAGGTGGTAATGGGGATGCCCAAGTTTTCAAATAATCATGAAGGTGTATGTCAGAGTTGTGCCGACGGAAAGCATACAAGGGGACCTTTTCCCTCAAGTGTCATAAATACATCTGATGTCTTGCAATTGATACATTCTAATCTGTCTAGGATGCTACCTGTGACATCCTTGGGAGGATGTTCTTATTATATGACATTCATAGATGACTTCTCTCACAAAACCTAGATATACTTCTTGGAAAATAAGGATGAGGCTTTCATGTGGTTATGTACCTTCAAAGCCTTGGTGGAAAATCTGACAGGGAAGAAGATCAAGACATTGAGGACCGATAATGGCACTGAATATGAGACGAACGAGTTCAAAATTTTTTGTAGAGAAGCTAGCATCAAGATGGAGACCACAAATGTCTATACTCCTGAGCAGAATGGCATTACTGAACAAAAGAATAGGACCATTGTCGAAAATTCCCGTGCCATGCTATGTGACCAGGGTCTACTGAAGTTTCTGTGGGGAGAAGTTATGAACACTACTGTGTACATACAAAACTGATGCCTTCATTCCGCTCTGGACTCCAAAAGTACTGAAGAGGTTTTATCTGGTAAGAAACCTAAGGTCTCAAATTTTAGAGCTTTTGGATGTCCTGTTTATTTTCATGCGCCAAAAGAGAAGTGGAGCAAGTTGGATTCTTCTGGGAAGAAGGGAATGTTTGTTGGCTATAGCGAAACTTTGAAGGCATATATATTCTATGTGCCTGGTCAAAGGGAAGTGGAGATATGCCACGATGTTACCTTTGACGAAGATGCTTCCCTCAGGAATGTAGTCAATCTTCTGAGATCTGAGGAATATCATGAGGCGAGGCTTGGAAATCAAGAAGAACCGAAGGATGGGACTATGCCTGATGTTGAAGGATCGATGGACCCGATTGATCCACCTCCTTTGATGAGGAAGATACCATCATGGCTTAGGGACACTCTCGAGGATGTCGAGGGACATATGGCCCCAAGGGGGACATTTCGTGAAAGCAAGAAGCCGAATAGATACTAAGGGTATCTAGCAACCATGAGTACTATTGTACAATATGAGCCTGGATATTTTGAGGAAGTTGTAAAGCATCAAGTATGGAAGGATTATATGCACAAAGAGTATGTCCATAATGAGGAATGATGTCTAGGATGTGGTTCCAAGATCGCAGGACAAAGCAGTTGTCACCTCGAAATGCCTCTACAAGATCAAGCATGGATCTAATGGAAGTGCTGAAAATTTCAAGGCAAGATTCGTTGCCTGTGGCTTCTCTCAAAAAGAAGGCATAGACTATGATGATATATTTTCACCTGTGGCACAATATACCACCATATGATCTATCATAGCCCTTGCTGCTATGCAAGGATAGAGTCTTCATTAGATGGATGTGAAGATCGCATTTCTGCATGGTGCGATAAAGGAAGAGGTGTATGTAGAGCAACCTCTGGGGTTCGAATTCCAAGATCGGGACACCCATGTCTGCAGGTTGAAGAAAGCCCTCTATGGGTTGAAGCAAGCACCCAGAGCTTGGTACGAGAGGATAGATAGCTACCTGATGAAGTTGGGCTTCAAGGTTGATAGGGAGAAGCCTCTCATTCTGGTGTTGTGCATGGACAAAATCTTCCTGATATGTGTTGACCTTCTCATTCATTAGTGAAAGATGGAGCTCGCTGCTGAGTTTGAGATGAAGGACCTAGGACTGATGCATTACTTCCTAGGCCTGGAGGTATGTAGAGACCTGGCGAGATTTTCTTTTCTCAAGTAAAATACATTGTGGAGCTTCTGGAAAGATTTGGTATGGTGGAATGTAAGTCCGTGTCAACACCGATGGAGCTCAACTTTAAGAAGTTGAGTGGCAGTGCTGCTGGACACATGTTAGAAAATCTAACTGAGTATCTTCAACTCGTAAGGGCCTTGATGTTCTTAGTGAACACCCGTCCATACATATGTTTTGCAATGAACACTTTGAGTCAACATATGGTTGAGCCTCATCACATTCACTAGGTTGGTGCCAAGAATCTGTTGAGATATCTTCAGGGCATGATAAACCATGGGTTGAGATACACTGTCGGGAGCGTGACACTCCATGGATATACTGATGTCGATTGGGTTGGCAGTGTGGTGGATCGTAAGAGCACATCGGGATGCTGCTTCACACTTGGTTATTCTTCGATATCATGGATGAGCAGGAAGCATAAGTCAGTGGCTTTGAGCACTGCGGAGGCCGAATACATTACAACAACTATGGCCTGTTTTGAAACAGTTTGGTCATGAAATATTTTCAATGAGTTGTTCAGGCATGTGTTAGATACCACTGTGATACTCTGTGATAACCAGAGTTGGATTCAGTTGTTCGAGAATCATGTGTTCCACGATCGATCCAAGCATATTAATATCAAGTACCACTTTATCTGGGATATGGTACAGCGAGGCACCGTAAGGCTTGATCATATAGGAACTGATGAGAAGGTTGCAGATATTATCACAAAGCCCCTGGGGAAGGTCAAGTTCCTAACCTTCCATGAGAGTCTTGGTATCTTGGAATGGCCCTATGATGAGGGTCCTGTTGGACGATGAGCTCTGGGAGCTCTAGGGGGCTTTGGGGATAGCTTCTTGAAGCTATAAGCAACAACAGGGCTAGGCTTACCGAACCTTATTGGCGTGTTTCTGCCCCACCATTGTGATGATTGATTTGTTTCACCTCTCATTCTCTGTGCCCCGTATGCATCCTACCCATTGAGTTCAGGGCTCATGGGAAGTACCTCTCATTTGGCCAGTGAGGTGGGAAAAGTTAGAGACTAGTAGAAAAGACTGATGGACACGTCAGAGATTGTCATACTCTTTATCTAGGATGGAACGGTCCAACCACTTGATCTGGGATCAAGTATAGTGAGGTTTCAGACTCCAACTAACTTCGGGTCAGGTTAACGAACTTCGGGTTGGTATGAGACTCTTTGTGAGTCCAATACAGGTTTCAGACCTCTGGGCAGAATCTATCAGCCAGGAATGATGTCTTTGTGACTAACCCACTTCTAAAATAAAGAAGCTAACAAAGCAAGTTATGGCGGGATGACGCACGATGTTTGGATTTCACAGGTGGATGGAGTTCTCCCTAGTTGAGCGGGAGTGTTAATTTTGGACAACTAGGTCCAAACTTCATGTTATGATGCTCAGATGAAGATACTAATATTTTTATTGGGTTCCTATTTTGGAGAGGTGCAAGATCGATCTAAATATCATCTTTATCCGATGAGCAGAACATTTATTTTAAATTTATTCAAGATATGTGCAGGTCGGCCTTAAGGTTTTGTGCCCCAACAATTGTGTCACACACCCTCACTGATGGATATATATTGGTCAATGTTGGAGGAAATTTTCACTCATCTCATCCTCACACATTTCTCTCTCCTCATCTGATTGGTTTTATGTCCTTGGTGGCTCTTCTCTCCACACGTGGGAAAATTCCAGCAGTAGCACATTTCTGATTTTGGTCTAGGGTTTCTGTAGAAAACTTTGACCAGCGTTGACTTTGGTCAACGCAAGGTCAAATCGACTTGAAACTCTCCCAAAAGTCTGATTTTCCTAATTCGCATTTTCTGGCACTATTCCCGAGGCTAAACGACGACTTTGAATTTTCAGTGTTGACCTAGCTGTTGCTGCTATTTGTGTTGACCGTTGAATTTTTAGGTTGACTTTTGCGTTGATCGTTTGGCTGTCCTAGAGGGTTGCGTGACATTGTTGGTTGGCTGACCATATTGAGACTTTGCTAGTTGAAGCATCCTATTAACCGTGTAATGTACCAACACACTTATATATTTCTGGCTTGTCTTTTGTCGATCTACTAGTATGTTCTATCAACATTTTACTTTATTGTTTATGTGATTTCTATATAATATTGAAGAGAAAGTAAAGTTGCATCAAGCATATAAAATCTACATAAATTTACATAAACGTTGTACAAACAGAAAACCAATGAAACTGTAACAAAGACCTAAAAAGAACTAATTTACTTCCTTTATAATTGAATTTAAGGAAATATAGGAGTTCTTTGTTCTAATGTCACCTATTGAGGAGAAGATTTCGAGTCATTTGTTTCTACCGTGTAAGAATATGTTGAGTCTTATGTTTCTGCTATGTTTTTATTCAAGAGTACTAGGCTTCTAATTTTGAGGTAGTGGATCTCAAACTCATTAGTATCTATAAACAAAGAAAACTATGACTAATGTTACAATAGTTAATGCACATAAATTTATCATCTATGCTAAGTTGTATCTCAACGATAATTTAATACTCAAAAATACTATGCAAGATAGTGACTCTTTGGATGTATGTGATGGCATGCATGCATAGAGATAATTCCTCCTATTATTGTTCTCACTAATATTAAACTAGTTTTATTGATTGAAATGGAAAACATTGTGTATGAATTTACGTGGCAAGTGGACTAATGTAATAAATAAGGCCACCTATATGAATTGACTAACCACTAGTTGAGTATTGAAACTCCTTCCAATTGTGAAATATATTAGCAGAGAAGTTTAAATCGTACTTTTGTGTAAAGCAACTGCAAAACAATAGTAAAATACATTTGAGATATTTGTTATACAAATCAAACTAGAAATGAAGCTAACTTTATCCAGATTCCAAATAAATGCATTTGCAAATTTTCCAAATAAAAGACTAAGAAATTATAACTGGGAAATAAAATACAAATTTGAAACAAAATTTGACTGCAAAATAATTGGCATGTTTGAGGTATAAAATAACTTAATGGGATATGAACCCTTCTATCCACGTGCATTCTTTGAGATCATAGGAAAAACAACATGAAAGCCTTGGAAGCTAGAAAGACAACAACTGTGGGAAGCAAGTTGGCAACACTTGGTAGATTTTTCAAGATCCATACTTATGCAAGAACACAACATAACACGGATATAAACCTAAACACAGAGATGCAGTAGAAATAAAACTCCATTTCATTAAAATCAAAGAACTAAAATATGCTTACATACAGAATGGAAATAAACCAACTCGGTTGATGGTAGCTTATCTATGATAAGAGATGTGGCGGCTACATGCCTCTGAACTGTGTTACCATGAGGCTCAAGGGCCTTTTTTATTATTGAAAAACAAAGGGAAACCATAAAAAACCAAAAACCAAATCCTAGGAGATGTAACACCAAGAGTTTGTGGGCCCTCTTGGGATTAGTTGGGTAGCCAACTTCCCAGGGTCGTAACTTGGTCATATGATATTTGTTTTGTGTGTATGATACCTCACTATAAATATCTCTCCAAGTACTACAAGATTTGTGGTAGGCCATTTCCTATGGCTACGAGCCTACAACAGACCTAAAAACAATACTGTTTAGGGGGTCAAAACAATTTCAGAAGTTCAGGATTCGAAAAAATGCTAAAAATAGTAAATGTTATTATAATCAAGAAAATTAATGAAACCAACTAGAGGTATAAGTGGAATAGGCAAGTGGCCACCAATATCCACCTGGATCAATCCTCCCCCCTTAGGAAGCAATGGTCCCCATTGTGTGCAGAGCCTCCATGAGGTGAGGAAATTTCTGTTGAACCTAGTCCTTGGTGAAGGAGTTGACATTCTTTGACAACTCGATATAGTTGGATCCTCTGCTGGTGATTGTTATTGATATGTGTGTCCATGATCCTATCAGTTTTTTCTTGTTCGATTCAACTTGGGTTGAGATTTTTTGGTGTAAACTACTCATCAACGTTGGATGTGTCCAACAATGGAATAAAGTATGGCTATAGCTGGTCCACATTGAATACTGGGTGTGGGGTGAGGAATGATAGAATGTTGAGCTCGAAAGAATTATCCCCTACAACATTAGTGATGGTGTAAGGCCCATATCGGAGTGGGCAAACCTTGCAGTGGGGCCTAGCGAGGTGCTCCTTCTGCAAATGTAACCAAACTTTATTACTCACCTGAAACTTGTGTGGAACTCGATGTTGATCATGGCGTTGCTTGTACTTTGCATTTTCTTTGTCCAATATTTCATGGACCTACTGGCGGATGTGTTTAATGTGCTCAAGGAATTTGTTAGCCCTATCAACTTCAGAATAGACATGAGTTAAATCTACCTGAGTAACTTTGAAATGATATGGAAACATCAATGGGACATAGTTGTTGGAATCCTAGGCCCACCTCAAAGGGGCTATGGCCATTTGAGATGTGAGAGCCCTGTTGTAGCTGTGCTAGAAATATGGGAGGCTCTCATCCCATGTGCATGGGTGCTTTGAGTTGTACATGTGCATGATGTGCAAGATCATCCTCTTGAAAACCCCTGTTTGGCCATCAGTTGGGGGGTGAAATGTCATGGACTTAGTGAGCTTGGTATCCAACAACGACCAGAGGCTTGAGAAAAATACACTTGGGAACCAACTATCCCGATTTGAGATAATGGATTGTGGGATCCAAAAGTGTACCCATACTTGTTCAAAGAAAAGTTTGGCATTGGTTTTTCCTAAGATACTCTTCTTGCAAGATGCCAAAATTGAAATCTTAGAGAATCTAGCGGCGACCATGAAAACATAGTTGTTTCCATGCTTGGTAGAAGGAAGGCCCGACATGTAATCCATGGAGATGGATTCCCAGGGATGGTTAGGAGTAGGAAGAGGAGTATACAAGCCTTGATTCTTGATTGTAGGTTTGGAAATTACATAGGCAATGCAGGATCATATGTACTTCCCAACATCTTGTCGAAGGTTTTCCCAATAAAAATATTTATGCAGTAATTCCAGTATGGAACTTACTTACCTTACAAGAGAATCTGGTATGTAGTGCTAAATTCTGGATCAATCTTGCAAAAGATGTGGCCATTCTGAAGTCTCGTGTCCATGAGTGTCAAGAAAAATGATCAACACCATGACCGGTGGTCGGTTGAGGTAGTCTGCAACATTATTGGTGTTTCCCTTCTTGTACTTAATGTTCAAATGAAACTGTTGCAGGTATGTGGACCATTTCTCATGGCGATTGTTTTTCAACTTTCCTTATGTCTGTCTGAATTGAAGGGGTTGGTGGTTTGTGTGGATGACCGTTTCCTTCCACATAATATAATGCTTCCATTGTCAGCATGCATGCATAATGGAATACATCTCTTTGTCAAAGGTGGGATACTTCCAGACTGTGTCTAAAATTTTCTCAATGTGATATGCCAATGGATGCCCCTGCTAAGTAAGAAATGCACCAATAGCATATTCAAAGGCATATGTGTCAATCTTAAATGGTTATTGTAGGTTTGGTAATGTGAGCACTGGTGCATAATAGAGGTGATGCTTAAACTTGGAAAATTCCTTATGTTGGGATTAAGACCAAAATAAATTTTCTTTCACTCCGCCCTTGGTGACCTGACTGAAAGGCCAAGTGATATGTGAGAAACCCAACATGAACCTGCAATGGAAATTAGCAAGACCTAGAAAGCTGCGAAGCTCTATTAGAGTGGTTGGGGCTGGACAATCCTAAATAAATTGTACCTTGGCAAGGTCCACATGCACATCCCGTTCATCAATGATGTACTCCATATATTGAACCTGGGTCATACCAAAAGTGCATTTATCCTAATTGGCACACAATTTGTGTTGACGCAGGGTTTCGAGAACCTGTCGAATATGGTGAAGGTGCTCTTTCCAACTCCGGGTAAAGATCAAGATGTCATCCAACTACACTGCCACAAATGAGTTGGTGAACTGTCGTAAGATGTCTTCCATCAACCTAATGAATATTGTGTGGGTACTCCTCAACATGAAAGGAATAACCAACCATTCAAAAAGGCCCTCCTTGGATTTGAAGGCAGTATTCCACACATCGAAGGGTTCAATTAGTACCTGGTGATATCTGGAATTCAAGTGATTCTTGTTGAAATATTTCCCCCCCTTGGGTTAGTCTAGAAGATCATCAATCCATGGGATTGGATGCATATTCCTGACAGTGATCTTATTCAACGCCCAATAGTCAATATAGAGTCTCCAAGTATCGTCTTTCTTTTGTACCAACATCATCAAGCTCCTATAGGATGATGAAATTGGTCTGATGTGCCCTTTATGAAACAACTCCTAAATCTTCCTCTTGAATTCATTGTTCTCAATAAAAAAGTGTCGATAGATCGGTTTGTTGGGTATTTTTGTGCCCAAGGTCAGATCAATGAAGTGTTTGACCTAACAGTGTAGGGTTACCCCTATGGGTGAGGTGAAGATTTCCCTGTACTCCTCCACAACCTTATCCATTTTTTGTTTCCATGTGGAGGATCCCTGTCTAGAGGACGTGGACGCGGCCACAATTTTCTTCTTTCCCTAAGGTAAAATCTTAAGGAAGAAAAAATTCCAAATTTGGAAAATGATCTTACTGCATTGCTTTGCAGAGATCAAAGAGATGGCGGTAGGCAGTGCTACCTCTCATATCCTGTATAACTTATTTTCCAAAATAATAATAAGAGTGTGAGGCCTAGAGTCATGCACAACGTGATGCTTCCACAAGTATGGTTGGCCTAATAATACATCAAAAACTTCAAGAGGAGAATCATCACACAATACCTCATTTGTGAAGGGCTTGATGTTGTAGGGAAGGCAAAATTGTTGGCTAACATGGAGATCTCGTCCTTGGTGAAGCCACCCGATGGTGTATGAATGCAAGTGTGGTGTTGATCTGAATATGTCTAAACTAGTTTTGAAGTGCTAGATTCCTCATCATTACAAAATAAAAGTGTGCTTAAGGATCGTCTCAAATAACAAGTTATGAGAGGGTTTATGTGTCATATTTTTGTGTCTTTTATGAGAAATTCATGACGTAAATTAGCTTTAAAAAAACATATACAAAAATTAAATTGCAGAGAAATAATACACAATAAGCACATTACACAATAGCGATGAAGGAGTTCACCCCTCCTGGGCTACATCTCCTTGGACCAGCTTCGATGGATTGGCCCTCTTTGATTAACTGATCAAAACTATGAATACACTCAATTCCTAAGCTCTGATGGCTCTCAAAGATACTCCAATGGCTCTGGGACACCCCCAATACTCCTATTTTGGTTCTGACTGAGTCGAATTATGACTTTGTGGGAAAAAGTTATGCCTCTTTTAGTACCTTGGCTCGGGCCTCTATATGGGCTCAAAATGGAAAAAGTGTTGTTTACAATCCTCTACAGCTCCTTGAACCTTCTCCAACATGCTCAGAGCATCTAAATCTCCTAGGATAGACTCTTTCTGAGCCCAATTTGGTTGAATTTTTCTCAAGTTATGGTTGCCTCATTTTTGACCTACGAAACCCCTCCAAAACTGGAGAGAACTCTAGTTAACTTCGACAAATTTGGAGTTCCACTGAAAATGGAGGACTCGGCCAAACTAACTGCTAAGATAAGAGCGAATTAATTAATGGATAAGTGCTCATTAACTGAGGGTTAGACGCTAATTAAGCGCGTTTAACAAATCCACATTAAAAATGGTTTCACGCTCTTAATTATCGGATTAAGGTTTAATTAACCTGCATTACGGTGTTAATCCTACGCACTTAGTTTTGGCCCCGCTGTGGTCATAAGCGGTGGTCCTATGGACTGGGGTTGGCCCCACTTTCCTTCGCCGCAACCCTTAGTTGAATTCAAATGTATCCGAACTCCGCTATAGGTTAAGAGCCATAGCTTTGGTCTAGCGGTGAAACCTTGCGTTTGTGTGGGGGAGGTCATGGGGTCAAGCCCGACCTCCGCTCGTCTACCATATAAAATTTTTGTTTGACCATAATAACACAATTTTGACCTTGGAGGGGCACGTGGCGGCCTTTGTGCTAGGCACGTTTCATGTCCTCATTCGTATAAACCAAACCAATAAAAAACTAACATGAATTTGGGCCAACCATAAGCTGATAAGTGTCAACACACCATTGGCCAGAGGAAAACCAATTTTGGCCAAAATTTTGACCCCTTTGACCCTGTTTAACCTTTTTTTTTTTTAAATTCGCTTATTTGGCAAAGTGGACAACAAGCTCTAACTTTCACATACGGAGTCAGTTTTCAATGAAACGAAGTGCACCAGATTCAAGGTGATGAGAACTTCGCGATTGTTCTAGTTTCGATCGATTCTAAACACTTTAATTTTTTAGCAATTTTTTTCCCCCAATTCAGTTTCTAATCACTCCTTCCCACTGAAAGGCTTTTGGACCCATAAAAGCTGGTTATCTGATGAGATTTTAATACTCTCTTCTTTTTCAAATTCTATCAACTTGATTCTTGTTGGAAAAATATCCATGACAACTACTTTGGTTCACTGACATGCCTTGCTTTGAAAATGGCTTGGCACTTCAACCATTGTCCTCCTTTCGCTGCTGACCAAATCTAACACTTTTTGGCTTCTTGCTAATTGATTAAACACCTTGTTGTACCAAAGAGATCCCTCGATGCTTGGAAAGCTGACTGATGGCCTTCCCACTGAGAACCATGTTCCTCCTTTGCATAAACATGCATTTGATGCAAACTTCTCCTTGGAAACGACTTTTCTAAGTTAAGCCCATCTAAGTGAACTAAAAAAAATGATTTCCAATATCATTAATCACAAGAAAATAAATTACCATTCTTTTTACCTCCATGGTTCCAAATTCCACATCTGGAAGAATGAATTCGCCATCTCTTTCACTTCTTGCCGTCAACACATCAAATGGTCTACAATGGCTATTGTTTTGGCTACAAACTTTTTTGGCATCTTGTCCACTTTCCGCTTTTTGATTCCATCATCCTCCAATATTGACATGATACTCATGCCATGATTTGAGAATGAAGGCTAATCATGAGCCTCACACTCAAGAGTGGACCCTCCAAAATCCTGAGACATCTTGTCATAAGAAAAACCATTAACTTGAAAAACACATCATGCAAGAAACACAACTTGATTACCTCTTCATTTTGCTCCTTCAAAGCAACAAATGTCACATCCTGTGAACATCGCCATGCATTCTTACATCTTGGTGTACAAACCCATCGAACAAAAACAAGTCGACAAAACATGCGTCTTCAAAACCATTGACTCATAAGTCAAACAAAATCATCTACAACACTTGACGATTCTTTTCCAAAAACAACAAGAATTTCACATCTCATGAAACAATTCATCAAAATATCCCTTTCATCCTTGGAGACTAAATCAACTCTTCCAAGTCGATAAGACATACATGTAACAATCAATCGACCAACACAAGCCGATCACTCATGCATATGAAAATGATCAACACTCGAAAGTTGACAACATACATGTTAACAAAGCAATCAACCAAAAAAATTCAATCACTCATGCATTTTCAAGCACAATGAAACTACAAAAAATTCCACTATTCACACACACAAACTCTCATGCATGTATACAATGGTCAACTCTCTCGCAAGTACAATCAAAAGTACAAGAATCCCATTGTTATGTACGAGTACTTAAAGAGATGAAGCGACCAAATTTGCTGCAACAAAGTGAGTCAACATACTCCACTTTCAAATATTTTCTGGCATAAACATGCAACATGCATTCTATAGAAAAAGAAATGCATTCACATGCAAATTGAAACTACAAATCGCCATCTTTGTTGCATCTAAGTGAGTCAACATAACTCTACTTTTCCAAAATATTGCTTCGTGAAATATGTAGCATAATTTCAAGAGAAACTAAATGCATTTAGATAACAAGGAAATGCATCGATAAGGCAAGATTTGCATCAATCATCAAAATAAATTCAAGGCCTTAATTGGTTAAGAAATCTAACCATCTCTTTCTAAACCACTTCAATAGCAATTTTTTCAGCAGAACTTCATCATGTGTATCATCCTGACCCACATAAATTATGGAATCATCTTTTCCATTCTTTTCAATCTCTCTCTCCACCTTCTTCAAATGTAGTGGATGACTTGTTGGATACAAAGTCCAACACTTGTCTACAAGATGACCCTGCTTATGGCAATGAGTGAAAAATAATTGCATCTTCTTTTCAACATGGTTTTCATTGTCCATTGGACCTTTGGCTTTATGTCTCCTTTGTTTTGAAATTTTCTTGTGTATGGATACCTTCTTACAACACCTCGAAACAATATGGTTATTAAAACCACAAAAGGAACATGTAATTTTTCTCCAAATCTTATGTGACGATTTTCCATGTTTATCATAATTAAAAGAAACTTGATTAAAGGCAGATTTGTACCTTGCACATTCACCTTTGTCGTCTTCTTGAGGAGGCGACTTTGATGAGGTAGTGGCTCTCTTCGGAATACCAACAATGGCTCCAATGGCTTTAGAGCTTTCAACATCCTCTTGTTTGTCATTCCCACTAGTTGCATGCTTATGAGCATCTTCTTGCAAAGTGGGTGTAAAAATTTTGCATTCCTCATGAACACAAAATTATCAAGCTTGAGGTAATGAAAATGTAATGAAATTTTTTCTTGGAACACCTTCATGTGCCTCCTTGGCTTTGGATCATTCTACATCATGTTGTCCATAACCAAGACTCAAATACATAGGCCTTTCCTCTAAAACAATTGGCTCAACTATGCCTTGTGCATGTTTTCCCAATACTTTACTTTCATAGCCCATCTTCATCAATAATTTGGACCCTATTCCTCTAGTGTGTCTTTCAAAATCACCTACACATTCATTTTGAGAATAAATTGAATATAAAATTGAATTTCATACCTCATTTTCATTCACATACTTGGCTAGGGTTTCTTTGACATCATGGAGTTGAATCTCCATCTCATGCATATTTTCTAGGGTTTCATTTGCAATATCGAGATGAGTCTCCATCTCATGCATCTTTTCAAGAAGCTCTTTCTTCTCCTCCCTCATGGCCATCAAATTCTCTTGAAGCTTACTATTCTCCTTCCTATCTTCAAACATATCTTGCACCATATCTCTCATGATGAAGAGCTTTTGCAACATCTCTTCATCAAAGAGTCTTGTTAAGGAAGATTGATTATAAACATCACTTGATGAAGCTGCCATCACACTTGTAATGCATAAAAATCTTATTTACTGTGATTTGAGAGCTGGGCCCTCAATCTTGACCTTCTCCTCTCTTCAACTTACACTCATAAACTTGCACAGAGTTAAATTCTCCTTGCACAAATACAAAATCAATAGCTAATTTTCTAGTTAACTTTAGCAAATGCTAAGATAAACTTGGGCTAAAAAGAGCTAAAATTTTCTCTGATACCAACTTTATTTGAAAATGGATAAAATAGTTTTTTTGTGTTATCTTCCTCATCAATATAAAAGAAAAGTGTGCTTAAGGATCGTCTCAAATAGAAAGTTATGAGAGGGTTTATGTGTTAAATTTGTGTGTCTTTTATGAGAAATTTATAAGGTAAATTAGATATAAAAACACATATGCAACAAGTAAATTATAGATAAATAATACACAACAAGCACATTACACAATAGTGATGAAGGAGTTCACCCCTCCTAGGATACATCTCCTTAGACCAACTTCAATGGCTTGGCCCTCTTTGATTAACTAATAAAAAATATGAATATATTAAATTCCTAAGTTCTGATGGCTCCCAAACCTGCTCCACTAGATCTAGGACACCCCCAATACCCATGTTTTGGTTTTGACTGAGTCGAATTCTGACCCTCTGGGCAAAAGTTATGCCTCATTCAGTACCTTGGCTTGGGCCTCTATATGAGCTCAAAATAGAAAATTTGTTGTTTACAATCCTCTATAGCTCCTAAAACCTGCTCCAACATGCTCAAAGCATCCAAATCTCCTAGGATAGACTATTTTTTAGCCCAATTTGGTGAATTTTTGCTCAATTTATGGTTCCCTCAATTTTGGCCTAGGAAACCCCTCCAAAAATGGAGAGAACTCTAGTTAATTGCGACAAATTTGGACTTCCGCCGAAAATGGCGGACTCCGCCAAATTGACCACCAAGATAAGAGTAGATTAATTAATGGATAAGCGTGCATTAATTGTGGGTTAGGCATTAATTAAGCACGTTTAACAAATCCGCATTAAAAATGGTTTAACGCTCTTAATTACGGGATTAAGGTTTAATTAACTTGAATTACAGTGTTATCCTCCACACTTAGTTCTGGCCTCGCCGTGGTCACGGGCAGTGGTCCTATGGGTCGAGGCTAGCCCCACTTTCCTCTACCACAACCCTTAGTTGAATTCAAATGTATGTGGACTCCGCTATAGGTTAAGAACCATAGTTGTCGTCTAGCTGTAAGACCTTGCATTTGTGTGAGGGAGGTCGCAAGGTCGAGCCCGACCTCCGCCCGTCCACCATATAAAAATTTGGTTTGACCATAATAACACAATTTTGACCTTGGAGGGGCACATGGCGGCCTCTGGGCTAGCCACATTTCATGTCCTCATTTGTCCAAACCAAACCAATAAAAAAATGACATGTAGCCTAGAAATTAAGGCCAACCACAAGATGAAAAGTGTCAGCACACCATTGGCTAGAGGAAAACAAATTTTGACCAAAAATTTGACCCCTTTGACCTTGTTTGACCTTTTTTTTAAAAATTCGCCTGTTTGGAAAAGCGGAAAGAAGGCTCTAAATTTCACATATCGAGTCAGTTTTCGATGAAACAAGTGCGTCGGATTCAGGGTGACGAGAAATTTGTGGCCGTTCTGGTTTCAAGTGATTCTGAACACTTTCATTTTTTAGCAAATTTTTCCCCCCAATTCAGTTTCTGATCAGGTGTGGTCGGAAGGCCCAACTGCTTCATGACCTCTGTTGAAATGGGGTTCCTTTGGCTCCTATTGCTGACAATGGAATGCAGCAGAGGACCCTTCATCCACATTTTTGAATTGAAGAGACGCTCCCCCTCCTTTGGATCTTCAGTCTTAATCTTCTGGATCTTGGTGGTGGAAATGGTGGCACTGGGCTGTGCATCAATAATTTGCTTCCCTTATCATTCGCCTTTGTTAGGTTCAAATTCAGAGTCGGAACATGCATCTGATTCAGAAGCCTTTAGCTTGGCCACCAATGACTACTTGGCTCGACACTCAATTTTGTTGTGAGTGGGGATCTAATGGAACTCACACCATTTTCTTGTGTCCTTCTCTGTCTTTGTGGAGTTGTTCTTTTCTTGCAGATTCGACGGTGTAATGCACCCTTCCCACATCTACCCAAGTAACTGGCCAACTGGGTAAACATACGATGAGAGGATATTATAATTATATTCAATGTCCTATGTGACCTTAAGGAAATGGAACCGATGGAAAACACAACCTACAAACCTTGAACATCACCAATGACACCCCCAAGAGCTAACCCAACCTTCCAAGCCTCTTACCCCTGGGTCACACTGACCTTTAGGCATCTTCGAGCCATAGTCGCAGGCATAAAACTGCATGCCAGTGGCCAGGAGGCTATAGCCGCATGCATAACACTGCATGTCAGTGGTTGGGGTCCCAAATGCTCAGTCCTATGCTTGCGGCTTCGGTATTTGAGCCACATTTTCAGGCTTAGAGCCCGGTTTACTAACCATAACTTCATGAAAATTTTAGACATGATAGATAATAACATGACAATGATGTAGGAGTAACCATATCATGAAGGAATCAACCAAATACTTGCTAACCATGATAGGAATTTTTTCAAACATGTCACAAAAATTTAATCTACATATGTAAACAATATATTTAAGCATAGGGGTCTCATAATTATCTGAGAATCACTACGAAGCATTTCTCTGTTACATCATTAGTTGCAATACAACCTATTTGACCATAGATACTTTATGCATTCATTTACAGGTAAAAACATGGATAAATCCATACGTCATCATTGATCAAATACATGCTTATTGATCCAGGTGGATATTGGTGGCCACCCTCCTATTCCACTTGGACCCCCACCATTATTTCTGTTGTTTTTTCAGTTTCATTATTTGTAGCAACGTTTACTATTTTTGGCATTTTTTCAGGTCCTGAACTTCCAGAGCCGTTTTGAGGCCCTAAATGACGTTTTTTTTGGAAAACTGGGACAAATAATAAATTATATAAGATGTTTTTCTCTCATAAGTTGTATTTCTTGGATAGATATTTCTAACGAGGTATTGTGTGCATCAAACAGAGATCGTATGCCAAAGTTACGACCCCGGGAAGTTGATGTACCAAATTACCCAAATAGGGCCCATAGTTTTGGTGCTTCATCTCCTAGGGTTAGGTTTTTAGATGTTTATAGTTTTCTATTGTTTCTCAATAATAAATAGGCATGTGAGCCTCACTGTAACATAGTTCATAGGCATGTATCCGTCACATCACTTCTCATAGATAAGCTACCATCACTCGAGCTAGTTTATTTCCATTTTGTCTGTAAGCATATTTCAGTTCTTTGATATTAATGAAATGAAGTGTTATTTCTGCTGCATCTCTGTATTTATGGTTATATTTTTATTCTGTTGTGTTCCTGTCTAATTTCATATCAATGGTATCAGAGAGGTCTTCTCTTTCTCATTTTTTTCTTTGCATGTCCCCAACGAGGTAAGGGTATAAGGATTTAGGGATCGAACTGTTTGAACCTTTGCAAGACCAGTCTCACAATCCCCTACGACCTCCCATGGTGGATGAAAAGAAAGATGAGGGAACAAGAGATCCTTTCAATTTTTTGCTTGAAGAAGTTCTCAAGCAACAGAGGAACATGATGATGGAAAAAAATTTCCAGATCCTTTGGCGGATGCCCACAAGTGACACATCTTCGTCCGACAATCACTTTGAAGGCACCACTCACTTCAAGGTACAAATAAACTTTGGAATTCCCATATTTGAAGGCCAAGTAGATGCAAAAATTGTATATAGGTGGTTAAATATGTTAGAAGGATATTATTCAATAAGGAAAAGATTAATTTTCTCTCCTCAAAGCTGGCCCCCATGTCAAGGACTAGTGGGAAACCTAGTGCGAACAGAGGGATGAGAGAAAACCATCACTATTTTCCGCAAAAATGGCTTGGAATTCTTTCTAATATTCCATCAAGGAACAATATTACCCCGTGGGGAGCTATGAGGACAAGTACATATAATGGACTGTGTTGTGGTAGCAAAGAGATCAAGATGTGCATGAGCTAACGAATCGTTTCCATACCCTACACAAAAATTTGGGTATAAAAGATTTAGAGAAACATCTGGTGCTTAATTAACATAGTTGTTTGCACAGAGACATTCAATAGTAAATGGAGTTCCTTGACATCTCCTCGCTTGGTGTAGCATACCGATATGATGCCAAGATCGAGAAAAACTTTAAACAGAAGAAGCGAGACTTTGTATCTATAAATCTGAAGCAAGGGAAAGGCTCACCCAAATCGTAGAACAAAGGACAAATCCAAGGCGGGGAGACCCAGGAAAACCCATCGAAGCGGCAAGTAAATAAAAACACCATGAAGACAAGAAAGGCATAAGAAAGTGGTGTGAGTTCCATAAGACCCCACTCACAACACAAGTGAGTGTCGGGCCAAGCAGTCACTGGAGGTTGAGCTAAAGGCTTCCGAATCATATGCATGCTCCGACTCTGAGTCAGAACCCGATAAGGGGAATGATAGAAGAAAGAGGATTATTAATGCGGAGCCCAGTGCCATTGTTTCCACCACCAAGATCCAAAAGGATGAGACTAAAGATCCAGAGGAGGGGGAGCGCCTCTTCCACTCCCAGATGTGGGTGAAGGGTTCTCTGCTGCAGTTCAATTTCAACATCGGAAGAAAAAATAACCTCATTTCAGCAGATTTTGTGAAGAGGTTGGGCCTACCAACCATAGCACACTTGCATCCATACACCATCAAGTGGCTTCACTAAGGACAATATCTCTACGTTAGCCAGTATTTCCACCTTCCATACAACATCAAGATCTTCACAGATGAGGTATTGTGTGATGTTTCTCCTCTTCATGTTTGTGATGTATTATTAGGCCAACCATACTTCTGGAAGCAACATGATGTGTATGAGTTTAAGCCTCGCACTCTTATTATATATTTGGGAAATAAGTTGTACAAGATACCGGAGGTAGCATTGCCTACTGCCATCTCTTTGATCATTGTGAAGCAATTATGCACAAAGCTCATTTCCCATGCTAGGAAATTGGTTTTCCTTATGATTCGCCCTCAGGGAAAGAAGAATATTGTGGCCATGGCCTCCAGACAAGGCTCCTCTACACGATAGCAACAGATGGAAAAGGTCGTGGAGTAGTACAAGGACATATTCATCTCACCCACAGGGGTACCTCTACACTATCAGGTCAAGCACTCCATTGATCTAACCCCAGGCACGTCGCTTCTCAATGGACTAATCTATCGAGGCTTTTCTCTAGAGAACGATGAAATCAAGCGGCAGATTTAGGACTTATTGTAGAAAGGGCACATCAGGCCAAGTTCATCACCTTGTGGGAGCACAATTGCGTTGGTACAAAAAAGGATGGGACCTGGAGACTCTGTATTGACTATCGGGCACTGAACAAGATCATTGTTCGGAATAGGTATCCAATCCCACGGATTGATGACCTTTTGGACCATCTTAAGAGGGCCAAATATTTCAGTAAGATCCACTTTAATTCTGGGTATCACCAGGTACCAATTGAACCCTATAATGTGTGGAAGACTGCCTTTAAATCCAAGGAGGGTCTTTTCGAATGGATGGTCATGTCTTTCAGGTTGATGAATTTCCCCACAACCTTCATGAGGCTGATGGATGAAATCTTGTGACCCTTCACCAACTCATTCGGTTGGTATATTTGGATGACATCCTGATCTTCAGTCAGAGTTAGGAAGAGCATGTCTACCATATCATGACAAGTCCTCCAAACTCTGCAACAACACAAGATGTGTTCCAATTTGGAGAAATGAACTTTTGGTATGACCTAGGTTCAATATCTGGGGTACATCATTGATGATTAGGGTGTGTATGTGGACCCAAGAAAGATACAAGTAATTCAGGATTGGCCAGCCCCAACCACTCTAACAAAGCCTCACATCTTTCTGGGTCTTGCCAATTTATACCATAGGTTCGTGTTGGGGTTCTCTCAAATCACTTGGCCTTTAAGTCAAGTCACCAAGGGTGAAGCGAAAGAAAATTTATTCTGGTTTGAATCCCAACAAAAGGAATTTTTTGAGTTGAAGAATCACCTCTACTCTGCACTAGTGCTCACATTACTAGACCTGCAACAACCATTTGAGATTGAGACAAATGCTTCCAACTATGCTATTTGTGCAGCTATTACTCAACAGGGGCATCCAATGGCATATCACAATGAGACACTATTCAGACAGAGTTTGAAAGTATCCCACCTATGAAAAAGATATGTATTCTATTGTAAAGGCCCAATGACAATGGAAGCATTACATTCTGGGGAAGGAAATGGTCATCCACACAGACCACCGACCCCTATAGTTCATACAAACACAAGGGAATTTGCTGAACAATCGCCATCATAAATGTTCCACATACCTGTAACAGTTCCACTTGAACATTAAGTACAAGAAGGGAAACACCAATAATGTGGCAGACTACCTCAGCTGACCACTAGTCATGGCATTGACCACTGTGCTCAACTCTTGTGGGAATGAGACTTCAGAGTGGCTGCATCTGTACAAGAGTGATATAGAATGCGACAACACATACCAGTCAATCCTGGAAGGCAAGCGAGTAAATTTTCACCTCCAGGATACGTTGTTATGTCACCTAGGACACCTTTGTATTCCTTCAAGCAAGAATTCTAAGATCATTTGGGAGGTGCACTGCAATCGGGTTGGTAGAAAATTTGGAGTAGAGAAAACAATGGCAGTGCTACATAAGTATTTTTATTGGCCGAACCTTTGACAGGATGTTGGAAATTAAATTAGATCTTGCAGTGCTTGCGCCATTGCTAGACCTACCATCAAGAAGAAAGGCCTATATACTCCTCTGCCTACTCCTAGTCAACCTTGGGAATCCATCTCCATGGATTACATATTGGGCCTCCCTTCGATTAAGCATGGAAACGACTGCGTTTTTGTAGTCATCGACAGATTCTCTAAGATGGCCATTTTTGTGGCTTGCAAGAAGAGTATCACAACAGAAGCCACTACTAAGATCTTCTTTGAATGAGTGTGGGTACACTTTGGGATCCCACAGTCCATTATTTCAGATTGAGACAACAGGTTCCTAAGTACATTTTGGTCAAGTCTCTAGTTGATGTTGGATACCAAGCTGAATAAGTCCATGACTTTCCACACCCAAACTGATGGGTAAACAGAGGTCGTCAACAGGATGATCGTACACATTCTGCACATGTAAAACTTGAAGAATCCTCACACATGGGAGGAAATCCTCCCCTATTTCTAGCACAACTGCAACAAAGCTCTCCATAGCTCCACTGGCCATAACCCCTTTCCGGTGGGGTTGGGATTCCAGCCACTATGTCCCATCGATGTGTCCATACCATTTGGAGCCACTCAAGCAACTTCTTCTAACCATTTTATTAATAGAATCCAACACATCATCATGTAGGTCCATGACATATTGGACAAATCCAATGATAAGTAAAAGCAGCAACATGATCAACATCGGGTTCCACAGAAGTTCCAGGTGGGAAAAGTTTTTGGCTAAATTTAGAGGAGTGCCTCGTTGGGTCCCACCGTAAGCTTCGGCTGCTCTGATATGGGCCATACACCATCACCAAGGTTGTAAGGGAAAATTATTTCAATCTCAACATTCCATCATTCATTGGCCTGCACCGAGTGTTCAATGTGGACCACCTTCAACCATGATTTCCACCATTATTGAACACATCTGACATTTCATAACAACTCACACCGACAGATTTAAACCCAGATTGCATGGAATAGGCCACCACTGATCGAATCATGGACACACAGATCAAGAAAAATCACCTACAGAATACACAAATGTATTGGGTTGTGAAAGTTGGCCAACTCCTGCACTAAGGCAAGTGGCTCACTAGGGATCAAATTCAACAGAAGTTTCCCCATCTCATGGAGGGACTCAACACAATGGGGACAATTTATTCCTAAGGGAGCAAGACTGATCTAGATGGATATTGATGACCACCCTCTTATTCCACTTGGATCCCCACCATTGTTTCTTTCAATTTTTCAGTTTCCTTAATTGTAGCACAACTTACTATTTTTGGAATTTTTTCGGGTCCTTAACTTTCAGGGCCATTTTGAGGCCTTAGATGATTTTTTTAAAGGAAAAATGGGACAAAAAGTAGTCTTTGAATGATGTTTGTCAATCAAAAGTTGTATTCCTCAAATAGATATTTCTAACAAGGTATTGTGTGCATCAAACGGAGATCGTATGCCAAAGTTACGACCCCAGGAAGTTTATGTAACAATTTATCCAAACGAGGCCCATAGTTTTGGCGCTTCATCTCCTAGGGTTAGGTTTATGGATGTTTACGATTTTCCATTTTTTCCCAATAATAAATAGGCCCGAGGGCCTCATTGTAACAAAAATCAAAGGCATTTAGCCGCCACATCTCTTCTCAGATACAAGCTACCATCGCCCGAGCTAGTTTATTTCCATTTTGTCTATAAGCATATTTCAATTATTTGATATTAATGAAATGAAGTTTTATTTTTGTTGCATTTCTATGTTTATGGTTATATTTTTGTTATATTGCATTCCTGTCTAATTTTGGATCACTTATAACCAATGCAATACCACAGAAATACAATGGATACAACAACAATAGAATCCACAAAGAAACCAATACATTTGCATACCAAATACTAAAGGAATGAGCTCTTCATTATTGAATGTAAAACCCAACCGGAGATGGGACTTCCACATTCCACCCGACCATAGATTGGTTGAGCCAAGTATCACTTCAACCAATCACCCCCATTCCATATTGCAAGCATGAATGTGGGATCTCATCAAACACATCAATGACAACCAATCTAGGGCTTCCAGAGGCCAAACCACCTCAACCCTCAACCATTGATTCCACCTCACGGTCAGACATCACAACCATCATGGATTGGTCTCTATCGAGGTTGTTCCAGGGCTCTAGAGTTTTTGTTCCAACCAGGGATTTGAGGACTAGTAACTCAACCCCAACTGTTACAGGGCTTCCAGAGCATTTTTCCAACCAGAGCTTCTAGGACTATTAACTCAACCCACCTAGGGCTTCCAGAGAATTTGTCCAGCCAAGACTTCTATTACGAGTAACTGAACCCACAATTTTTTGTCGGGATTCTAGAGCATTTGTTCAACCAAGGCTTCTAGGAATTAATAAATCAACCCACATCTAACGGAATCATGAGAACCAACTAGAAAAAAATCAATGGAAATAAAACCACAACACCATGGCTATCCAGGAAATGGAAAGGCTAGGAAAACCTACATGAAAACACTGTGCATGCAAATACTAGTGAGGAAAACATACATGCAACTCAGTACATGTTGTATATGTTGATGCTACTATCCTCTTGTGATTTCCTGCTCTTCCTTTGCCTTCTTTCTCCAAATCACCAAGTATCCACACTCTCCAAGAGTGCTCTAAGAAAACTCTAAGTATCCAAGGGTATGAGAGATAGAGAGAGATAATAATGAGATAGCTCCAAAAATACACTGACAAAATCTTACCAATTGATCCTCATAAGCCTTTTTATTAATGAGGCCCCTATTTCCTTCATTTTCCTCCTCACATTCAACATGTGACATTTCACCTTCCTTTTCTCCTAATTTCCATTATTTTCATAAATAAAATGTCAATTAATGTCTCATGCTTTTCCAATTCCTTTGTCAATTTCCTTTAGTCGTAATAACTGAAATGAACACCCACTAGGATTTTTTTCCCAACATTCATCTTGGAATAAGTATCCCATCAACCGTGGTATTATATTTTTTTACATGGATTTTTTCCAGAGTTGTTACAGAACCCTCCCCCTTGGGGGAACACCATCCTCGGTGTTCAATGACACCTACAAACCAACAAACTGCTAAAAAAAAAACATATTGCCTATGGAGCTTTATAACATAGTTCGTTGTAGTATTTACAATGACCACTACTGAAACATGACAAACATACTATTTATTAGAGCTTTATAGCACAAATCATTACAATATTTACAATTAGAACCACATTTTATTCAACCATCAAATAATCATACTATCTATGGATGTTTATAAATCCATCTTGATACAATATTTACAATAATATACACCTATACACATGTACACATTGTCTCAACCAACAAATAAAAGGATGCGGTGCTTGTATTAGCAGCAAGGGAATCCAGAGGCTCACACCTCCACCCTCAAATTAGTACCAAGATTCACTTCCTTCTCAGGAAATCCAAAATCCACTATCATATTCAAAGTCTACATCCAATTTCTAGCGCTACAATCCTGCGCTGCTATTCTCTCAGTGAATAGTTACCAACTCATTGTTCCAAGGAAGAATCCCAATGTGCATCTGATTCCATTTTAAAATTCTAATGACCAAAACAAATTCATCCTCGACCTTCCCTTCTCTACTACACATTTCCTCGGGAAATCTAGTCACCTCCCTTCCGTGTAGTCACACACCTTCCAAGTTCCGTTGGCACCCCCATCGTGGGCAGTCCATCCTTTGGCAAGGCTTCCTCACATCGGAAGATACAAAAACCAAGGCATATCCCTGCCTCAAAACCATGATATCGGTCATAGCATGCTCATGGAAATAAATTGACACTATTGGGTACCAGTGTCCCACAATGGCCCTGCTCCTGAAGTGCTTTACCAACGTACTGATTTTTGTTACACTTCCTTTTACTAATGCTGCTAGTTCTTATAGTTGGTTTTGACCACCCAACCAAATATATTCATGCATTCCTGTAACAAGCACATAATTCCCATTAGACTCAAAACAAATTGAAATAAACTCAAATCATACCTCATTGGTAGCTTGTCAACAAGGTACACTTGCAATCCTATTTACTTCCTGTCATGACAAGTCAAACCAACTGTTTGATCAAATCATCGTGTATAAATATATCATATCTGGTTATCTCTCAAAACACAACCATCATAGGTCAAAATCATGAATCACATGAAATCATCATAAACCATAATCATAAATCACATGTAATTATCATAAGTTAGAATCGTAGATCATATGCAAAATAGAACTGAAATAAATTATCGATACTTATCCTTTGTTGGTCCTTACTTCTGCCTTTGTTCTTGTGTACACACACTAGATCAATTTACATACACGAAAAGAACTCAATTCCTTTGTTTCTCTTCAATCATGCATACATACACATAGTGTTCATCGCACATATACAACAACACATGAAATACAACACCATACAATATATGCACCCACACCGACATACAACACATTCACCTCCACCCGGTGTGCAATACAATAAACTACATATACCTACATCTCGTGTACAACACAACACAATACATATACACAGTACAACACAACAAATACACATATCATGATACCACGACTACACCATGAACATGCATAGTACCACATGGCCACAACACAACATGTACGACATGCACACAATACCACATGTATGCTAGTACCATATGCAAAACATGTACACAGTACCACCTATACACAATACTACCTGCACAATGCGTGCACAACATCACATGTACAGGACACCACCTATACAATGTGTACACAACGCCAAATGTACACTACACCACTTGTACAATGTGTACACAACACCACATGTACACAACACCACATGTGCCACATGTACATGACACCATATATACACAATACTACATGCTTGAAATGTACATGACACCACCTACACACAACACCACATGTACAACATGCACACAACACCACATGTACAATCATGCACACAGTACCATATGTACAACATGCACACAACACCATATGTACATAACATTACATATTCAACACATACATAGCACCTTACGTACACAAAACCACATATCCAAAATGCGCACTACACCATATGCACAGAACACCGCATATCCAACATGCGCACAATACGATATGTACAAAACACCACATATCTAACATATATGTAGCACCAACTATACCTAGCACCACATATGAAATATAAACACAACACAATAAATACAATAGGCATACAACAACATATATAAACAATACTACATATGTTACATGTACACATTACCATAGGTAGAGTTACTGAATATAAAAAATGCACAACATATACACAACAGTAGTACTGCACATCCATAAACCACACACTGACCCCATAAGAAACCTTTCTTCTAGTGTCTTTCCATTATCCATGCTTATCATAGCTTGTTGCAAATCACACAACTTTCACTTCGTTGATCCACCCCTCAACATTACCTGTCCATAACATAAACATAGGCATAATACAAGCATACAATATCAATTCATTTCCACATGATACTTACCTCATAGCTATATCATAGTTAAACTTGCCACTTTATTCCTCATAATACCAAGAACCTCTTCATGAAATTTACCTGCATAAGAAATATTTCCTCCACAAGAATTATCCCTAAAAACCCTATTAGACAGTGACATAGATACATAGATACATACATAAATAATCATTAGCATAAAAAAATCATGATCCTGTTAGACAACAACATGCACACACACACACACACACACACACACACACACATATACATATAAAAATTTAGCATTAAACAACCATGATCCATGAAGACCCTTTCAGAAACGACATATAAACATCAACATAATCATGATCACAACACAGTTGATAGATATCATAAGTTATAGGCTAAGATAACTTCATTTATTCATGCACAACATGCCCAATGTTGAGAACTATATTTCCAACATAGCCAAGGAATCTAACAACTCATATCCATTCACTTTACCATTTTTGTTTCCTTTCTCATGTTTGTATTGTCACTTTCCATTTACCACAATGGACCCAGCCAGTCCAACCGATTTTCATATTCTTATCTTTCGTTGCCCTTTACTCATGCACCAAACTTCATTTGTATCTTAAATTACCTGTTGGGTACCACAAAGATATCCCCAAGCTCCATTAAATTTCCTCTTTCCCAACCAATTCTAAAGACTCTAAAAACATAAAAGGAAAGAACAAGAAAAAGAAGAAGAAAACCATGAAAACCAAGATAATACAACACCACAACAAAGTGGCATGATCATGCACTAGACACAATCAAGACCAAAAATGAAGTGCAAACAAATAAAAAAGATACCAAAAACATGACTAGCAACAAGCACCATGACTCAATACCCATGGTTCCCAATACTTCAGGAAAGATCAACCTAGGCCTTCTTCAATATTTCATGGAATTCTCTTTCCATGCAATCCCTTGCATCGTACTGCCATAAACACATAATTGTTAGTGCATAAATAAACATAACAACAAGCTAGTTACCTTACCTTGTTGTGCCAATCACGTTGCCTTGTAACTGAACACACATGTCAACCATATTTTCCAAATACCAAGACATCATATCTATTAACTAAAATCATACTTTACAAAGACTAACAACCATGTCATAATCAACTAATATTCAAGATCATAATACTACAACTATCACCTACTTGCACTCAAGTACACATCAACTATCTCAACACATGGTGTGTTAGTACAACCATATTAACACAAGATCATTACTCCATGCAATCTTACAAACACATACTCATATCATGTGATTAATCAATCATTCAAAAAAACTATAAACATACCATGTTAGATAAGTGAACTAGATGACATAATAGACATCAAACACTCAACACTAGATAGATGAAATAATCAAACAGTTAAGCACCGAGTACACAACAAGAAAACTCATACCTTAAGTATCTCAAGGGAGGCTATCTTGTATGCACAATCAATGTAGATTCGCACAATATAACTCCTCAATGTATCAACTCAAACCTAAATAAGGTCATGATATCCATACAATAACTAGCTAACAAGTTCACATCATAAACACATAAACAATTGTATTTCTTGCATAACAATCACAGATGCACAATCAACCTAGATTAGTATGTCATAATCGCATAATTAAGTAGACTCATACCTGAATGCCATAACCCTAACCAACTTCATAGGCCAATCCAATTTAGCATGATACATATAACATCAAGATATTAATGCTATAATCCTAATCATTAAGTTAACTAACATATAACAACAATAAGTTGACATATAACATGCTCATAAACAACCTATAACATAATCATCAAGTTAATACCATGCATGACTAACCAGTGCATGTACATATGATCACATTAATTAAATAACATCTATCATGTCTGTAATCGAACATTAATAGAATGAAAGGCATACTCATAGCCATAATTCATATGACTACATTGATCAACCAACATTTATCATACATGTAACCATAATAACAATAAAATGAAAAAAATATAATTATCCCTAATGCTTACAACAACCATGAATCACATACCTGCATGCCAAAGATGCAAACATTTATGACAATTTTCTCTTGCCTCGAGGTCCAATGCTGCAACTTCACCTTGATGGTTTGCATCTCCTGCTCTAACTTAGCCAACACATTAGTATCATAACATACCAATATAATCATGATGACCTAATTGCATAAAATGAACCTATGCACAACAAACTTCACCAAACCAATGAAAAATTGACCTTATGCACCCACATGTATAACCAATCATGAACTACCAATGCATGTCCCACATATCAAATCACAAATGCATGCATACATGAACAACACAAAAACACGACCGATATGTGACCTAACATAAACAAGAAATGCATACACAACATGTAGCAACATGTAGGCAAGCGTGCATGAACAATACATAAGCAAGAACAACACATAACCAGTCATACACTCATGACAACATGTCAACACAACACCATCAGCCCTTCCATGGTGACACCACTGCTACCATGCTCAACACAAAACTGATGCAACAAACACATATAGACCACAAGCATACTAAACACATATACAACCAACATAAATTTATGATCAACACACTACCCATCCAATCCGAGGGTTGAGCCATGCTCTGATACCACTCTGTGGCATCATGTATCACACAAAGAGAAAAAAAAACCAAACACCACCCAAGGAGAGTGCAACCATGCTCTTATATCACTCTGTAACACCACCTTCCCACATCTACCCAAGTAACTGGCCAACCGGGGTAAACATGTGATGAGAGGCTACTATAATGATATTCAACCTCCTATGTGACCTTAAGGAAGTGGAACTGACGGAAAACAAACCTACATAGCTTGTACATCATCAATGACACCCCAAGGAGCCAACCAAAAATTCCAGGCCTCTTACACTAGGTTCACACTGAAATTTTGGCTCTTTGAGCCATAGCAACATGCATAACACTGCATGGTAGTGGCTAGGGCCCCAAATTCTCAGTTTTGTGCCCACGACTCTAGGTTTTGAGCCACCATTTCAGGACCAGAGCCCAGGTCACTGTCAAGAACTCCATGAAAATTTTAGACATGATAAATAAAAATAGGACAATGATGTAGAAGCAACCATATCATCAAGGACTCAACTAGACCCCTACTAGCCATGACAAGAATTTTATTGAAAGTATCAAATACATCAGATTTATTCTGAATACAATAAATCCAAGTATTTCTAGTTTCATCATCAATAAAAGTAACATAATAACGAGAGCCACCGAGAGATGATACCTTAGCAGGTCCCCATACATCTGTATGCACAAGATCTAATTTTTCGCTCTTCTTTTCTTTCCCAACTCTGAGAAATCTGACTCTCTTTTGTTTTCCATAAATACAATTCTCACAGAAATCCAAATCAACATTCTTCAAACCTGGCAACAAATTTCTTAAGTGAAGAATCTTCATCCCCTTCTCACTCATGTGTCCGAGCCTATGATGCCATAATTCTGTATCTTTTCCTTTGGAAGTTAAAGCATTAACATAGTTAGAAATACCATTGCATAAATACAATGTACTAACCTTTTCGCCTTTTGCTATTACCAGGGCTCTTTTGGTGACCTTCCAAGTTTTATCTGTGAAAGTTGTCACACAACCTTCACCGCCTAACTGCCCTGTTGAAATCATATTTTTCTTCAGATCTGGAACATGCCTTACCTCCTTTAATAGCCATTGGTTTCCATTCTGTTGTTTTACAAGAACCTTACCTATTCCAACAATTTTACAGGGTTTATCATCACCCAAACAGATTTGTACAAAATCTCGTTAAACATAGTCATGAAAATATTTCTTATCAGGTGTGGCATGGAATGAGGCCCCTAAATCTACTACCTAGGAATCAGTAACATTTTCGAAAGAAAGAATCAAAGCATCTTGTAACACATCACCTGTCACATTTGATTCATGATTGTTTTCTTGCTGTGCGTCTCCTTCTTTTCCCTTCCGAGATCTATAGTATTTCTTCAGGTGTCCTTTCTTTCCGCATTTCCAACACACAATCCTTGATCTGGACTTGGATTTTCCTTTCCTTGATTTACAGTGATATCCTAAGCTCTTTCCCATTTCCATTCTTCTTCCCCTAGACTCTGCACTCAAAGAATTACCCGATGTCTCACCGGATCTTTTCCATCGCATTTCCTCGCTAAGGATAGCACCGACAACATCATCAAACTTTAAAGTACTATATCCAGAGACAGAGTTACTAATGGCCATAACTAAACCATTCCAGCTTTTTTTCAATGAGCATAGAAATAAAAAAGCCCTAACCTCATCATCAAATTTTACCCCTACAGAACTTAACTTACTGGTAACTGTATTAAAATCATTTAAATGGTCTGCAACAGATCCATCTTCCAACATCTTCATATTAAATAAATGGTTCATGAGAAATACCTTGTTTGAGGCCGAGGGTTTTTCATATAGTTTCGCCAACGCCTTAATCAAACCGTTTGTTGTTGTTTCATTTGAAATATTGAAGGATACCGACGTCGCAAGGCACAACCATACTGTTTCGAGTGCCTTTCTATCAAAAATCTCCCATTCTACGTTTGTCATAGCCGTTAGCTTCTTTGTTTTTATGCTCAATGGTAGGTACATATATTTTTGATACAGATAATCTTCCATCTGCATCTTCCACAGCAGGAAGTTTTGGCCGTTAAATTTCTCAACCCTAAACTTACCATCTTCCGCCATTTCTCCCACTCGAACCAGGAACCCTTCTTTCCTGCGAGTTTATCATTCAAATAGACCTTCGGCTTTGATACCAGTTGTTAGAAAATTATATATTACAAAGCAATGCAACACATAAAATATGCGGAAAACACAAGCACACAAAACACATAAAACTAGAGAGACATAGATATATGTGGTTCACCCAGTTTGGGCTACGTCCACCCCGAACAACCAGTCCTTCCTTTCTATTATCTAGCAAAATTAAGAGACACAACCTACAACAGATCCGATGTAATATCCTCTGTTCTCTCTCACAGTCTCCCTATCTATTTCTTTCTCTGAGAATACTCATACAATACACAACCGCAATAAAATACCCTCATACAAAGCGAGGGGTTGCCTTCTAGGGCAAAAAACCCTAAGCTAAACATAACTTCTACCGTCAGACCACCCGCCTAATGAACGGCCCAGATTGACTAGAAATTACTATACTTTTACAAGGCAATTTTATATCTGTTTTTAGAACCCCCGCCAGGGGACCGCTGGCCCCGGACCTTGTGGGGGGGACAAGTCCCCCCCCGCACCACCCCGCTGCAAGTGTGTACAGTTTTCTTGGGGTATACATCCGGCTAAAACAAGGATCTCCGAATCAGGATGAAAATCTGGCTCCACACCCAACATAATCTGCAGGTGTAAACAAAAGATTTAAACATAGGGGTCTCATACTTATCTGGGAATCACTATGAAGCATTGCTCAATTACATCATTAGTTGCAATACAACCTATTTGACCGTAGATACATTATGCATTCATGTACAAGTAAAAACATGGATAGAATCATACATCATCATTGATCAAATACATTCTTATAACCAATGCAATAACCATACAAACACAATGGATACAAAAACAATATAATCCACAAAGAAAACAATACATTTGCATACCAAATGCCAAAGGAATGATCTATTCATTACTGAATGTAAAAACCAACCAGAGATGGGACTTCCACGTTCCACCCGACCACAAATTGGCTGAGCCAAGTCTCACTTCAGCCAATCACCCCCATTCCATATTCCAAGCATGAATGCGGGATATCATAAAACACATCAATCACAACCAATCCAAGGATTCCAGAGGCCAAACCACCTCAACCCTCATCTAGTGATTCCACCTCACGATTGGACATCACAACCATCACAGATTGGTCTCTATCCAAGTTGTTTGAGGGCTCTAGAGTGTTTGTTCCAACCAGGGTTTCCAGTCTTAGTAACTCAACCCCAATTGTTATAGGGCTTCTAGAGCACTTATCCAACTAGGGTTTCCAGGACTAGTAACTCAACCTACCTAGGGATCCCAGAGCATTTGTCCAACCAAATTTTCCAAGAGTAGTAACTCAACCCAAAATTGTCCACTGGTCTTCTAGAGCGTTTTTCCAACCAAGGCTTATAGGAACTAATAACTCAACCCACATCTAATGAAATCATGAGAACCAAATAGAAAAAAATAATTGGAAATAAACCCATAACATCATGGCTATACAAGAAATGGCAAGGCTAGGAAAATCCACATGCATACACCATGCATGCCAAAACTAGTGAGGAAAACATACATGCGACTTTGTATCTGCACTTAAAACTTGTTGTATATGTTGATCCCAATGTCCTCTTGCACTTTCCTGCTCTTCCTTTTCCTTCTTGCTCCAAATCACCAAGTATCGACACTCTCCAAGTGTGCTCCAAGAAAACTCTAACTATCCAAGAGTATGAGAGAGAGAAAAAGAGATAATAAGAGAGAGCTCCAAAAATACACTGAAAAAAGCTTACTAACTGATATTTTAGGTTTTTTCTTGAAGATGAGTCTTGTTTTAGACTCGAAACATCGACATAAAAATGAAGACCATGGAGATTCCGAATCCCCAATCTCAAAACTCACACCACAGAAACCTCCAAGCCTTTTTCTTAATGAGGCTTCTATTTCCTTCATTTTCCTCCTCACATGCAACCTGTGACCTTTCACCTTCCTTTTCTCCTAATTTCCATTATTTGCATAAATAAAATGCCAATTAATGCCTCATGCCTTTCCAATGCCTTTTCCATTTCCTTTTCCAATTTCCTTCATCCATAATAACCAAAATAAACACCCATTAGGATGTTTTTCTCAACATTCAACTTGCAATAAGTGTCCCATTAACCATGGTCTTATATATATATTTTTACATGGATTTTTACCAGGGTTGTTACAAAGGGGTTTTCTTAGGTTTCCCTACCTTGGATTTTTCCTTTGTTCTGCGGTTTGGGGGCGCCTTTCCCTTGCTTCATATTTTCATATCCAAAGTATTGCTTCTCCTGTTTAAATTTCTGCTTGATCTTGACAATGTATTGATAGGCAACGCCAAGCAAGGAAATGTCCAGGAACTCCATGTCATCCTGGATGCACTTTTGTAGATAGTTGTGGTAATTGAGTATCAAATTCTTCTCATAATCCTTTATACCCAACTTTGTGCGAAGGGTATGAAAAATATTTGTGAAATCCAACATGTCTTAGTCCCTAATTCCATACTACAACGTGGTCCACTTTATGTATTTATCTTCATAATTCCCGATAGGATAATATTGTTCCTTGATGGTGTCTCAGAAAGAATTCCGATTGGGTGTGATTGAAAACAGTGAGGGTTCCTTCTCATCCTTTTGTTCACAGTAGGTTTCCCACTAGTCCCTGACATGGGGGGCAGCTTTAAGGAGTGAAAAAGTAATATTTTCCCAATTGGAAAAGTTGTGAACTGAAAAATATCCTTCCAACATATTTAACCATCTATCTACGATGTTTGCATCTATATGGCCTTCAAATATGGGAATGTCAAATTTGACTTGTACCTTAAAGGGAGTGGCGCCTCTAGAGTGGATGTTGCATTAAGATGTGTCGCTTGTGGGTAGTCATCGAAGGATCTGGGAAAATTTGTCCATCATCACATTCATTTATCGCTCTAGGGATTCTTCGAGCATTATTTTGAAAGGATCTCCTACTCCTTCGTATTTATTTTCTTCCGCCATGGGAGGTCATCGGGGTTTACGAGGTTGGTCTTGCAAAGTTTCAACCAGTTCAATTCCTAGATCCTTGTTCCTTGACCTTGTTGGGGACATGCAAAGAAAAATAGAGAAATAACAGACTGCTCTGATACCATTGATATGGACTTATGTAGAAACACAATATAACACAAATATAAACATAAACATAGAGATGCAGTATAAATAAAACTTTATTTCATTAACATCAAAGAACTAAAATATTCTTAAATACAGAATGGAAATAAACCAACTCAGGCGATGGTAGCTTATATTTGAGAAGAGATGTGGCAGCTACATGCCTCTGAACTACATTAAAATGAGGCTCAATGGCCCTTTTATTATTGAACAACAAAGGGAAAACCTAAATAACCAAAAACCTAATCCTAGGTGATGGATCACCAAGAGTTTGTGGGCCCTGTTGGGGTTAGTTGGGTAGCTAACTTCTTGGGGTCGTAACATGGGCATATGATCTCTGTTTTGCTCGTATGATACCTCGTTAGAAATATCTCTCTAAGTACTACAATATTTATAGTGGGCCCCCTCCTACAACTATAGGCTTGTGGCAGACCTAACATTAGGGGAATTTTGAGATCTAAAATGGGCCTCCTAAGGAAATTATAAAATAATAATTGAAATAATAAAATAAGATTGATTACATCATCAAATTTTAGAGGGAAAAAAGAAAAAACTACTTTTTCAACTCATATTTTCAACCTATCTCCCAAAGGTTTTACTCAAATTTCGATTCGGAGTACTCATTGGATGAAAAATTTAATTCGTCATCTAATAATTACCCATGTTGCATACTTTCGATGGATCCTGCTACATGAAAAATGAGAAATACATGAAAAACATGATTGCAATCACATTTTTTCATGTATTTCTCATTTTTCGTGTAGTAGGGTCCATAAAAAGTATGCAACATAGGTACTCCTTGCATGAGGAATTAAATTTTGCATCCAATGAGTACTCCCACTCGAAATTTGAGTAAAACCTTTGAGAGATAAGTTGAAAATATGAGTTAAAAAGTTATTTTATTATTTTATTATTTTTTAATCTTTTTACCCTTTTACTTAAAAAATGATGAATCATCCCACATGGTTGACATAATCATCTTGAATCCTATTTGTTTTTATAAATTTTATTTTTGTTGTACATTTTTCATAGGAGGCCCATTTTAGACCTCAAAATTCCCTTAATGAAAAACACAGTTTAGGGGGTCAAAATAGGTTCGGAAGTTCTTAACTTGAAAAACTACTAAAAATAGTAAATTTTGCTATAATCAAGGAAACTAATGAAACCAACTGGAAGTATAGGTGGAATAGTCGAGTGGACACCAATATCCACTTGGATCACTGCAGTTATAGAAGAGAAAGATCAAATTATGAACATTTATATAGAAGCCAAACTAGACAACTATTAGACCTATAAAAATACCACGAGCTACAGTTCTTTGGAAGGAGAGAATGTAATAAAATCCAAGAAACACCTATGATATATAAAGGTACATATCATATATTAGTAACAATATGTAACAACCCTTGGTTGATTTTCCATGTAAATAAATAAGACCAAGGTCATGGGAGACATATTCCAAGCTAAATGGTGGGTAAACATTATAGTGGGCATCACTTGTGGTTTATTAATGGCTATGGAAAATGGAAAAAAGAAAAGAGGAAAAAAATGACATTTAATTATGAAAATAAAGTAAAATAGGAGAAAAGTAAGGTGAGGAGACACACATTTGCATGTAAGGGAAATTAGAGGAAAAATGAAGGAAAATGAAGAAAAAAGTGACATCAATGATAAAAAGGCATCAAAGAAACAATTCACAGCTTTTGGTCATTAGAGATTTTTGCTAGTTTGGAGTTGAGCTCTTTTTCATTCTCTCATACTCTTGTGCACTTAGAGCATTCTTGGAGCATTCTAGCATTCATTTGGATTTGGAGAAAGCAAGCAAAGGACAATCAAGGAATTGGTGGGAAGTGAAAGAGAAGGTTGGATCAACATCTAAAATAGGATTAATTTGCAAGTAATAGGTTGCATGTGTGATTTCCTTACTAGTTTTTTGATGCATGGTATATGCATGTGGTTCCTTGGTTATGTGTTTTGAGTAGCACATTGGTTTTCCTGCATTGATAGTGTTTTCAGCCTTTCCTTCCGATTTCCTGGATAGTCATGATGTATTGGGTTCCCCATATGTATTTTCTGATTGGTTCTCAGGTTCCCTGTGGTTGTGGGTTGGGATAGGATCTTTGGAGCCCTATAATAACTTGGGTCCCTGGAGACTGTGGTTTGAGATGGTAGTTCTCTAGAGCCCTATAACATCTTGAGTCCCTGGAGGCTGTGGGTTGAGATGGCATCCATAGAGCCCTAAATAGCTTGGGAAGAGACCAATCTGATTGATGTTAGTGATTTATGGACCATATAGGTGAGATCACTATGGTTTAGGTTTAAGGTGGTTTGGCCTCTGGAATCCCTAGTTGGTTTTATTTTGGCTTAACCCTTATGATCCCACATTCATTCTTGGAATATGGTGCAAGGGTGATTGGATGAAAGAGAGATTTGGTTCAACCCAATCTATGGTTGGGTGGTACGTGGAAGTGCCTGACTTGGTTGGAATTTTCATATGTTAACAGGAGTTATTTTCCTATTTTGATCTATGAGAAATTTCGTTGGTTATTGTGGTGATCTTATGATTTTTTTGTCATAATTTCTATTCTCATTATATGTTGGTTATTTGCATGCTTTTATGATGTGCTCTAGCTATGGCTCTTGTTCATGATTTGATAAGTTACTGGATGGTTGATAAATGCATGGGCTAACAAGTGTTTTTGTAATTAACTTGAGAGGGAATTGAGCCTTCTTGGTGATTTTCAAATGAAGTTCATAAGTTTATGATCAAATATGCATTCATGGCTTGTACCTTCCATGTTTACTATATGTTTGACGAAATTTGTATCTTTCATTTGACATGTATTGGTCAAGATCTTGATTAATATTTGATTGTTTAACATGGTTATAATAATGTTTATGATTATGGGAAGTTAAAGTTAGTTCTGGGAAGTGGTCTGGAGGCTAGTCTGAAAAAGTGGCATAGGTCTCACGACGACATGCACCAAACATGGGATTTTGGGTCATAACTACATGTAGGTAGGCTTATGGGTGCATCTGGAGCCTCATAACCGCATGCACAGTCTGTCAAGTGTGTCGTTTGGGTGTAAACCTAGCGAGAAAGAGTTCCAACTTAGGGATTGATCACCTGAGATGGTTGGTAGGATCTCGAGTGAACTGTAGTCTCTGAGGGATGTTAGTTTACTTCCGGTTTGTAGGCCCCACTTCCATAACTAGAACTTGAAGGTCGAGTCATATCATAGCAACACTCAACTCATGTTTACCCTAGATATATTGTTAAAGTGGGTAAATGTGGGAGAGTTAGTTTACGTATTGTTATCAGAGCGAGGTTGTAGCGCTGGACTTTGGGGTAAATGTGATTGTTATACATGCATGTTAATTGTATATGTGTCTACTATGCATGAATTGTGATGGTTATGGTTATCATGCAAGTGGTCATTATTGCAGTTTTTTATTATCATGCATGATGTTGATATGTTGATGTAATTATGTATCTATATCATGCTAATCTAGATTTATTGTGTAAACGAGATAGCCTCCCCTAAAACACACTGAGGTATGATTTTGATTATGTCTCTATCTAGTTTATCTAACATGACATGTTTGTGGGAGATAGAAGATCATATATGAAGAGAATAATGGTGGAAGACAATTAACATCACTCCCCTTACACACCTAATGTTAATTATATGGAATGAGAAAGGTCAGTTGGGCAACAAGGATAAGAGTACTCTCTTGATTTAGTAGATACACTAATGAGTCTGAGGGTAGAGATCAAAAGTTGCAAGGAAGATAATAATAGACTCATAGAGGCACATGAAAGACTCGCAAGAGCTCAGGAAAAGAAAGCAAAATTTAATGGAATCATCCTTTAAATTCTTTCAAATTTGAAAAATAAGGGACAAATGGGGATTAGTCAAGGATAGGAAGAAAATACAAATGGGGCATATTGTAGCAGGTATCATAAAGGACATAGGTTGGACATGTATGACACAGTCATAGGTGGTAGATATTTGGATACACCTGCAGGCGGGCTACTCATGGATTTTGTTCTAGCTTCGGTTCTAATAGATATCACCATTATTACCGCCAACATCCTTATAGGAGGAGTGAGAGGGGGTACTTTCCCGAAGAGTTCAAGAAATCCAAGCCTTCTACTTTTTATGGGGATGTGAAGAAATCAGAAGATGTAGAAGCATGGATACTTGGGATGAAGAATTTCTTTGAATTTCATGATTATTTAGAGAATATGAAAGCCAAGATAGTGATATTCAATATCAAGGGAAAAGAAGATGTATGGTGGGAATATATGAAGCATGTCAGAGGCATTAGGGTAGAGTATATGAGTTGGCATGATTTTAAAAGACTCTTCAGGAAGAAGTGCTTGTCTAAAAGATATTATGATAGAAATACCAAGGATTTGTATGAGTTGAATATAGGTTCCATGACAAATGAAGAGTACATGACTAATTTTTTGGAGTTGTTGAGGTATGCACCCTACCTCAAGGATGAGAAGAAAAGGGTCCAAAGGTTCACTAGTGGATTTCCTTTAGAATTTAAGGATCAGATTGAGTATGATGAGCCTCAGCCATTGGAGGAAGTCATCAGGAAGCTGAAGCATTGTTATGAGTAGTCTAAGTACAAGTCTAATCCTAAGTGGGATTGGAAAGGTAATGACAAGACTGAAGGAAATTTGCCTCATGGGCGAGGAAGACCTCAAGATGCAGGTACAAGGAGAGTGTATCACCTTATAAGAAGTTCAATGGAGTCGAGAAAGGACATGGATCTCAGCCTGAGGAGTAGAATAAGGGCAGTGGCAGGAAATATTTGAGGTGTTGGAATTGTGGTGCAGAGCATCGCAGGAGTGAGTGCCCATTGCACCAGGGTGGCAAGCCTCAGATTTATAGTGCTCACGAGGCACATACTATTGGAGAAATTGGCCAGAGTATTCCTCAGATTTATGTAGTAGTGGATAACAAGAAGGTTGATCATCAAGCATCCATGATTGATATGGAAGGTAAGATCCATGATCAAGTTGTTTCCATTTTGATTGATCCTAGATCTAATTATAGTTATACCAGTCCCGACCTGGTAGATAAGTTTCAATTGGTTAAATAAGTGCGCATCGAATCTTGGTTGGTTCATTTAGCTACATGGACCAAGAGAAGAATTCATCATTGGGTGAGATCTTATGCATTTTAGTTAAATGGTATGCCTACATCAACACGTCTAAATGTGCTTCCTTTGGGATCATATAATATTCTTTTGGGAATGCACTGGTTGTTCATTCAAAAGACAAAAGTAGACTGCTATGACAAGGCCATTGAGTTCCTGGATGAGGATGGGAAAAGGAGAATTTTGCAGGGAAAGAAGAAGCCTATATCAGTGAGAACGATTACAACTATGTAGGAAAAGTGCAACTGTAAAAAGGGTTTTGTATTGTTTCCAATTCATATTTCAAGTGACAAAGGAAAGGAAGATGAGGATGATGAAGTCCTGAGGATTTATCATGTTTTGAAACAGTTTCAGGATGTGTTTCCTGCAAAGATTCTAGATTTTCTTCCTCATAGAGAGGTAGAATTTTCCATTGAGTTGATGTTGGGAGCAACACCAACATCTAAGGCATCGTACATGATGAGTACTCTAGTGTTGGTGGAATTGAAGTTCCAAATTAAGGAGATGATTGACAAGGGATACATAAGGCCAAGTGTGTCACCCTGGGGTGCACCAATATTGTTTGTAAATAAAAATAATGGTAATCTTAGGTTGTGCATTGATTACCAATAGTTGAATAAGGTGACTATCAAGAACATGTTTCCATTGATGCATATTGATGATTTGTTTTATCAATTGAAGGGAGTTGCAGTGTTATCAAAGATGTATTTCATATCATGATATCATCAGGTGCACATCAAAGAATAAGACATCTAAAATAATACATTATGTACAAGGTATGGGCATTATGAGTTTGTGGTGGTTCCTTTTGGTCTTACCAATGCTCCAAGAACCTTCATGTGTTTGATGAACAATGTGCTGCATCCTCACCTGGATAAGTTTGTGATAGTGTTTATTGATGATATATTGATATACTCCAAGAATTAGTAAGAGCATGCATAGGACCTAGTAGCAATGTTGAGAGTTTTGAGAGAGCATTAGTTACATTCCAATCTTAGGAAGTGAAATTTATTTCAATCTCAGATTCATTAATTGGGACAAGTTGTTTCCAAGGAATGGATAGAAGTGGACCCAAAAAATATTAAAGCTATCATGGAGTGGCCATCTCCTAGGAATGTGGATGAGGTTAGATCATTCATGGGACTAGCAGGTTATTACAAATGGTTCATCAGGAACTTCTCAAGGATTGGCTATCCTATTACATCTTTGCAGAGGGAAGGGAAGAATTTTGAATGGACTAAATAGTGTGCAACTATTTTTGAGCAATTGAATAATTTGCTTACAAATGATCTGGTTTTGAATATTGTAGATCCTGATAATGATTTTGTGGTTTGTATAAATTCTTGCAAGGAAAGGCTTGGTGGAGTCTTGATGCAGCAATGACAAGTAGTTTGCTATGAATCAAGGAAGCTAAATGAGCACGAGCGGAGTTATGTGACTCATGATCTTGAGTTCGAAACTATAATTCATGCATTGAATATGTGGAGGCATTATATTCATGGTAGGAGATTTGTCTAATGAGTGATCATAGTGGGATGAGGTACTTGTTTGACCAACCCAATCTAAATGGTAGACAAGCTAGATGGTTGGCTACCCTCAGTTAGTTTGAATTTGAGATCCGATACATCAAGGGAAATGACATTAGGGGAATTTTTAGGTCTAAAATAGGCCTCCTAAGGAAATTATAAAATAATAGTGGAAATAATGAAACAAGATTTGATTACATCATTAAATTTTAGAAGGAAAAAAGAAAAACTACTTTTTCAATTTATCTCCCTCTCTGTTTACTCAAATTTCGAGTGGGAATACTCATTGGATGCATAATTTGATTCCTCATCCAAGGAATACCCAAGTTGCATACTTTCGATGGACCTTGCTACACGAAAAATGAGAAATACATGAAAAACGTGGTTGCAATCACGTTTTTTCATGTATTTTTTATTTTTTGTGTGTTAGGGTCCGTCGAAAGTATGCAACATGGGTACTCCTTGGATGAGGAATAAAATTTTGTATCCAATGAGTACTCTTACTCGAAATTTGAGGAAACCCTTAAGGATATAAGTTGAAAAAGTAGTTTTATTATTTTATTATTTTTTAATCTTTTTACCTTTTTACCTCGAAAATGGTGAATTATACCCCTTGTTTGACATCATCAACTTGAATCCTATTGGTTATTGTAAAATTTATTTTGGTTGTACATTTGTCTTAGGAGGCCCATTTTAGACCTCAAAATTTCTCTAATGGAATAATGTTGCAGATGCTCTCAGTAGGAGAGTGCAGGTGAATCATATTTCAATTGTGAGTTCATATGGGACAAATTTATAGGAGCATATCTTACATGGAGGGCAACATGATGAGATTTTTCAGTAGCTAAAGTAGAGATTAGAGCAATAGGGAGAAGGTGATAGGGATGAGGAATATCACCTCACAACAAATGCCTTGGTGAGATTCAGGAACAAGATTTATGTGCCGTATAACAGTGAGCTCAAGAAGCTTATCTTGAGGGAGTTTCATGTCAAGTCATATTTAGGCCACCTTGGATATCATAATACTTTGACAGATATTAAGAATTTATATCATTGTTTGAGCTTGAAGAAACAGGTGGCTAAGTTTGTTTCAACATGTTTGGATTATCAACAGGTGAAAGCTAAGTGTAAACACCCAGCTAGTTTGTTGTAGCCTATTCTGATTCCAGAATGGAAATGGGGGGTCATTTCCATGGACTTCATTACAAGATTTCGGAGGATATCGAAGCAACATGATTCCATCATGGTTGTGGTTGTCAGGTTGAGTAAGGTAGCTCACTTCATTGTAGTGAAGTCTACTAATTCATCTAGTGAGGTAGCTCAGATCTTCATTAGGGAGATGGTGATATTGCAAGATCATATGAGACACATATGGCAAGTTCACTTCTAGGTTTTGGAAGGAGTTGTTTGTAGGCTTGGGAATGAAGTTAACCTTCAATATAACATATCATCTGCAAACAAATGGGAAGACAAATAGGGTTAACAATATTATTGAGGATATGTTGAGGATGTATGTCATGCATCATCAGAGGAAGTGGGAGGAGTATCTTCCACTGGTAGAGTTTTCATATAACAATGGGTATTAGGAATCATTGAATATGAGTCCATTTGAGGCTTTTTATGGGCAGAGTTGTAATAATATTATTAGCTAGAGAGATCTCATGAACAAGGTGCTAATTGGACTATATATTTTGGTTGAGATGGAGCAGGAGATGCAAGTTATTAAAATGAATCTAAAGACAATGCAAGATAGATAGAAGAGTTATGTGGATCAACATGGAGAATTCAAGGAGTTTTAAGTTGGGGATCATATGCATTTGCACATGAATTCAAAGAGGAAATCCTTAAGGATTGGATCATGTGCCAAGATGGCACCTCATTATTGTGGGTCTTTTGAGATCCTTGAGAGGATTGGACTAGTGGAATGTCGACTTGCACTGTCACCAATAGTGAAAGTTCATGGTGTTTTCCATGTTTCCTTGATTAAGAGATATGCGAAAGATGATGATCATGTGATTTATTGGGCTGTATTGCAAGTGGAACCAGAGAGAGAATTCTAGCCATAACCTCATCGCATTTTGCAACAGAAATAGGTCGTGCTTCAGAATTGAGAAATCGAGTAAGTTAAAGTGCAATGAAGCTACATGGGATATGGCTAATTAGATGTAGACTTTGTATCCTTCTTTATTTGTTGGTTGAGAATATGTTTGATATATATATGTGTGTGTATTGTAAATATTGCAATGAACTATGTTATAAATCACCAATAAGCAATATGGTGTTCATAGTTTCAACATTTTGGTATGATGTAAATGTTGCATTGAGCTATGTTATAAATCACCAATAAGCAATATGGTGTTCATAGTTTCAACATTTTGGTATGATGTAAATGTTGCATTGAGCTATGTTATAAATCCCCATGGACAACATGTTTTTCTAGTTGTACGCATTGTTGAACATCGAGGACGGTGTTCCCCCAAGGGGGACGGGTTTGTAACAATCCTTAGTTGATTTTCCATGTAAATAAATAAGACCAAGGTCATGGGACATGTATTCCAAAATGAATGGTTGGTAAACATTATGGTGGCCATCACTTGTGGTTTAATAATGGCTATAGAAATTGGCAAAGGCAAATAGGCAATCAATGGTATTTAATTGTGAAAATAAAGGAAATTAGGAGAAAATGAAGGCGATGAGACACAAATTTGTATGCAAGGTAAATTAGAGGAAAATGAAAACAACACAAACTATGAAACACGAACTATAAACTGAAAACGAGAACTCTAGCCCAAAAACCCCAAAAAGCATGAAAAAAGCAGCTCGAAAACGAAAAGTGGTGATGCTGGAATAACAATTTTTATTTAATTATTTATTATTATTATTTTTCAACATGTTTAAAAAATGGTAGTGAAAACCAATTTTTGTGTGCCAAAAACACCCTCAAAACAAAAAGTGAAGATGCTAGAATAACAATTTTTTTAAGGATAAATTTTCAACATTTTGAAATACCATTTAAAAGATAAAATATCATCACTCCAAAAAACCTTAAAATTTCAAAAGAAAATGAAAACAAAAATTTACAAATAAAAGCAAGAGCTAAAACAAAAAAAAGTAAATAAAAATATATATTAGAAAAAAATATAAAATTAAAAAAGGACAACAAGAAACCAAATTAAAAAAATAAACAAAAAAAATAAATAAAAATCAAACATAAAAAAAAAAAAAAAAAAATTAACTTGTAAAGATAAATATAAAAATAAAAATAAAAAATAATAATAATAAGAAATAAATAATTAAAAAATAAAAAATAAAATTAAAGGAACAAAATAAACGAAAGAAACAAAAACAAATAAATAATACTTTATTAGACAATTAAAAAAAATAAAAAATAAAAAGATTATATTTATAAAACACATTTAAAAAAAATCAATAAAATCAATAAAAAATAAACCTAACAAAAAAATTCAATATAAAAAAAATAAAAAATATTAAACAACAAAAAAAAAAAAAAAAAAAAAAATATTTAAATAAATGAGAACAAAAATTTAAAAAAAAAATGAAAAGAATAAAATTAAAAAAATTAAAATATCTAACAAAAAAAACATAATAAAAAAAAACCTAAAACAAATTAAAAAAAATCACAATTAAATAGATAGATAGAAAATCTTTAGGATTAATCACAGCATTAGGATTTGGTCGACGTTTCGAACCATCTAATGTGGTTCATCCTCGGACAAGTCGAAGAAGGAAAACGATCTCAATGAATAAATAGTAAAGATGCATCATTGCCCCAAATTAGCTGTTAAAACTAGCCGTTATTTAGTTAATTAGTTAGAAAATTAATTTTTTTTAATTATTTAATTAGTTAGAAAATTAAAAGCTTTTTAATTAATTTAATTAATTAGTTAGAAAATTAAAAGTTTTTAATTATTTAAAGATATAATAATTTAGGAAAAAAGGTTAAATTATAGAAACCCATAAGGGGAAGGGGTAACTTATAGTACATGGGAAAACATAAAAAGATTAAATTATGAATGATATAATAATTTGGTAAAAAAAATAAATAAATAAATAAAATAATATATATATATATATATATATATATATATATATATATATATATATATATATATATATATATATATATATATATATATATATATATATATATATATATATTAAAATGAATAAGTTATAAAACTAGTAAGGGAGAAGGGGTAAATAATAGAATAAAAATAATATTAAAAATGAAAAAAAAGGAAGATTTATAATTATTATTACAAAGGGCGGAGAGGGGGGAAGATTTATAATCATTTAGGAGTATCAGTACCATCAAGAATTCTCTCGGATCGGTTAAGGACCCTATAGACCTAAAGGACATGCAAGGTGTTTATCTAGTTCCATGCTTGTGCGGTACTCCTTATATTGGGGAAACTGGTCAATCCATTAGATAGAGAATCTAAGAGCATGCTGCAGACATTAGGCATAGTCAATCCCGCACTTCTGCTCTTGCGGAGCATGCTGGGAAATCGTGTGACCATGTATGCATTAAAGACTCCAAAGTCATTGCTAGGGTGTATCACTTCCATCATAGAAAGGTGAGGGAGGCTATTGAAATTGAGAGGCATCCTAGAAATCTCAACATAGATGATGGGTGGAAACTAAGTAAGAGCTGGACGCCAACCCTCTCAAGGTGACTCAACCCCCGTGCAGTGTTTCCTTTGGTTTTATTCTCCCCCCCTTGGTTTTTTTTTTTTTTTTGAAGCTACATTATTATATTATCTCCTTTCTTATATATATATATATATACTTGATGTTATATATTTTGCCCCCCTCTCTGCCCTTTGTAATAATAATTATAAATATTCCCCCCTTTTTTTTTCTCTTAACTTTTTCATTTTTTAATATTATTTTTATTCTATTATTTACTCCTTCTCCCTTACTAGTTTTATAACTTATTATTTTAATTAAATAATATATATATATATATATATATATATATATATATATATATATATATATATATATGATTTTACTTTATTTATTATTATTTTTTTTACCAAATTATTATATCATTCATAATTTAATCTTTTTATGTTTTCGCTTGTACTATAAGCTACCCCTTCCCTTTTATGGGTTTCTATAATTTAACCTTTTTTCCTAAATTATAATATCTTTAAATAATTAAAAAAAATTAATTTTCTAACTAATTAATTCAATTAATTAAAAAGCTTTTAATTTTCTAACTAATTAAAATATTAAAAGACTTTTAATTTCCTAACTAATTAACTAAATAATGGTTAGTTTTTAATAGCTAACTCCGGGCAATGATGCATCCTTCCTATTTATTCATTGAGATCGTTTTTCTTCTTCGCCTTGTCCTGAGGATGAACCACATTAGATGGTTCGAAACATAGACCAAATTCTAATGACGTGATTAATCTGAATGATTTTCTATCTATCTACATTATGGATCACAAAAGTCTTAGATCTAGCACAATTAAAATAAATAAAAAAATATTTAAAAAAAGAAAAAAACGAACACAAATATAATTAAAAAAAGAAAAAAGAAAAGAAAAGAAAAACATTAAAAAGAAAAATCCTAAAAACAAATTAAAATTTTAAAAAAATTAATAATAAATATCACAAAAATAATAAAAAGTGTGGTCCTCAAGCATTTGGGTAGGGTCAACCCAATTCCCGAAATCAGGGTAAGCCCCCTCAAGGGCCCGAGGGGTTGAAAGCTGATTCTCAGAATCGGCTGGGGGGTCATCTGATTCTGAGAATCGGCTCTCAGCCCCACTGGGTGGCACGAGGGGCGACTGTCGTGGGCCGACGGAGCTTGGCCAGCTCGGCCGGCCTAAGGCGACTGACCCTCAGGCCACTTGGAGGGGTTGGGTCGATTCCGAGAATCGGCCCAACCCCGCCAAGTGCCCCGAGGGTTGCCGCTGTGGACCAGTAGAGCTTGGCCAGCTTCGTCGGGCCACGACGACTGCCCTCGGGCAACCTAATTGTTTTTTTTTAATTTTTTTTTTTTAATTTTAATTTTTAATATATTTTTATTTTATTTTATATGTGATTTTCACTTCATTTTTTAAGATAAGAAAAAAAACATTAAAAAATTAAAAATTTGTATAATTTGATTTTCACTTTCATTTTTTATGTGAATCATTGGAAAAAAATGTTATTATTATTAATATTTGACATCAAATTCATAAAAATTGCTAATTTTTATACTTCTTTTGGTTAATTTTTTCCTATAAAAATGGTTTATTTGACATGTCACTTTTAAGCAAAAAAGACTCAAAATGTGTATTTTTGAAGTTATATCTATATTCAAAATGTGTATTTTTATTTAAATTGTTAAAAATTCTTGTTTTTTTAGTGACAAGTATTTCATGGGAAATGAAATATTATTTAAAATTATATAATTAGATATAAGATTGAAACTTTAAAATTTTGGTTTTTTTTTAACACTGCAAAAAATCAAATATCTTACTACAAAAAAAAATGAAAGGAAAAGAAAAGAAAAAACCTGAAAAACATTTTAAAAAAATATGTAAGTGAAGAGGAATAAGACAAGTACTTCAATTTTTTTTAAATTTAGAAAATAATTATTAGTATTTAATACATTAGAAAATTAAAGTAAAAAATAAATTTTCTAAAAAAAGCAAAAGATGTTTGCATCAACACTTTTCAAAATCAACATAAAAATCACTAACATTTAAAAAATAATTTTATACTTGGTACATAAGAAAATTTAATGTGTCAAAAACATGTTAAAAAAATTAGGTGTATTAGTCAACACTTTTCAAAATCAGACGATTTTTTGCTACCTATAAAAAGTGGGTACTCGTTTCTTTCTCGTTTCAAAGTTTACGTGGTAAGAAAAAATAGACATTAATGATAAAAAGACATAAGAGAAACAATTCACAAATTTTCATCATTAGAGCATTTTAACAGTTTGGATTTGAGCTCTTGTTCATTCTCTCATACTCTTGCACACTTTAAGAAATCTTGGAGCATTATAGAATTCACTTGGATTTAAAGAATGAAAGAAAAGGATAAGCAAGAATTTTGTGGGAAACGAAAGAGAAAGTTGGATCAACATATACAACAAGATTAATTTGGAGGTAGCAGGTTGCATGTGTGATTTCCTTGTTGGTTTTTGGATGCATGGTATATGCATGTGGTTCCTTGGTTATGTGATGTCATTGGCATGTCATTTTTCTTGGATTGAGAGTGATTTCAACCTTACCTTACCATTTCCTAGATAGCCATGATGTAGTGGATTCCCCATTTGGATTTTATGATTGGTTCTCAAGTTAACTATGGATGTGGGAAGGGATAGGATCTTTTGAGAACTAGGGAAACTTGGGTCCTTGGAGGCTGTGGGTTGACATGGTAGTTCTCTGGAGCTGTGTAACAATTTGAGCCCTTGGAGTCTGTGGGTTGAGATGGAATCCCTAGAGCTGTGGACAACTTGGGAAGAGACCAATCTGGTTGATGTTAGCTATTTTTGGACTATATAGGTGATATCACTATGGTTGAGGGCTTGGGTGGTTTGGCCTCTAGTAACCCTAGTTAGTTTTATTTTGGTTTAACACTTATGATCCCACATTCATGCTTTGAATATGATGTAGGGGTGATTGTCTGAAAAAGATATTTGGTTCAACCAAATCTATGGTTAGGTGGTACGTGGAAGTCCCTGACTAGGTTGACATTTGCATATGCTAATAGGATCTATTTTCCTATTGTGATATATGAGAATTGTACTAGTTATCGTGGTGAACCTATGGTTGATTTTTCATAGTTTCTATTTTGATTATATGATGGTTATTTGCATGGTTTTATGATGTGCTCTAGCTATGGCTCTTGTTCATGAATTGATAAGTTACTGGATGGTTGATGAATGCATGGGATAATAAGTGTTGTTGAAGCTATCTTGAGAAGGCATTGAGCCTTCTTAGTGATTTTTATATGAACTTCAAAATTCTATGATCAAATATGCATTCGTGACTTGTAGCTTCCATGTTCACTATCTGTTTGATAAAATGTATATCTTGCATTTGACATGTATTAGTTAATATCTTGCTCAATATTTGATTGTTTAGCATGGTTATCATCATTATCATGATTATGGAAAGTTACAAGCAGTTAGGGGAAGTAGTTTGGAGGCTAGCCTGAAAAATTGGCATAGATATTGCAACCACATGCACTAAACATGAGAATTTGTGTCATAATTGCATACACGTAGGATTACGGGTGCAGTTGGAGCCTCATAACCACATGCACAATGTGTCAAGGGTGCGGTTGGGGTGTAAACCTAGTGAGAAAGAGTTTTAGCATAGGGATTGATCACCTGGGGTGGTTTGTAGGCTCCTGAGTGATTTGCAGTCTCTAAGAGATGTTAATTTATTTCTGTTTTGTGGGCCCCACTTCCATAACTAGAACTTGAAGGTTAGGTCATATCATAGTGACACTCAACTCATGTTTAGCCTAGAGAGCTTGTCTAAGTGGGTAAATGTGGTATGGTTAGTTACAAAGTGAACAACGAAATGACACACATAAATGCATAACATTTATGGATTAACTCATTCATACATATTAGAATTATAAAATCCAAAGAAGAATTATATAATAATAAGGGTGGAATTTCCAGCTTTGAGATATGTGATGTGATCATACATTCCAAACAACGCATACGTAACTGCCTCACCTATTTTGATGAGAACTCCAATCTATTTTTGAGAATAGTTTCTACAAAAAACCACAAGATACTATGAATATAAGGAAATGAATATTTTTATTTGATAACATCAGTTTATTAGTTCATAACACGAAACAAGACTAATTGGAATGCGATGTGATAAAAAAGGCTCGGAATGTTCAATGAGATAGTTTCAAATCTAAAATAATGGATTATTTCCAATTGAACTCACAGATAATTCACATTTTCTATATGTATTATGTTTCCTTGATCATCATAGGCCCCGTTTGCTATATTTCTTATGTTTCCTTGATCATCATAGGTCCCATTTGAAAAATTATTTCTTCCACTTCGCCAAGAAATAGAGGTTGCAGGTATCCTTATTCTATTATTTTTGAAGCCTTGTCCAGTAGGAAAAGTGCATCCACTAGTGGATACAACACAAGAAAAATGGAACATATACTTCACAAGAAACACAGATTGAAAAAAGGTATGAATATTAACAAATGTTTATTTATGTTGAGTGCATCTAGTGTCAGATGTGCTTTTTTCTTCTTCTTTTCAACAAAAGCTTTATGCTCACTAATTGTAGTAGAATATGCTTTAATATTAAAATGATGAGAAATAACAATTAACAAAAAATTGTAGAACATAAATAACATCTGATAACAACAAAGTAACCATGTTGTATCCAAAAACCTCTACTATAACCAAACCATTGATTGTGGTATTATGTTAAAAGACACATGCAAAGTGAACAAAGAACATTGAGATTTGGTAACTAAAATCTCACAATGGATTGGGGTTTCCAAATAAACTATCAGTTAATTCAAATATTCTATATGTATTTTTTTCCTTTATCATCATAGGCCCCATTTTCAAAATAATTTCCTTCAATTAGACAATGAAGAAAGGCTCCATGTATCCTTATTCCATTATTTTTGAAGCCTTGTCTAACATGAAAAGGGAATCCACTAGTGGCTACAACATGAACAATGCAACATATACTTCACAAGTAACACATAATAATCAAAAGTATCAAGCTTAATAGATGTTTATTTATGTTGAGTGCCTTTAGTGTGAGATGTTTTTTTTTCTTGTCAACAAATGCTTGAGGCTCACTAATTGTAGTAGGACATGATTTAATAGTAAAATAAAATGATGAGAAATAACAATTAAGAAAAAATTATGGAACATAAATAACATTTAATAACAACCAACTAATAAATCAGTATCCAAAAACTTTTACTATAAACAAACTAATGATTGTGGTATCATGCTAAAAGAGACATGTAGAGTGAGAAAATAACATTGAGATTTGGCAACTAAAATCTCACAAGACAGTGAAAACAAATGCATACTTTACTGATATTAATGTTGTTGTTTGAGAAATAAAAATTAAATGCATAGTAGAAAAATGCATGTAAAATCAAGAGGGAAATCATTTCCAAAGATTCTCACAGTACATCAATACAAAATTAAATGATGTGCATTTCAACTAAAATTGATATTAACTATTTTTTAGAAAGAGAAAATACTTGAAGTGCAATTTGTACTGAAGTTTTTCTTTCAAATTTAACAAAATAAAAACACAATGCTTACTTGGTTCTAGGGCTTGAATTCCACTATACGAGGGATAGTGTAGGGAGGATATAGGTAGCTGCTATATCACTCAATTGTTGTGTGTCTGGTCTTGCAGATGGCTTGTGATTTTAATAGAGCTCATATAAATTGTAAATAGTTTGGTCCTGGTTGTGCATCTGGTCTTGCGCAGGGCCCATTATTTCAGTACTTGGGCTCGACCTCTATGGAATAGGGTAATTTTTTGGTTTCATTTTTCAAGACCTACGAGATAGTTTGGATCCTATTTTGGTGCTTTTCTCTGCCAGAAAATTGGAACTTCACCAACACCTATGGAATTTCCCAGTTCGTGGTAGTATGTGGTTTCTAGATGGTCCATGACTCGCTAGTGTTTTTTTTCTGGTTGGGGTTTTTGTGAGGTGAGAGGGGTTTTTTTTGGTTCTAGGGCTTCAATTTTAAAATGGTGTTAAATATGGGTTATAGTAGGACATGCTTTAATAGTAAAATGATGAGCAATAAAAATTAACAAAAAATTATGGAACATAAATAAAATTTAATAAAAACCAACTAATCATGTAGTATCCAAAAGGCTTTACTATAACCAAACTAATTATTGTGTAATCATGCTAAAAGAGATGTGAAAAGTGAGAAAAGAACATTGATATTTGGTAACTAAAATATCACAAGACAATGAAAAAAATTGGATACTTTCATAAATGTTCTTATTTGAGAAAAAAAAAAGTGAATGCATAGTAGAAAAATGCATGTACCATCAAGAGGGACATGTTTTCCAGATATTCTCACAGTACATCAATACAAAATGCAACGATGTGAATTTCAACTACACTTGATATTAACTATTTTTTAGAAAGATAAAATACTTGAAGTGCAATTTGGACTGAAGTTGTTCTTTCAAATTTAACAAAAGAAAATCAAAATTGTTTCTTGATTCTAGGGCTTGAATTCCATTTTACAAGGGATTGTGTCAGGATGATATTGGTGGTTGCTATATCACTCCGTAGTTGCATGTTCGGTCTCGCATATGACCTGTCATTTCAACAAAGCTTGTATAAACTATAAATAATTTGGTCCTAGCTGTGTGTCATGTCTAAGAGAGAGAAACTGTTATTTTAGGACTTGGGCTCGACCTCTGTGGTAGAGGGTAATTTCCGTGTTACATTTTTCATGACCTGCGAGATAGATTGGATCTTATTTTGGCTCCTTTTCTCTGCCACTGACAATTTGAATTTCACTAACATCTCCAAAATTTCCTGATGTGTGTTAGTATATGGTTTCTAGTTGGTCTAGGACTCACCAACGTTTTTTTGGTTAGGGGTTTTGTGAGGTGAGAGGGGTTTTCCTTGGTTCTACAACTTGAATTTTAGAGTGGTGTTAAAGTTGGGTTGTAGTACGACATTCTTTAATAGTAAAATGATGATAAATAAAAATTAACAAAAAATTATGAAACATAAATAAAAATTCATAATAGCCAGCTAAACATGTAGTATCCAAAAAACTATACTATAAACAAACTAAATATTGTGGTATCATGCTAAAAGAGACGTGTAAACTGAGAAAATAAGATTGAGATTTCGTAACTAAAATCTAACAAGATAGTGAAAACAAATGCATACTTTACTTAGATCAATGTTCTTGCTTGGAAAAAAAAAAAAAGTGAATGCATAGCAGTAAAATGCACGCAAAATCAAGAGGGAAATCATTTCCAAATATTCTCAAAGAAAATCAATAAAAAATGAAACGATGTGCATTTCAACTAAACATGATATTAATTTTTTTTAGAAAGAGAAAATAATTGAAGTGTAGTTTCGACTGAAGTTGTTATTTCAAATTTAACAAAAGAAAAACATAATGGTCCCTATTGTAAACAAGGTCAATTAATTTTGTATGCCATGGTTAAGGTCTTCAATATACTCAGGAGTCAACTCAGTATGCAACTGATGCATAACAGTGTCATCTTGGTGACTCAAGCAATGCCAAAAGTGGTTTACAATTCCCTGTCATATCTGAAATGCAACATAGCGAAAGTGAACAAGAACAATAAATAAGTCAAATCAACAATCGACAGGATAATAGAAAAAAAGATCCAATCTATACAATAATTCTCTAGTATTGAAGTGTTGTGGAGTCCCCGCTAACATTTTTGTGCATAGAGGAAACACTTGACTTGATTGCATTTTTTATGTGACCTTATGCATCACATTGTTTGATTCAATGCGATAATCAATTTCAGAACCTTCGGGTTTCTTGTTTTGGATAAGGAGATTCAGACGATGCCTACACATAGGACAAGAAGAATGAGAGGTGAACATCCATTAATACAACTAAACATCAATGGAATGGGTTCATTTTAGGTAAGATTAGTCAATGAGAATCAATTTATAGAATTGAATCTTTCATTGACACAAAAAAAACAACTTTGCATTAAATTCATTCAAATTATATACAATTCCCTTTGTTTTCCTCTAAGTCACAAGTTTCAATTTCCCATCTTCAGCCAAAAAGACCAAAATTCAGACTTTTCTAGATTCAGACTCCTTAGGCAACACATAAGTTGTGCCAACATAATAATATACATTGTTGTCATCTATAAATGAACAACTTAGGATTGAGCATCCATTTTCGTAAACATCAAGTGGGTTTGATGAAACACTATCAAATGTTTTATCATTTAAAAGTCACAAAAAATACATATCTGAATCATCCATATTTATCTGAGAAGAATATTTCACACTGCAAATGGAAAATGTGTGAGAGTGATCCAGGTGGATATTGGTGGACACCCACCTATTCCAGTTTCCCCCTCACCATTGTTTCTTTAAGTTTCCTTAATTGTAGCACAATTTACTGTTTTTGGTAGTTTTTCGAGTACTAAAATTCCATAGCCGTTTTGAGGCCCTAAAAGACATTTTCTTTTGTAAAAAGAAAAAACTCATTTTGTATGAAAGATGTTTGTAGACAAAAGTTGCAGTATTTGGATAAATATTTCTAACAAGGTATTGTACATGTCAAACGAAGATCGTATTCCAAAGTTACGACCTTGGGAAGTTGATGTACCATTGTACCCCAACGGGGCCCACAGACTTTTGGCACTTCATCTCCGAGGGTTCAGTTTTTGGATGTTTATGATTTTCCATTATTTCTCAATGATAAATAGACCTTCAATAATCATTGTAATAGAGTTCAGAAGGATGTATCTGCCACTTATCTTCTCATAGATAAGCTACAATTTACTGAGCTAGTTTATTTCCATTTTTCATATAAACAGTTTTCAGTACTTTTTTATTAATGAATTGAAGTATCATTTTCATTGTATCTCTGTGTTTATGTTTATATCTTTATTTTATTCCATTTATTCATAAATCGGGATCAATGGTATCAGAGTGGTATGTTTTTTCTCTGTTTTTTTGTGCATGTCCCCAATGAGGTCAAGGTATAAGGAGTTGGGACTTGAACCGGTTGATCCTTTGCAACACTGTCCTTGCAGACACTGACGACCTCTCATGGAGGAAGAAAATAAAGACGAGGGAGCAGGAGATCCTATCGAATTTTTTCTTGAATAAGAATTTGGGCGTAAAAGTAACAAGATAATGGAAATTTTTTCCCAAATCCTTTGGCAGATTCCCATTGACGACACATCTTCATTCAACATTCACTTTGGAGGTGCCACCCAGTTTAATGACCAAGTGAACTTCGGTATCCCTATATTCAAAGTTCAAATAGATTAATATGTTGTAGTTAAATGGTTGAATCTATTGGAATATTATTTTTGGTCCATAGTTTCTCTAACAGGGAAAAGTTTACTTTTTCACTGCTTAAGGCTACCCCCCATGTCAAAAACTAGTGGGAAAATTACTCCAAGAGAAGGGTTGAGGAAGCCTCTCTGTTTACAACCACCCCCTCTTGGAAATTTTTCTGAGATGTTGTTAAGTAAAATTATTAACTCGTGGGGAGCTATGAGGACAAGTACATATAGTGGACCACACTACATCAAAAAAGGGACCAATATGTGCACGAGTTCACAAATATTTTTCATACTCTATGCACAAAGCTGGGCATCAAATAATTTGATCGAAATATGGTGCTCAAGTACTACGATTTTCTGCATAAATACATTTAGGAAGAAATGGAGTTCCTAAACATCACCTTTCTTGGTGCAACATATCAATATGCTACAAATATTGAACACGAATGTAAAAAAAAGAAGCGTGACTTTGGATCAGTGAATCAAAAGCAGGGAAAGAATTCCCCCAAACTATAGAACAATGGAAAAAGCCAAGGTGGAGTGGCCCAAGACAACCCATCGAAGCTGCAAGAAAATAATGGCACCACGAAGATGAAGAAGGAAACATGAAAGTGGTGTGAGTTCTATAAGAGCCCCACTCACAACACAAATGAGTGTTGCGCTAAAAAGTCAACGGTGGTCAAGCTGAAAGCTTCAAAGTCTGATTCATGTTCTAATTCTTAGTCAGAACCTCATAAGGGGAACGACAAGGGAAGCAAATTATTGAATTAGAACGCAGTGCCACCATTGCCACCACCAAGGTCCAGAAGAATGAGCTCGAATATCTAGAGGGGGAGTATATATTCCACTCACATATATGGTTGAAGGGTTCTCCACGACATTTCATTGTCAGTAGTGGGAGCCAAAAGAATCTCATTTCAGCATAGGTCATGAAGTGGTTAGGCCTACTGACCACACCACACCCGTAGTTGTACACCATCAAGTGGATTCACCAAGGACAAGATATCCACATCATCAAACAGTTTTTCCTTCCCTACAAAATAAATCCCTTCATAGATGAGGTACTATGTGATGTTGCTCCTCTTAAAGTTGTTGATATGTTACTAGGCCAACCATACGTTTGGAAGCTTCATGTTGTGTATGAGTCTAGGCCTCACACTATTACTATTACTTTGGGAAATAAGTTGTATAGGATACTAGAGGCAACCCCTCCTACTGCCATATCTTTGATATATACTAAGCACTGCAATAATATCATCTCCTATATTGGGAAATTTGTTAGGATTTCTTATTCAGTCTCAAAGCAAGGGGAAGATAGCGGCCACATTCATGGCCCTCGGGAAGGGTTCCCCCATGCAACAGAAGAAGGAAGATAAGGTCATGGAAGAATACAAGTACATATTCTCCTCGTCCACAAGGGTACCTTTTCACTCTCAGGTCAAGTATTCGATTGATCTGAATCCCGAAGCACCTCTACCAAATGGGTCGATATACCACCACTCCATTTTTTAAAATGAATAAATCAAGTGGAAGATCTAGGTGTTGCTGCAAAAAGGGAACATACAACCAAGTTCCTCACCTTGTGGGAGCCCGATTGTACTTGCACATAAGAAATATGGAACCTAGAGGCTTTGCATTAATTATCAGGCTCTAAACAAAATCACTGTTAGGAACACGTATCTAATCCCACAAATTGATGACCTTCTTGACTAGCTCAAGGGGGCCAAGTATTTCAGCAAGATCGATTTGAATTTTGGGTACCAGTGCCAATAGAACCACATATGTATGGAAGGTCACCTTCAAATACAAGGAGGGCCTTTTTGAATGGTTGGTCATACATTTCTAGTTTAAAAATTCCCCTACAACTTTTAAGGATGATGAATGACATATTGCAGGCCTTCATCAACTCGTTCATAGTTGTATATCTGGATGACATCCCCATCCTTAGTAAGAGTTGGGAAGAGCACCTGCAACACATTCAGTAGGTCCTTCAAACCCTGCAGCAACACAAAATATGTGCCAACTTGGAAAAATGCACCTTTGGCACGATTCAAGTCCAATATTTGGGCTACATCATTGATTAGCAAGGCATGCATGTGGATCCAGCTAAGATCCAAGTCATTTAGGATTGGTTAGCCCCAACCACTCTAACAGAGCTTCGTAGCTTTTTGGGCCTTGCCAATTTCTGTTGGAGGTTCATGTTGGGATTATCTCACATCACTTGGCCTCTATGTTAGGTTACCAAGGGCAAAGCGAAAGAAAATTTTTCCAGTCCGAGTCCCATCAAAAGGCGTTCATTGAGATGAAGCACCGCCTTTGCTCTACACCTGTACTCACACTTTCAAACCTGCAACAACCACTTGAAATTGAGACAGACACCTCCAACTATGCTATTGGTGCAGTTCTCACCCTGCAAGGGCATCTGGTGGCCTATCATAGTGAGGTACTTTCTGATAAAATTAAAAAAGACCCCACCTATGATAAATATATGTATTTTATCATGCAGGAATTCCGAAAATGGAAACATTACATTATGGGTAAGGAGACGGTCATCCACACAAATCATCGACCTCTTCAGTTTATCCAGACACAAGGGAAATAACAGGATGGTTGACATCATAAGTGGTCTACATATATGCAACAATTCCACTTGAACATTAAATAAAATAAGGGTATAACCAATCATGTTTTATATTACCTCATTCGGCCCTCAGTTGCAACACTAAATTTTGTTCTCAACTCTTGTGGCCATGAGATATCTAGATGGTTACCACTGTACAAAAATGATCTAGATTTTTCCACCACATACCAAATGCTAGTGGATGTCAAGCACGTTCCATATTTCCACCTCCAGGATGCATTGCTAATCTACTTGGGCCACCTTTTTCTTCCTTCAAGCGAGTGCGCCAAGATTATTTGGGAGGCGCACTGTAGTCAGGTCGCAAGACAATTTGGTGTGGAGAAAATTATGGTTGTACTACAAAAGTATTTTTATTGGAAAAAACTCTGACAGGACATCGGAAAATATATCAAATCTTGCACTTCCTATGTCATCGCCAAGCCAACCATCAAGAAGCAAGGCTTGTACACTTCTCTTCCTACTCCTAGATGGCCCTTGGCATCGATCTCCATGGAATATCTATGGGGCCTCCCTTCTACCAAACATGGTAATGAATGTGTATTTGTGGTTGTGGAAATTGTTTCTAAGATGGATATACTGGCTATTTGTAAGAAGAGTATCAAAACATAAGACACTGCCAAAATCTTCTTTGAATGAGGATGGGTACATTTTGGGATCCCACAAACTATTATATCATATTTAGATAATAGGTTCTCTGAGCACATTTTGGTTGAGCCTTTGGACATTATTAGACAAAAATCTCACCAAGTCAACTACATTCCATCCCCAAAATGATGGCTAGAGGGAGGTTGTCAATGTGATGATAGTACACATACTATGCATGTACAACTCCAAGAATCCACAAACCTGGGATTAGAGCCTTATGTGCAACACGTTTATAATAGGGCTCTCCATAGCTCGACTAGTCGCAATCCTTTTCAAGTGGGTTTTGGATTTCAACCATTGTGTTTGATTAATGTTGCCATGCCTCACGCGAATACACATACAAAATATGCACTTGTACAATCTAAGGTTGATAAAGCAACCTGTTTTATTGAATGCATCCAACACATCTTCCATCATGTGCATGACAAATTGGAGAATTTCAATACCAAGTATAAGTAGCGACATGTTCAACATCGAGTGCCATACAAGTTTCAGATGGGTGACAAAGTTTGGTTGCATTTGCAGAAAGAATGCCTTGAAGAATCCCATCATAAGCTCAGAACACTACAATGCGGTCCTTACACCATCATCAAGGTTGTGGCAGACAATTATTTTGAACTCAGGAATCCCCCATTCCTTGTCCTATACCTAGTGTTCCATGTGGACTACCTTCGACCATACTTTCCACCATTGTTGGGCACATCACACATTGTAGAACAACTAACACCAACAAAGCTAAACCAAGATTGTATGGAGCATCCCAAAAATAACTGGATCATGGACATGCAAATCAAGAACACTCACCAATAGAAGATCCAACTATATCAAGTTGTCAAAGTTGGTCAACTCCTGCACCAAAGAAAGTGCCTCACCAGGGACCAAGTTCAGCAGAAGTATCCCCACCTCATGGAGGCACTCAACACAATGGGTACCATTGCATCCTCGGGGGGGGGGGGGGGGACTGATCCGGGTGGATATTGGTGGCCACCCGCCTATTCCACTTAGAACCCCACCATTTTTTCTTTTAGTTTCCTTAATTGTAGCACTATTTACTATTTTTGGCAATCTTTAGGTCCTGAACTTTTGGAGCTATTTTGAGGCCATAAATGATATTTTTTTAGAAAACGAGAAAAATTTCAATTTTGTGGTCGGGGTTTTCATGAAAGAGTTGTATTCCTTAGATAGATATTTATAACGAGATATCATATGTGTCAAACGAATATTGTATGCCAAAGTTACAACCCTGGGAAGTTGATGTACCAATTTATCCCAACTAGGCCCACATACTTTTGGCGCTTCATCTCTTGGGGTTGGATTTTTGGATGTTTTTGGTTTTCCATTATTTCTCAATGATAAATAGACCGATGAGACTCATTGTAATAGATTTTAGAACTCATGTGGTTGCCACATCTCATCTGAGAGATAAGCTACCATCGTTTGAGCTAGTTTATTTCCATTTTGCATGTAAACAAAATTTAGTACTTTGTTATTAATGAATTGAAGTTCCATTTTCATTGTATCTCTGTGCTTTTTTATATATTTGTATTTCATTTCGTTCCTTCATAAATCTGGATCAGAGAGTGATCCTGATGGAAAATTATGCGAGGATGTTCTCCATGATAAATTGAACGAATGTGAAGCTTCTGAATGTCCTCTATTGACCCAATAGTAAGCATATTTTCATTTGTAATGGAAATGCCACTCGAAAATGCCTTTGAAATAAATGAAAACATGTGACTAACTTCATTCTGATTCACATTTTTGTAGAGTAATTTCCTCTTGTTACTATAAAAAAATGTGGTCCTGTTAGATGTTACTAAAACATGCGTTGAATTCCTAGACCGAAAAGTGCTAAGACTACTAGCTTTCATACACAACTGAATCTTCTTCTTATCAGATAAATTCCCACTTCTCATATTAAATATAAATTTAAATATGTGCCCATCCCCAAGACCACACAACAAGTAACAAATCCCTTCCAATATACAAAGAAGAACATACTGAGTGGGTACATTTTCTTCGAACTTTGGTCTTGTAATCAAGTGTGGATGGGGAAGAGAGTAAACCCTAATACTATAGCCTTTCCAGAGACCAACAACTGCCCACTCAATTTGCAAAGGATGATCACCAATAGGATTTCTATCAATGCATGATACATCAAACTAAATGGCCAAATGTTTTACCTTTGTAAGAAATTCCTCTCTAAACTCTACGTAGAAAATATTATCCCTTCCCGGTGGCCAAAAGAACCTGAGTAGCATTAGCTATGGCCACAGTTATAGAAAATCTAGCGGGTACTCTCCATTTAGTCAATAACTTTCGAGATAGTGCTCCCACTAACCTCACAGAACTGTGTGTCACCTGGACAAGCTGATCATGAATAACATATTGGCGATTAAGAAGTGATAATTATAGACAAATCCTTCAATATTTTTTTCTTCCAGCTCATACCCTGAGTTCATTTCAAGTATACGGGTCTCGGTAATGAAGCTGAAGACCAAAAAAGTATCAAATATATCAAGAGTTGAATATCTTGATGACCAAATTCCCTTTATGCCCTAAAAATCTACTAATCATTTTCAAATTCTTTGCCAAATGAAACATAATAAAGTTTAAGCTTATTTTGGTGTTTCAAGACGAGAAGCTTAAATTGAATTTGAAACAAAGTGAGAAAATGTGCACCCATTGCGATCAAGGTGACAGGATATCTCTGCATGTGACCTAGAGAAAACTTATGGAATTTTGAAAATGAATGCTCTAAAAGGCCAAGAATCGTCTTTACTACTTTTATAATCGTTGTTTACAAATAGAACAATGAATTGTTGGGTTCTAATCTCGGCCTTTGTGCTCTAAAGGAAGTTCCTTTCTGCAACCTTGACATGCTTCCCAGGCCTGACTGTCGCATACTTCAGGGACCTATAACATTTTCCAAAGGAGCATTGTGCGGCAATGCCTCTTGTTGTGCGGAGTTCGAAGCCGCCTCCCCACTTTGCACACATTTCCTCTGTACTCCTCATGATTTATAGAAGTTATTGTTGTTGAGATATAAAAGGTGTCTTTTTAACTCCTATTTATCCTACATTAATTATCAATCTAGGTAAAACTTTTTATCTCAAGAGTGTACTCAGTCTGAGGTTGCAATTTAATCTAGGAGTAATGATCTTCAATGTGTAGTACCGTGTCTTAAATACAAGAGTAAACGGATGCTTGAAAATGAAATCTAACTACAACAATATAAAACTCAATGTTCTGCAGTTCAAACAATCACTCAACAATCATCAGTCAAGGATGCAATAGTAATAACTCTTTCCTTTGTCAACTGATGTAAATGAAATCAAATATGAACAAGGTAATCAATCTGAGAACGTAGGCAGTGATAACCAATGTCCTTTACAGTTGATGATCTTGCATTCCACACTAACGCAATTCAATGGAAATGGTAACTGTGTTAAATCACTAACACTGCTTTTTGTAATAACACGCCAAAGCAAAACCAAACTCTTGCAAAAAGGAATAAACAGTAAAACTAATTAACAGGAATGAACAACAAATCTATTTACTGGAAATGAACAGAAAATTCTTTTTAATGACAATGAATAGCAATCTATGAATGGAAATGAACAACAACTATTTAATGAAAATAAACAACAACTCTTTCTAATGGCAATGAACAACAATCTATAAATGGAAATGAACAAAAAACTATATTAATGAAAATAAACAACAAATCATTAATGGAAATGAACACAAACTATTGATGGAAATGAACAACAATCCTGAATAGCGAAGCTCTGTATCTGCAAAGCATAACAATACAAGTTATAAAAGAATAAATACTCTTGTCATGTAGAAAGGAACGACAACGCGATTTACCGATGCAACACACCAATTTCATAAAACAGTAAACTATAAACTAAGGTAACTGTGAGGCAATACAGTTTAAAGGAAATGAAAGCTAATGCAAACCATCACACGACTAGAATTGGAAATTGAAAGTACAAATAGCAAGTGGATCCACCAGGGCTGGGCCCTTAGCCGCCAGTGAAGCACCGCCGAACTACTCCAGTATCAGATAATGGAACGGCAATCGAATTTATGTATTAATCATATGTAGCATAGTCTACAAGCAATCGTACTTTGTTTTAATTAACGAGAGTCGATGAACAATTCTGAAATTACAAAAGGAAATTAGAATGATCATAAGATGTCTAATTGTTGTCATTTCTACAAACGTTGTTCTTTTATAATAGCCAGGCGGAGGAAACAAGAAGTGTAGATGACTTTGAACAACGATCCCTCAAGATCGAGAGATCCTGAGGGATTCTATCTTCCTTCTTTGGCTATCGTTTCATCTTCTTGCGCTGGTGCTACGTTGTTCCTTTCCTTACTTTGACTGTGTGCTCCGAACTTGGTTTTCTTGTCTAGCTACGGCCTTTTGTTGAAGGGACAACAGTTACACCTGTCTTATCATTTCCTTCCAAATGGTGGCATCCCACTTCATTGAGTTCCTATATAGAGGAAAATACAATCTTTAGTTAATTTTGCAATAAGCACTAACTTCCTCAGTTCTATTGTAATTATTCAATATATTATCATTCTAGAACATAAAGGAGTCATGATTAAAGGAAAAAGATAAAGAAATACATGGCAAATGCATACCTTTTCCAATGCTCAACAATTGCATTACATCAGTTTCATATAATTTTGTCAATAATGGCACCACCACAAGGCTTATGGTTTTTGCTTTCAATAAATATAGTGCACAACATATATAATCTACCTCACAGGCTTCAGATGCCTTTCCAAATCATATCGTCTTCCATGCAGAAAGAAAATAGAGGCTATCAAAGAGTTCGAACACCTCACTACTTGGTTGATGGACAAAAGCTATTACAGTGCGTCTGTCAGGTGGAAATTGAAAGGAGACGTTTGTCCTGAAGATGATTCTTGTTTTAGATTTGAAACGTAGACTAAAAATGAAGGCTGTGGATATTCTGAGTTTTTTATCTCAACAGAATCATCGTGAAATTTCTTTATATAGTGGGTAGCAATGTTTGGGATTTGGTTTGCCAATACTCGATAAATGTGAGATTGGCCCCACACATTTCAACAATGCATAGTGCAGAGGATGACATTATGTGGAGTATGAACCATCTTCCGCACAACGCAGTGAGTGGGCTATAAGTTCACTTTCATTATGCCAAGATAGTTCATACTCCGCACAATGCCATCCTTCGCACAACACATATTTATTATCATTTTTTTCTTAATGATAAAATATGGATGAAATTAATTCAATTACCCACTAGTTGTTAATGACACTGAGCTAATGGTATGTGGCATTAGAAGTTTTATCAACCATCACTTGTATGGCCACGTGCTATTCACATCAAAAATGAAGTTTTGCAATCCAAAAATGTGCAGAAGTGCAAAGTCAAGAAATATGTTACATCACAACTATTCTTCTAATTCATTATTGCTTACTACCAAACCCCTGAAGACTCATATCAATCATTTTCCACTTATATCCCAAAAAACAAAAAATATCATAAAACATGTTTTTTTTCCTAATAGAAATCACCTTTGACCATTACCAAATCAAACAAAAATAATTTAACATGTGAACACAAATTCAAATCGTTTATACAAGAAATTCAAAGTCAAGTCTACACTACCACAATCAACGCTAAAGACCAGTTATACAGCGCTTTAAATTTGCTATTTTCCTTTCATTTTCTAAGTACCCTCAATTATAAAGTGTGAGGGTCCAATGACCGTAACGGCGCGGGCCGGACGTGTCGCATTTTTTTGAAGACATTGTACACACCCGAGGTACACCGACAATGGGATCACGACTCCCCGCCTTTCTGTCTCTCTCTACGAAGCAACAAAGGAAACGTGTAGTTTGGTGACGCGAATTTCTTTTAATGGGTGAAATGTTGTTTTTTTTGTTAAAAGATTATATTATTTCATTAATCAAATAGTATTTTTGAATATTGAAATAGATTTATGGTTTCAGAAAATTATTAGAATACTTAGATGGTCTAAGATTCCATCACTTAAAATTACAATTACTGTTAGAATATTTAGATAGATTGTATAAGATTTGATCACTTAAAATTAATTACATTTTTTTATAATTTATTGTTAAATTTTTATTTAAAAATAATACAATCACCATTAGAATATTTAGATAGGTTGTATAAGATTTATCACTTAAAATTACAATTTCTTTTCCTAGTTTATTGTTTAATTTCTATTTAGCAAAAAAAAAAAAAAACTCGGTTAATCTAAGTCAAATAAAAATAATTTATTTCATAGTTTTTATTTATTACAATTTATTATTGTGTTTTATATTTTTATTTTTTACTTATAATATGGTAATGTAAAAAAAAAATACTCTTTCCTCATATTTGTTATAATAATGATTGTAGCATGCTTGATAATTTTTTTTTATAAATTATGAGTTTTTTAATGTAATTTTAGGGGGTTTCATTTAATGAATCTTATGTAGCTTGTTTTTATGGTATATAAAACAAACTAAACGATACTGGTAATTTGATTATATATTAGAAAATACTTTTAAACATCACATTATCTAACCTCCTACCAATACTAATCTAATACATCTTCTTAATTAAAAAAACCTTACTTTCACTAGATATTGTAGGTATCCATTTTTTCATTAACTTTTTTTATATCTCTTTATATTTTTTTTATTAACTTTAAACTCCAATTGTTATACCTTCCAATATAACAACCCTTTACTCCTATTATATGTTTAATATATATTATGTCATTTTTTCTTTAATATATATCCCTTAATATAAATGCACACGATATAATATTGCTACCCTAATAAAACACTGTGTGTACTTACCTCTAAAATCTTAATTTGAATATACATCTTTATAAATATAACATTCAATATACACACTTCTCAAAAAAACCATTAGCAAAAACAAAAATAATTTTGTGCCCCAAAGTGCAATGCACTATAATTAACCATGTTCTATGCATTACATTGACAAGCATCAGTCTTGCCCCCTTAGTTAGGAAAGTCAATGTTGGTTAATGGAAGGATTATGAGGTGCTTATTCTTTAGTCTTAGATTAATAATTTTAGCTCCCTTTTGCTAGAATGCCTATTAAGTATACCAATTTATTAAGTGTATCAATTTAGTGGGAGAAAAAGAACTTTACAAAGATATGCCTTTAGTAATAACGAATAAATTTGAAAAATTCTAAAATATAAATTTCTTGGAGCTTTCTTTAAATTGTAGTTTCAAAAAGATAGTCAATGTGAATTCGAGAATGTTTAAAATGGTGATAGTCTTATCAACCTCACACGAAGAAGTGTCATGTTCAAATTGAATTGTCTAGAAATGTGACCTCATAAGTGAGACACTAATAAATCTTAAAAATAAAAAAAATTTAATTAATAAAAAATATTTGAAATTAATAAATATAAAATAATTATATAAATTTATATTCAATTTAGTAAGTAAATAAAATACTATGAATTATTCATTTCATCATTTTTACTCACATTTTCATTATAATTAAAAAATACTCATAAAAATCACTTGATACTAAATTACAATCTCAGGCACCATAAAATTAAAATTAAAATTAAAATTATTAATTATTAATTTACAATTTTAACATAATTTCACTCATTGTAATCTAATTAATTTAAAATTTGGAGTTTTTTTTAAATTTAATTATTTTAAGTTTTGGAAATTTTTTTCTCCAATGAGGTGTCATATTTGAAGGATAAATAGGGCAAGTAGCGCGGCCCAGACAGGTTTGACACCACGTGCCACTGAGCTCCATTAACCTCCCACACTTGAAGATTTATGAGTCCTCGAGATGTGAAGAGTCGTGAAGGGAGACATGTGCATATCAAGTGCTTGAGCAAGGGAATTGGCATTATGCAGGTGTGGGTGTTGGTGGAAGTATGTGAGGAGGTTCTTTTATGTGCATTGACGTTGACTCTCAAGCTTTGGCTTGAGCTTTGACTGCAGGCAGTGTGGGGGAAGGAGAGGGAGACGGTGAATTAGGGATGGTGGAGCCGAGACCCATGGATCCTGGTAGCTTGGAAACGGAGGAGCAGCGGGGTGATGGGGTGGCAATTGTGCTTGGATTGTCTGTGAGGAAGACACCCACTTGTGAGTGCCTTCTGTGGCTCTCTTGGCCCGCTGAGGGGGCGAGGTCAGCGACGACAGAGGAGTTGACCTCCACGCGATGTTGGCTCAAACTTAGAGGCCCACCCGGTCTTTCAGCTATTTGGTGTTTCTGTGGGTCGAAGATCCTCTCCACCAGCGGTCACAGTGAAGAAGAAGCAGTCGGGCTGGCGAAAGTGTTTTGCGTTGTAGTGGGTGCATTTGGTTGGATAGGAGGTAGTGGCCTATGTGACGACACTATTGTTCCAAGGGCTACATGCCACGCAAGTAATTGGAGATACAACCAGGACACAGACAGGTGTGAGGACGAGAAGCCCATGCCACAAGAATGCGAGAGTGCACACAAAGGAGGACTCGTTCGTGGGATGGAGGAGCCCAAGCCGAATGGGGACCTAAGCTCGAATTCAGAATCTACTGAGAGCCAGCATTCGGTGGTTGCCATGGCGGTCTCTCCAGCCCAGTCTCCTGGGTCAAGTTGACGTTCCATCCACCTTGGACGTAATCTCAGCTCAATTGCATCAAATCCAGCTCAACTTGGACAACATGCGGCAATAGAGGTATGCAGAACGCAACGAGCTCATCGCCTATATAAATGATATCCATCATATGAAAAATGAAACTCTAGATGCTTTGGAGAGTTTGCGTCGTAAGCTGAGGCGCTCCCATGACCACCTCTGAGCACTGGAGATCTAGATCGAACATATTGACTACCAAGTGCACAATCGTGCCGGTTTCTTTGCAGGGCCACCAACAACCTGCCTTAATCCTCCTCCATGAAGCTTTGTAACCACTTGCTTTTTGCTAGTTTTGTGCCGGAAATAACCAGTGGCATTGTTTGCCTCGACGCACACCCGAGTCAACTATGAGTTTTTTTGTCACTTGAGTTGCCTAGATGTATCACAACACTGTTGTTTCTTGATGTAAATTTTGATATGATAATATAATCTTGACTTTGAGCAACCAAAAAATTAGTTTTGGAATTTTTACATATATTTTAATTAATTTTACGAGAAATCTCTCAAATATTAAAACTATAAATTTAAATCATATAAATTAGACATATTTTTTTTCAAATTGCTAAATTTATTTATATAATAAAAAATTTACAATTAATATTTGCACATTATTTTGCCAAGAAACGTGTACTTCGTTACATGGAAGAAGAAAGACACCCCTTCAAAGTTTTGTATAGACAGTATCATGAAAATAAACCTCACACTAGAAAATGGAAAATGCTTTTGGCATAATTAAATTTAAAAAAAATGATAAATAGATAAAACAAATGCATAGTCTAAAAATGCAGTGTTTTGGCTTTAGAATTCGGCAAAGATTTTATCTGTTTATAGTTGTTAAAATTTAGTATTTTGAGTGCCCTAAAAATTTTTGATAGTGCGGAATCAATTTCCACTATCAAAAATGAATTCGAAACACTCCAACTACCTAATTTTTTGAATTTTAATTGACCAAATTCCAGCCAAAAAACTGCCATCGGAGCTATTCCACTGCCTGAATAGACAACTTCACAAACAAACAAAAAAGGCCTATTTCTAAACGAAATAAGGACAACCAGTGATCGGTTAACCGTCATGATTAGACACCATTAACGCAAGCTAATAGAGCGGGTAAATAATTGTGGCCATTAAAGTTATGGTCTGCAACCTAACAACAACGCCGGCCACGGCTAGTCCTCATCAACGACCACAACGTGTGGGTCACGCAAAACCCACATCCCTCCCACGCATCTTCCTAGCCAGCAACACCACCTCCACCGTGCTTTTCGTGGCTTCTCCGTCCACGCTGAACATCAACAAACTTAATCTTCCACTTCTCTTCTAACCTCTTTATTTCCCTATAACTACCCCAGTCCCTCGTAGTTTGTTTCCAACAATTTCTACTATTTCTCTGAATTCCATCATTCACGTTTGAAAATCTCTGTATTCCATCATTCGCGTTTGAAAAATCTCTGTATTCCATCACCCGCAGCGACGAGGAGGTGAGAAATACTAGTAGAAGAAACATTAGCAATAATACAGATTCTCACAAAAAAACAAACATCAAGAATTCTGGCGCTAATGGAACAGATTCGTCTGGATATTTTGTTTTGCAGATGAGCGACATGTGTGCTGCTAAATCGAAGGCAGATCAGACGTTGTCAACATCTCCCTGCGCAGGCTGCAAGATCCAGAGAAAGAAATGTTCACAGAACTGTGTGCTCGCGCCATATTTCCCGCAGGATAACCCCCACAAATTCTTGTTGGTACACAGAGTCTTCGGAAATGGCCATGTTGTCAAATTACTACAGGTTTGTTCAATAGCTACACATTAGTGTGTTTATATGGACAAATTTATTTAATTGCTTTACAGGTTGGATAGAACTTGTAATGTCTAGTTCAGATCTGATCATACTTATTTTCAGATTTTAGTAGAAACCATAAGTGATCATGGGGTTTAAACTTTATGGTGTTACAGGATCTGCCAGCTGAACAGAGAGGTGATGCAGTAAACAGCATGGTGTACGAAGCGAGCCAACGATTTCAAGATCCTGTCCATGGGTGTGCAGGAGTAATCAAATATCTGAAGAATAAAGTATCAGAGCTGCAATCCCAATTGGCTTCCACACAGAGAGAGCTGGCTAACCTGAGTATGCAAAATGCTAAACTCTTAAGCCTCTTTAATGAAGGTTCTGATTCACATTATTATCATGGGTTACTGCTAGAGAGTGAAGACACACATGCTTTAGAGGATGGTGATCCTATGGAGCTATGGGAGCTGCCATTATGGACATAATCCACTACTATTCACCATTGCTTACTTAAATGACATTCAGTGCTGCAATGCTTATGTTTTTCCCTATTAACTGTTAGTCCTAGATGTAGGAAGGATTGCATGGCTAATAACGGATGCATAATATAATCCTGTTTCCAATAAGACTTATTGGATCTGATCTCTCCCGGAAGTGAAGTCTAAGGAGAATTTCTGCAATCATTTTAAATTTATATAAATGTTAACAGTTGCATCGAAAACTAGGTTGAATGGGATACCATTGTTGGGTGGCTATGTATTTCATGAATATGAATTTCATGCCTATTATTTTACAAAATTGATTTCTGATTTATGATTTTATCAATATTTAAATATTTAAATTTAAAGATTAAAATAAATAATAATTTTAGATTTTACAGAAATATCTAGCAAAAAGAACGTTTTATACATTGCTTTTATATATTCCAAAATATATTTACAAGGGAAAAAAGATACAGAACGACGCAATTTACCTATCCGAACCAGGAATTTTTATACATATTTTTTATATTCACTTAATATTTATTGTGAGTATTTGAATTTGTTTTGAGTTATTAATTTCTCTTTAATATTTTTGTTTTGTTTTTCAAGCCGTTTTATTAGAGATTATATTAAGGTTACATATATAGTTTGAGAAACCCAGCATTTAAGTCATCAAAATCATTTTAGTATCTTGATCTTGGGTTGTCACTTTTGAAACGAAAAGAGACCCATCCTCAATCAGTTATGCTAATAAAACTTAACAATTTCTCTTTAATATTTATTATTAATCTAAATTTAGATTTTGCTATAACAATCGGTAGTTCAAAAAATTGGACAACCAACTAATCATTGTTTTGTGTGTTTTAATAGTGAAGCTGAAATGTTTAACAATGAAGAGAATTTCAATATCTTTTATTATGTATAATATTATTTAAAATTTATAAAAGATGAGTAATTTATATATAAAATAAACATGAATTAATTATAATTTCATTTAATTTATTAAAATTTAAAATATATAAACCTATAGATATATAAATGTTGGTGAGGCAGAGGATTCAATCACACAAATAACACAAATATTTCACACACGAACAATGAGCTGCTGCTCTTCAATTCATCATAAAACTCTGAATCATAAAACTCTCTTGAAAACAATGAACCCGTGAAGGGTATTTAATCTAATTGACATGCACACACTCTCACACATAACTAAACTTAATCAACTCGCTTAACTCACTGTCTAACTCACTCACCAAATCTAACGGTAACTCAACTCACTAACTCCACTTAACTATTTGTCTAACTTCTGCATGAGGAAGTAATTATATATTTTAACACTCCCCCTTAATTACGACCGCTAAACTAAAACATAACTCATGACAACTCAAACATGCTTGCTGGTCTATGTCTCAGCTAGGCTTACAACACCCAAGTTTCTTTTGTGAAACTCAAACAAATCTACTGCTAATGGCTTTGTAAAGATATAAGCCAATTGATCACTCATTCTATAAGGCTTCAAGTGAATTTCTCCATTGCTCACAAGTTCTCAAATAAAATGATATCTAGTATCAATATGCTTGCTCTTTTGATGAAACAAACTATTCTTGGATAATGCTATTGATGATGTGTTGTCACAGTATATAATTGTTGATCCTTGCTATTTCTGCTTGAGTCCATCCAATACTCTTCTTAACCATACTGCTTGACATGCTGCTGAAGTTACTGCTACATATTCTGCTTCTGCTGATGATAGTGTCACAATAGGCTGCTTCTTAGATGCCCATGCTATCACACCTGAACTGAGATGGAACACATAACCGGATGTGCTCTTCCGATCATCCAAACTTCCTGCAAAATCACTATCTGTATATCCAATCAATTTTTTCTTTTCTGTACTTGCATACATTATGCCATAATCTCTGGTTCCTGCTATGTATCTTAGAATTATTTTTCCAACACTTCAATGTGTGTCTTTTGGAGTTTCCATGAATCTGGAAATCAGACTCACTCCCTGCATAATATCTGGTCTTGTAGCTGTGAGATACATGAGGCTGCCAACCAATCTTTTGAATAGAGTTGGATTGACATCTGCCCCTTCATCATCCTTACTTAATTTTGTACCTATTGCAACTGGTGTAGGTACAGGTTTGGAATTATCCATCCTGAATCTTTCAATAAATCTGTTGCATACTTATTTTGACAAATAAAAATGCCTTTTTCAGATTGCTCAATTTCAATGCCAAGAAAATATTTCATCGGACCTAGATCTTTCATTTCAAATTCTTTCATCATGGCTGCTTTAAATTCATCTATTTCAAGATCACCTGTAAAAATCATATCATCAACATATAAGCAAATTATCAAAATCTGTCCATGCTCATTTACCTTTGTGTATAAGTTAGGCTCAATGCTGCTTCTGCAAAATCCATTCTTGATCATATAATTGTCGATTCTGCTATACCATGCTCTAGGTGCTTGCTTCAGTCCATAGAGTAGTTTCTTCAATCTGTAAAATTTATCTTCTTGTCCTTCAACTTCATAACCTGGAGGCTGTTGCACATAAATTTCTTCTTCTAAAATTCCATTCAAGAAGGCTGATTTGACATCCATCTGATACACTTTCCACTTGTTCTGAGCTGCTGTCGCTAGGACTGCTCTTACAGTATCCAATCTGGCTACCGGAGAAAATGTTTCCCCAAAGTCTATTCCCGGTTGCTGCGAGAATCCTTTGGCTACAAGTCTTGCTTTAAATCTGTCAATCTCACCTTTCTCATTCACTTTAGTCTTGTACACCCACTTTACACCAATGAGATTTTTATCGTTTGGTAAATCAACCAAATCCCATGTATCATTCTTTTCAATTGAATTCATCTCTTCATCCATGGCTTGCACCCAATTGTCATCTCTGATTGCTTCTTCAAACGAAGAAGGTTGGAATGCTAACAATGCAAAATTTGAACTAACATCCAAATCATCATAAATATCCTTCAAACTTCTCATCTTTTTCTTACCTGATTCGCTGCTTGGAGAATTTTGATCTGCGGATCTGCTTGAAGATCCATGCTGCTCTGAAAATCTTGGAGTCCTTGCTGGTGTGACTCTGTTTGGTGTCTGCTCTTTTGGTTCTTGCTGCGCCTCTTCTTCTACAAGATCATCCTCCATCAATGGTATTTGAGCATCGGTTAGTGTGTCTACAGTCCCATTCCATGACTCTTGCTCTTTGGACACAACATCTCTGCTAATGATTGTCTTCTTTGTGACAGGGTTATACAGTTTGTAAGCTTTTGACAGTTTGTAAGCTTTTGATTGCTCACTATAACTAGTAAATATACATTTTTCACTTTGATCATCTAATTTGCCTCTTATTTTCTTAGGCACATGTGCATAGGCTACACATCCAAAAACTCTGAAATGAGATACATTGCAAGACATACCTGACCATGCTGCTTCTGTTCATCATGCTCTTTGTAGGAGATCTGTTTATCACATAAACAGCACATGCAACTGCTTCTGCCCAATACTCATTAGACAAGTGTCTTGATTTCAACATGCTCCTTGTCATGTTCATGATTGTTTGATTCTTCCTCTCTGCTACACCATTCTGCTGTGGTGTGTATCTGGTCGTAAACTGTCTTCTAATTCCATGTTGTTTGCAGTACTCATGAAATGCCTTCGAATCGTATTCTCCACCACGATCCGATCTCAATACCTTGATCAGTTGATCACTTTGGTTCTCCACCAAAGCTTTGAACTCTTTGAACTTTGCAAAAGTTTCAAACTTCTGCTTCAAAAAGTAAACCCAATTCTTCCTACTATAATCATCAATAAAGGTGAGGAAGTAACAGCTTCCACCAATCGACTGTGTCCTCATAGGTCCACACAAGTCGGTATGCACCAATTCAAGTGGTTTCTTTGCTTTGTAAGAAACTCCTTTCGAAAAAATTTCATGGTGTTGCTTGCCTAAGATGCAACACTCACACATCCTAGCAGGTTCTTTGATGGGAGGTAGACCTCTCACCATCTGTTTTTGCTGCAATAATTTTAAACCGGAAAAATGCAAGTGTCCAAACCGAAAGTTCCATAACTAGTATGCATCAAAACATGCAGTTGTAAAAGAACTAACCTGATCATTGTAGTTCATAATGAGAGGAAAGACTCTGTTCCTCGTCATCTGCACCTTTGCAATCAGTTGCTTGCTTGGGGATTTGTCGTAAATAACACATTGTTGCCCCTGAAAGATAACTTGGTATCCTTTCTGCATCAGTTGGCCAACACTAATCAAATTGTGTTTGAGTCCAGGGACATAGTATACCTCTGATATGGTCTTTGGCTCCCCCTGCTTGGTCACAATGTTGACCACTCCTTTGCCATCTACAACCACAGTCTTGTCAGTCCCCAACTTGACCTCTGTCTGCACTGAGACATCCAAATTAGGAACCAAATCCTTGTTGCCTGTCATGTGGTTACTGCAACCACTGTCTAATAGCCAGACCTTATCAGACGGTGCATGCATGGTGTTGCATGCTAGAAACATAGAGTCTGTATTTTCTGTACTAACATTAGCTCTTTTATTGCCTTGAACTGCAATCTTCTTCCTACAATCACGAGCATAATGACCAAATCTATTGCGATAATAGCACTTTACCTTTGATTTTTCAGACCTTTGATTGTTATGAAAGCTTCTGCTATTGCTGCTTCCATGTTGATGCTCATGATCATCTCGGCCATCTCTGTGACTGCCATAGTTGTTGCCTCGTCCTCTGCTTCTCGATCGACCTCTTCCTCGACCTCTTGAAATATAGACTTGACTTTGGAAGGCAATTTCCAAAGTGGAATCCTTATTTCTGTCTATCCTTGCTTCATGCGATAGAAGGGATCCCATCAACTCATCAATTGTCAGTTTTTCCAAGTCCTTTGCTTCTTCTATGGCTGCTACCACAACATCAAATTTGGTAGACAGGGATCAAAGAACCTTCTCAATCACTGTTCGATCTTTAACATCTTCTCCATATATTTTTAACTGATTGACGACAGACATGACCCTATTCATGAAGGAATCAATGTCCTCTGTCTCCTTCATTTGCAGACTTTCAAAGTCTCTCCTAGTGTTCTGCAGTTTAACAATGTTAACTTTCACCATACCTTGATAGCTTGTCGCTAAGGTGTCCCATGCCTCTTTTGCTGATGAGGTTATCATGATCTTCTGGAACACGGCTCGATCGACTCCCTGTTGGATAAGAAGCAACGCTTGTGCATTCTTCCGCTTATCTTTCTTCCACTGTTCCCTCTCTGCATTACCGAGGGTGCGTTCTTCTGCTTCATCTTGAGGTTCTGCAAACCCATAATTGACATGATCCCATACATCATGCGCTTTGAGCATAGTCTCCATTTTAATAGCCCACATATCGTAATCTTTCCCAATGAAAGAAGGAAGTTGTGGCTGAAAACTTCATGTGGCCATCTTGCCTTAAAAATTGTCTCTGACAAAAAACCCCAAATTTCTCTCTTTTATGAAAGCTTTGCAAAGTTCTTTCTCCTTTTTTTTTTAAATCTCTCAATAAAAACCCAAACCCTAGGTTTTATATAAAAATTAGTCCTTTGTATTTTTATAAAAGTTTATAAAAGAACTTTATAAAAAAAACCTTTGATTTTTTTGTTTTATTTATATAAAGAGTCCTTTTAAAACACCTTTATATAAAAAAATCTAAAAAATATGTTTGTGATTAAATCCCTCGCATGCCAACTATATAGAAACCTTTAATAAAAAAAAAAGGGCTCCTCCACAGATTCTCATGCACTCGCGTGCTCTACTTAAAAATGGAAATACTCTTGATAGTGCCCATGTGATTTTCAAAACAATTTAATCGATGTACCTTTTTGGATCCGCTGCACGGCTTGACTTTTCTTCTTGTGCACGATTGTCGGCCGTTTAATTTTTATTATCCTGAGTTCCGCACCCTAATGGAGGGAGAAACTGCGTTTTAAACCGGATTTTGGTAAAATCGTAAGTTTTTCGAGAGTACGCAGTTTATGCTAGGAGCATTTGCGGACCCTCCTTGCGGATCTCCGCAGGTTCTACACTAAATACGTGCAGACCGCGGGTAAATTTTTTTTTTTTTTTTTTTTGTGTAAAAAAAAAATCACGGCCTTTTGCTTTTGGCCTTCTTGCTGGCTTTGCTCGCCCACGGATCTTTGATCCTTCCTCAGCTCCGATACCAATCTGTTGGTTAGGCAGAGGATTCAATCACACAAATAACACGAATATTTGACACATGAACAATGAGCTGCTGCTCTTCAATTAATCATAAAACTCTGAATCATAAAACTCTCTTGAAAACAATGAACCCATGAAGGGTATTTAATCTAATTGACATGCACACACTCTCACACATAACTGAACTTAATCAACTCGCTTAACTCACTGTCTAACTCGCTCACCAAATCTAACTGTAACTCAACTCAACTAACTCCACTTAATTATTTGTCTAACTTCTGCATGAGGAAGTAATTATATATTTTAACAATAAAAATATTAATATAAATTTATTTTAACTTTTTAATAAAATAAATATATATTAATATAATATACTTTTATAACTTATATATATATATATATATATATATATATATATATATATATATATATATATATATATATATATATATATATTTCAAAGAAAAAATCTCAATTTTCATTAATAATGTATGAAAATGACATTTTAAATATGGGTTGTTGTGTATTCAGAAGGATGTAATAACAACAAACATCTACAAAAGAAAATATAATTCATTCCTTTTAAGAGGCCAATATTCACTCCATTAGAATTTTATCACTTATTAGTATGCCATAAATGCATAGCAATTAGAAAATGTGGTAACCTCTATGTTGCCTCATAATTATATCTCAAAATAACAAAAAGACATGAAAATTATGTCTTCAGTTAGGAGTAGTGTGCATTTGCATGCCTTATATGAAAGGCCTTGATTAAATTCAAAGGATGTATCATCTAACTGTTTTGTGATCTTCCATATGCCCAAATTTTATTCAACACCCATTTTAGAGAGAGCTTTTGTAGCAAAGTTTTGTCCCCTTGACAACAAAAAATCTGACCAAAACGTGTTTTAGCTGTAAAATTTCTTCAAGAATTAGTATCATTATGTGCATGTGACATATTGTAATCTCATTGAATCAATTTATAACAATCATGGAGTACCAAAATAATTGTAAGTGTCGACAACCCTTCTCAATAACAAAGGAAAGGAGAAGCTTGAGGTTGTATAGTTCTGCATAATTATTTGTGCCTTTTATGAGTCCGCTTTGAATCTTAACCATGCCCCTGCCACATTCACACCCAACAATGGAAGCCCCATCACAATATTCCCAGGAATAGGAATGATCAACAATTTCATCTGTAATGTTATGTCATTGGTGCACTGGTTTAGCTCTAGATAGAAAATCAAAATTTGCCAAAGCTTATGTGCCCACCCTTTGAGGAGAGGTGGATTTTCCTTGAAATATATCGTTATTCCTACCAATGCATATACCCAAACTAATAATTGGTGGAATATTTCTATTTTGTTTTGGGTTTTCATTTTCCCACCATTGCTACCAAAACATCTTTGAAGGAAGAACCTTGCCACCTTGTAGAAAAACTCAGGCAGTTATGGACTTCGTTCCATACTCCTATAGTACATTGACAAAAGATCAAGAGATGGTCCACAGTTTCTTCATCATTTTACACAGGACACACCAACTAGGTCCATCCATGCTTCTCTTTTTCAAATTGTCACTTGTAGTAATCGTACTTTCTAGAATGCAACACTAGAACAAACTTGCCTTAGCTAGGCAGCTAAGCTTCCATAATTTTCTCCACCATCGCTCTAACTCTCTATGCTCTCTATCATCTATGATAAACAAATAACCCATTTTTGGTGAATATTCCCCAGAAGGGGAGTGCACCCAACTCAACATGTCTTCCCTATCTCTAAGGTGCACATTTGAAATATTAAGTGCAACAATATAATTTAGCCAATAACCTAAGTGATTAACTGGTAGGTTTAATTTTTTTGCATCAGCCCATCCCTAAGCACAAAAGGAAGAGTGAGTATTATCAACCACTTTGTTCAATGTAATTCTACCATTTTCATTGAGGAATTCAACCATCTCCTAGGGAAGTCAAAAATTTTCTCCGGATCCCACCAAAGGATCAAGATCAATCTATCGTTACTAACCTTCCAAGCCAATACTTCTTCAACCATATTAAAAGAAGCTAAGAATGCTTTCTAGACAAATGAAACATTTGACTTCAACTTGTTCAGGACCCTTAGCCATTCTTCAAGAGAGATAGGGTGAATATACTTCCAAGAAACCACTTACATCCAAAGAGTTTTAGTAGATAACAACCTCTGCTAGTGTCTTATCAAATAAATGTAATTTTTTCAATCCCTAACCTCCCCACATCTTAGGCAGAGTGATTTTGTCCCATTTGACCCAAGGGAAGACTTGACCATATTTCAACCCCATCCATAAAAATGTACAACATATCTTGTGGACAGAGTTCATAACCCCTTTTAGAATCTAGGATAATGACATATAGAAAATAAGGATAACTTCCAAGACCGATTTAATGAGTATTGATCTACCATCCATGGACAACCATCTGAATCTCCAGGCTTTTAATCGCTTCTCAATTTTTGTTGTTAGCCACAACCAATCAACCTTTCTATACTCATCAAGCTTCAGATGGATACCCAAATACTCCGACCATTCATTAAAGATATTAGTATGAAAAAGAAAAAGGTTATGAGCATTTGTGAGCCTGTTCATAGTAAGACCAAGCAGGGAAAGAGTATTGTTTTTAAAATTTACCAGCATACCTGTAGCTTTCTCGAAGAGTGACAAAGCCTCTTTGATAGTAGCTAGATATTTCTTAGACCCATCAAAAAATAAAAGGATGTCATCTAATAACAACAGGTTTTGTGATGGTTAATTCATTGGCCACTGAAGCACCCTTTAATTTGGTCATCCTTTTAGCTTCAATTAACAATATACTTAATCCTTCAGCCATCAACAAGAAAATTAATGGAGATAGCAAATAGCCCCATTGTAAACCCCTTTATTCATGAAAAAAATGTTGAGGCCAACCCATTGATAATAATTGCAAATAATATTGTTGTAATGTAGCTCATAAACTAGTTTATGAAAGGGGCCTAAAAACCTAGATGGGTCATTAACATCCTAATATATATATCCAACTACTCTATCATAAGTTTTAGAAAGGTAATTATTTAGCACTAGACCTTTGGTTTTCTTTGATTTTAGGCTCTAAAACCACTCTTGAGAAACCCTATTAACCTCATGGATCTACCAATATTCCAAAAAAGGAAATATTTCTTGGATGCTTTTTTTGAGAGAATCGAATTTAGTCTATTGGCTATGATTTTTGCAATGACCTTGTAATTACAATTGCATAATGAAATGGGCCTGAAGTCATCAAATGTATTTGCATAGTAAATATTTTGGACGAGGGATATAGAGATTGAATTGAAAGAAGCATGCATCCTTCCAAATTTTCTGCAATCCTCAGTCCCTTTTAAGAGATCTCCCCATAAAATTTCACAAATCCCAGAGAAAAATTTGACTCAACATCCATTGGGTCCAAGGATTTTATCCTTTTGAAAGTTGCGAAGAACATTTTGTAACTATTCCTCAAACACCAAATTCATTAAGAATTGATTTTCCCCATCGTCCATGAATATAGGGGAATATCAAGCTAAAGAAATTACCTTAGCAATAGCCACTTCAGGAGGAGCCTTGAAAAGATCACATAAATGATTTTTCCCCTGTCTTGCAAGTTCATCAAATGTTGTGGCTCTACCACCATTTGGATCTTCTAAGGCCCAAATTGTGTTTTGAGCTCATCGACCCTTAGCATACTACTGGAAGAACTTTTTATTTTCATCATTGCTCTCCAACGATATATCTTTGCCTTTTTGTCTCCATTTCTTGTCATTGTCTTCTAGTATTCTCTTTTTGGTGGCCCCTGGATGGATGATCTTTTTCTTTGACTCCTCCAATGAATAGACCCCTTATTTAGGGGCTTCCAAATGCTCCAACATTTGTTACACAACTTGAAGATCCTCCTCATCTCTTTATCTTTTAAGGGTATCCCACTTAATCATTTCATTTTTTACCCTTTTGAGGTTTCCAGCGAATTGTGTTGGAACATACCCTTCCATGTCTAAGTTGTAGGGAAACTAATGTTCAACAAGGAAATTACATAATGATTCATCCTTTAACCATGCTGCATTGAATTTGAAAGAGCTCCCCAGTTTTTTTAGTCCCCCTTTAATTTCAAGGAAGATTGGATGATGAACACAACTAATTCCCACCCTTACCCATTGTCTAAAAAGGGGGATCATGTCCATTAATGATTTAATAATTAAGAATTGATCGATCCTCCTAGAAATCATTGCTTCACCATAGTTCTTATTTCTCCATGTGGATTTATACTTAATCAGTTCCACATCAAATAATTTGTGTTCCTCCATAAGATGGATAAAGAAGTCAGAAAGGGGATGTATATGGGCATGAGGACCCTAGATTTTAGAAGCACCAAGAGAGAAAGTTAGATCACCCTCGACCACTAAATTATCAACATTCATATAGGACCGGGCCATCATCCTTTCCCAAAAAGCATTCCTGTCTTGAAAAAAGCCATAAATATTGACTACTTTAAGCTCCATCCCTAATTATGAAAAAAATATGTTGGCTCCCATAGTCATATTTGAGCCCTATGAGCTAAGGACCTTAATATAATTTTTCTTAAAACAAGTCACCAAGCCCCCTATCTCCCTCCAACATCAGTTGCTACAAAACTCCAACTAGCTAACATAGGTTCCAAACTCCTAACAATTGTTTCCCCATTCCCCAAATTTTATTGTATGAAAATGATATCAATGTGTTCAAATTACACTAGTCTCTTCAGATCTAGTCTTTTGGAGCTGCTAGCCAACCCCTAATAGTTGAAGGATAGAATAATCACTGCGGAAGCAAGCCAGGGGCTTGCACTTCTCTAAGTGTCCCTAAAATGGATTTCAATCTACCAACACCTAAATCGAAGTTGGGTTTTAATTTAGCCCTAGATATGTTGGATTTTCTCCCCTGAACTTTCCCACCAATCTTGATTGGGGAGGAAGGGCCCAAACCCCCTAAGGCATAAATTAATTCCTTCATGTGACTCTTATAAAGATTATTATAACATGAAAATTATTGAGAGGATGTCACAAAATCCCTAGATGGGGAGGGAATCGGGAGCAGGCTGCAAACATGAGAAAGAGGGATAGAACAATGGACAATAGCTAAGCTAACCTGGAAAGACCAATCCTAGAAAGAGGAAATAAATAGACGAGCCCCATAATAAGAGAACTGAAATAACTTATGAGATTTAAAATAGGGAGAGGAGAGAAGAAAGTACCTGATACAGACAGGCCTAAAGAATATGGGATGCCTTCCCAAGTGACCAATCTAGAAGCGAACGCCCTAGCATCCCTCGATCTAGATTCTTCATCCTCTGTCATGGGCTTTGGATAAACTTATTTATTTACAAGAGTAGTAGTCATAGATGAAGTACCACGTGGAGCTTCTCCTATCCCCCTCCCTGAGTCCTCCACCCTGTATGTGATTCGTCGTTTATTTCCCGAGAAAGGAAGCAAATAGTCCCTTAGAACATGACCCACCTTGTGACATTTGCAGCATCTGAATGGGATGTTCTCATAATAAAAAATATTTATGTAAGAGAAACCCCTATAAGAAATGTTCAGCCTCGTGAACAACCCGTCCTGAGAGTCCAGGTTGACCAATATCCTTGCAAAGGCTATTCTTGCACTAACTTTAGATGACCTACCAACCTCCAAGAAACATCTTGGCTTGTTTCTAATAATCCTACATATATCCGAAGACCAAAGCTAGGGAGGCAACCCTGGAAGCCTAACCTACACTGATGCATAACCCAATTTCTCTCTTTTGGCATTGAACAGGGGATTCCACCTTTTCAAAAGCACTAGCGCCGAGTCTATTCTCCACGTTTTATCGAGCACCGAATTAACCACTTTTGCAGAGTTAAATTTAAACATAAACCAACCTCGTGTAAGAGTACTTTCCTTGGGGAGATCATTTAATTCCTTTTGCCATTTTGTTTCATGTCATTCATGAAGTAGCTCCATTTTGAATTTCCTACCACGAGCTCACCCAACAACCACCCACTCAGAAGTCTCCATCAGTTCCCCTAGCTAAACTTCCTCACAAAGCACTAGATTCCTATATTTAGATTTTATTTTGGCACATTTACCTTTTTTCTACTTCTTCCCTCACTATCGCTAACCCTTTGGACTGATCCACACATTTAGGGTTTCCACAGGTTGAACAAACACCCCCTCTCGATCGTCAAATCTACTGTTGGCCTCCTCCAAGAAAGTCACATTATTCAAAGGTTCTTCAAGATGAAACCCTTCAAACTGTAAGACAAAGCCCCTAATTAAATCTTCTCTCACCCTTTGGTATGTGCTAAAGACATACCCTCCTCCTTCATTACCTGCCAAGGAAAACCATGATTGTAGAATCTTGACACCTCCCATCATTGTCACATCGCTATTCAAATCAATACCATATAAATTCTCAAAGATGGAAACTCGAAACTGGGCTTCTGAGGGTTTATTGGAGAACAAATCCATGCACGAAATCAACATAGAAGCACAAAAATCTGTTGAGAAATGCGGTCCCAATGCGAGTGGCAACTCCTTACTCAAATATGAAGAACATACAGTTGGGGGAAAAACATCATTAACCAACCTTACCAACTCTTGTGGTTGAAGAGAAGGGAAAACTCCCGAATCTAGGTGCCAGATGTCCGCATGATACCTCCATAGCTGAAGTCTAAGGTGTCGTCTCTCTCTAGATGGGTGCATAATCACCAAGGTCGAAAGCATAATCCACCTCATCCTCCATTTTTTTTCCTCTCTTATCCCTAGATATCCATTAATAGCAAGGATGTAGAAGGGGGAATAAATTTCCCGCAAACTAGATGTTGTCTTCAAACATTAACCCCCTCATTTTATATATAAAGATAAATATATATAAATATAATGGTAATGAATCCTTCTAAATATTTATTATTTAACCACCATTAAATCTAATTTAATTTAAAATAACATAAATAATATATTCATATAATAATAATAATTTTATAAATATTATTTATAATTATAATTGAAAAGTTTATTTGTTTTTTTTTTAATAATATTTGAAAATAAGTTTTATTTAAAATTTTGTAAAAGGATATTGAAATAATAAGTTTAATCTGTTTAATCTAGATTTGAAAATATTGTTTTAAAATAATTAAAAACTAATAATATTATAAAAAAATCTATTAAATTTTTATTTAAAAAACAAAAATTAAAAACAATTATATATATATATATATATATATATATATATATATATATATATATATATATATATTTAAAAATGAATGAATTCTTTCTATTAAAAAGGTAAAAGACAAAATACAAATTAAAAACAATTATATATATACACGTTACAGGTTTAAAAATGAACGAATTCTTTCTATTAAAAAAGGTAAAAGACAAAATACAAATGAAAAGAGAAATATATAATTTTCTCCTTTCCCTCTTTTAATATTAGGACTCGTAAAGAATTTAAATCTGTGACTCCTGCACTCTGCAATAATTGTAATATAAACTAACCTGAGTGTGAAAAGTTGTAAGTTCACAACATTTTCATTATAATTCCATTTCATGCAGGCTTCAAGGCACGTCCGCAGCTTGGAGAAAACTTGGCAGCCTTGTGACTGTAAAAAGTATAATGTAACGGCTGAAGGCATAGTATGAGTATTAATGGAACATAATTTTTTTTTGGTTTGTTTGGTAGTGTTGATTTTGAGATGATTCAAGTCAAATTTATTGAATTTTGATTGTATTATATAAATTAGATTTTTTATCTAAAATTTTTTGACTTCGACTACACCAACCCTTATCATAATCTTTTCATTATAAATGTAAAAAATAATTCATCACATGTTAGCTGCATTTTAAGACGTATCAGAAAAGTTTTTAAATATATGAAAGTTTGTAAGAGTTCAATTTTATATTCATTATGTATTGTGTGTTACTTAGTTTTTAAATATATGAAAGTTTGTAAGAGTTCAATTTTATATTCCTTATGTATTGTGTGTTACTTTTGCTCTTATTTCTATGTGTTGGTATTTTTATTGCAAATTTTGTATACATATATATGAACAAAATAAAATACATTATATAGAACGAAATAAAAAACACAATACAGACAGAATAATTTATTACAAATTATAACAGAGGTTAGTTGCATTGTAAGACGTTTAAGAAAAAGTTTTAAACAAATGCGTTGTTTACATAGGCTTAATTTCCTTAAAATTATTAGAATTTGATATTTTTGTTTTTCAAAATTTTTGATTGTATGAGTATTTGTGATGGAAATAAATTTAAGGCTGTTAAAAAATTAAAAATTATCAGAATTTGATTATTTTTTCAAAAAGTTAATGGAATGAGTATTTGAATATTGTTTTTAAGATGGAAATGAATTTAACATTATTAATTTTTTTTAAGTAATTAAAATTTTGAAATTTGAAAAATGTATTTTCAAAAATTTCTGTAAATTACATTATGTGTTATTTTTGTGCTTATTTGTACGTGTTCGGTATTTTAATTTGATCAGATTTTGTATATATAATAGTTTTATAATCATTGATTTTGTAGTGTATTTTTCCATGAATATCAGATAAATATAAAGTAAATTAATAATTTATTTTGTTATCATTTTCCATCGAAAAGTTTAGAATATGGATATCTTTTCAAATATGGTTTTTAGTTTTTGAAAAATTATTCCATATTATTGATTTTGGCCATGCTTGATAGTTTTTGAAGAAGTATTTGAATTTGAGGCATTGGATGATGAAACAACATTAAAACCAAATGTGTTTTTGAATAAGTATTTGTATTGGCATTGGAAAATAACTACATATCATAGAATAGCTTCAAAATTTGGGAAGGAAGGATATTGATACTATTTTGCTAAAGTGTAATGTAAATATGATCATATATATATATATATATATATATATATATATAACAGAATATGATCATTTCGGGCTCTGAAATGCCGAAAAAAATATAGTTTACCTGAGACCATATTTTATTAAGAAAATATAGGAAATTAAGTTAAGAATTTGCAGAAATTTTAACAAATTATGGGTATAAGTGTTCAGCTTAAACGTTTTGAATGTGTCAGGGATTTTTATAATACTAATAGATTTCCATTATTAAAAAATCAATCAAACACTACTATGTTTAGATATTTTGAAAAAAATAAAAGAATTTCAACCCAAAAAAAAGTTTCCAAAGGAAATTATGGCCTCGGTTGGAAAATACGTAACACTGTGCCCATTTGATATCTGCAAAATACCCAGTATAGTGTCACCCTGTGTCCATAAATTAATATCTGCAACAAAGAAATATGTTATCAGAGCCCTTTCACCTCATCAGAGCCTAAATGCCCCCTCTGATGTTCTGAATATACATAACCTAATCATCCTCGGATATTTTAATGCCACTTTGTCCTCTGCTGAATGCTGGGCTGGGGCTCCCACAGCCGCCCGAACCCTATAGCTGATAGACTTTCTGAGATATTTGTAGAACACCACCTTGTAGATACATGCCCCAATCCCTTAACCCCGACCTGGACCAACCACAGGACCGGTGATGCTTTCATTGGCAAAAGACTCGATCGGGTTTTGATCCATGAAAGCGTGATCAAAATTCTTGGAAGTTTGAAGTTATCACTTATTAAGTCATCCCTATCGGATCATCATACCATTTGCCTGAAATGGCGGATGGAACTGGTTCGAAAGGGTCTCTCTTTTAAATTCAACAAAGTTTGGCTACAAGACCCTGATTTCCAGTCTATGGTTCTGGATGTCTAGAAACATGAGATGGTTTCACAAGGAAGATCAACTTCCTATCGATTCATACAGAAGCTTCGGGGTCTGAAGTACATGAGTACTAGAACATGGGAACGACACAAGAAAGAGTAGATGATCAAAGAACTCAATTAATTACAAGGGAAATTGCAGAAATATATAATTCTATGGATTGCTGCAATCCAAATTCACAAACTCTCTGTCAGCTCTCGGCACTGGAAAAGCGCAAGAATGAAATTCTTAGAATACAAGAGATTACCTGGAAGCTGAAGGGCAGGGCTATTTGGTTGTGTGAGGGGTATCACAACACCAATTTTTTCCATCACTATGCCAATAACAAGAAAAGAAAAAATGCAATTTGGCAAAGTGATTCACAGGACTATTCAAATGTACAGTCTACACCAGATATCCAGCGAGAGTCCTACAATTTTTTCTCTTATTTCTACAGTCGTAGGAAAGGTGTTGTCTAATCCGATCAACTATGGGCTCTTGATCTTTATCCGCGTATGTTTGTGGATGCTGCCAATGAAGCACTCAGTATGCCAATCACCAAAGAGGAAATTCAAAAATTCCTCAAATATTTCGCTCGTGATAAAAGCCCCGGCCCTGATGGATGGCCTCTCGAGCTGTACCTACATTTCTTTGATATCATGGCTGAGGACATCCTTGGTGTGGTTGAAGAATCCAGGTTTCTTGGGCGAATTCCGGGCGATATCAATTCAACCTTCCTCATGCTCATTCCTAAATCCTCCCTCTCTAATAATTTCAGGGACTTCGGACCAATCTCACTTTGCAATGTGATATATAAACTGATTTCTAAGGTAATATATAAAAAGGATCTATGGAGTCCTTTCTGTCCATTACTCGTCAGAGCAATATGGTTTCAAATAAAATATTACACTGTAAACTCTATATAAATTTTATATATCAATTAAAGATGTTACTCACATATTTATACAGGAAATAGTCTCAAGATAGGAAATCTATCTTGGATGTACAGTAATGTGGTTGAGAGATTCTCTCAACCACACACTAAACTAGGAAAAAATATAGTTCTAGTTATCTCTTATTATGTAGGAACAAACTCCTCACATAGAGAATTACAACCATAGACAAGTATGAATTAAATATGCCAACTCCCCCTCTTAATGACTACTTGTCATGATGTTAATTCACAAAGTCTGGTTGTGGTCAAACATAACAAAGGATATGTCGATGTCCATATAAAGGAGCAACCATCCACTGGAATGCATGGGTACCAACCGCTGCAACCGCTAGTCCTGTAGGATGTCCTTCGCATACATGATTCTGTCGACCACTATCACTGCATATATGTACCTGTATCTACAAATCCACCACCATCGGGCGAATCGCATGTACAAAACCTCCAAAACAAAGAGAGATCACTGCCTTTCTAAGCCAAATATTCATGTCCAAATAACAATCGCTAACAGTCGCGCTGATTGCGCCTTTCAACGCAATTGTCAAATAGAAAAATGCGTCGACCCTCTTGTGCTCAGACACACCAATATCTGAGACCATGAGCTAAGTGTTACTGCAGTCCACCTGCTCCTACGAGCACAAAGTTCTCGTGTACATGTAGCCACAAAGGCGATTTAACCACTAAGGCGATCCAACCACTAAGGCTCTATATGTGGTTTCTGGCTCACCACAAACCAGCCACAAAGGCGATATATGTGGTTTCTGGCTCACCACAAACCATCACTTTATTGTGACAAAATATGGTTTCCGGCTTACCATAAACCATTACAAAGTGGTTTTAAGATCACCACGAACTTTCAAATGCCTTTACAAGGCTTACATTCCATACTTCAACATTTTGGAGTTTCTGGGTATATATAATGACCATTACGACAACCAACTACACTTGCTTATAACATGCTAGAGAGTTTATTCCACAAATCCACACTAACTCAAACAAACATCTACTTTTTTGTCCACCATAAACGTTGTTGCTGCTCCTTTATCTCATCTTTTCATTGTTCACATCTTGGACATCATCGTCTTTGTCAAATAAATTCTTGGAACTCCATGCTTAACCTGTCATTTGTTAGAGTAGCTAATTCTAACAAAATAACTTTACCTACATTGAGTTAGCTAGGCTCAATAAGACTCAATAACTTTAAACATGATTCCAAGAAACTAAATAAAACATGAACTCGTCACATTAAGTTCTTTCTCTGCCCAAAAATGATTATTTCCCAAGCATACCAGTAACCATTTTTCTCCAACGATACCTGTGAGGGGTCCACTAATAAAGAAACCAGATTGACGACTTTTCAACTGGACTCAATGCAATGCATTCAAACACTGATGATCTAGATATAGGCACTCACAGCCACATGAAGTAAACACAATTTTCCCTTCAAGAACAGTAAACTAGGACTCCACGGTCCAATCCTCCATCGTGTTTCAGCATCTAATTCCCCCAGCATCACAACATAATGCCACTTCCCCTGTTCATAGTATCAAGGCAAGGTAACTGCTTTAAGCATGCCTCCTCATGCTCGCTAAAAATCTGCAACAATGAAGATCCACTGTCAAGATAATCTCCTTGCAATTGAACATGCATATTTGTTTCCATCACAGGAACTCGATCATCCTCCAATCTCTGATGTAGCTCCAATCCTTTGATGTCGTTTTCACTGTCATGTCTTCATCATATCCTGTAAATTTGTTTAGTGTTGGAATGACCAGTTCCAACACACACTTAGAATTGTGACAATAGTTGGTCATACCAATGTCACTTAAATTACAACTAGTTTCATTGTCATGACAGTTAATCAATACATTGCAAATTTAAAAACATCATCAGAGAATTAAAAAATTTGGATAGTAACATAAACTTCTCTCTCTATATATCGAGTGAGATGCAGCAAGGAGAGCAGCTCCAACACTCAAGCCATCCTTTTTAATGGTATATAGCCACATTTTCTACGATATTGGTTCCAAGCAGTTCTCCAGCGTCATACACATTACCTCTTCCAGCGTTCCAAGCTTTCTCCGCCTCTACACCTACAGAAGTCAGCCGACAATGAATTGTGTCTTCTTCCGTTCAGGAATAGTAATGGTCTCTTTCATTCTTCTTTTGATAAAAATTGCCCAAACTGTCGCTCCCGAAATTAGCCACATTTCTTTGTCAATTTCATACTCTATTTGCTCCAAAATTTTTCTGTGCCCCAAATTTTCTGGGCCTTCCACTAGGTGCATAATGTAGAGGCGCATCGCAGGCTTTCGATTGGAACTTCCACCCAAATTAAACAAAAAATCTCCCTGCTTCTATGTCGGCGTTCTTGAAATGGAGAAACGCTGTTGTTTCTAGGCGAAGTAAAAGGAATTTCAACAATGCCGGTGGAAGTGAGACACGCAACAGACTACAATGGCGATCTCCTCTTTTAGTAATAACATTGGCCGCTCACTTCACCAGTCACAAAGAACATCAACACGCCCTTTCGCTTCCTTCCACGGCCTGCCTGCAAAGAATAATCAGAAGCACGGACGAAAGGTTTTGGGCTATCGATCATGGGTCACTGCTGCTGGACAAACCCAAAATGAAGCAGAACATAAATTCCATCCGCATAGACCCTCACTGGATTTTCATTCTCTGCATTCTCGTATTTCAGCAGATTACAGATTCTGTTAGAAAATTAAATATTACAGAGCAATGCAACACATAAAATATGCGGAAAATATAAGCACACAAAACACATAAAACCAGATAGACACAGATATACGTGGTTCACCCAGTTTGGGCTACGTCCACCCCGAACAACCAGTCCTTCCTTTCTATTATCCAGCAAAAATGAAGAGAAAAAACCTACAGCAGATCCACTGTAATATCCTCTGTTCTCTCTCACAGTCTCCCTATCTGTTTCCCGCTCAGAGAATACACATACAATACGCAGCCGCAATATAATACCCTCATAAAAGCGAGGGGTTGCCTTCTAGGGCAAAAGACCCTAAAATAAACATAACTTCTATCGTCAGATCATCCGCCTAATGAACGGCCCAGATTGACTAGAAATTACTATACTTTTACAAGGCAATTTTACATCTATTTTTGGCTTTGGGGGCGCTGCCCCCAAAACCCCCGCAGGGGGACCGCTGGCCCTCGGACCCCCCGAGACCCCACGGGGGGGGGACAAGTCCCCCCCGCACGCCCCCGCATGCAAGGGTGTACAATTTTCCTGGGGTATACATCCAGCTAAAACAACGAACTCTGAATTAGGAAGAAAATCAGGCTCGACACCCAACAATCTCCCACTTGGAGACTGATTGTAGCAACTCCACCGCTACTTCATTTGCTGGACAATGACTCCTCTTTGGACCTGGCTGTTCCTCATTTTCATCATCATCCTTAAAGACCAATTGAAACTGAGCACATTTTCAGTTTCTCCTTGGTTACAACTTTTGTTAGCATATCTGCAGGATTTTGGCTAGTGTGTATCTTTTCCAGCTTCAACTCTCCGTCTTCCAATACTGACCGTATGAAATGGTACTTGAGATGTATGTGTTTATTCCTGGAATGAAATGCTGAGTTCTTTGCAAGATGAATGGCACTTTGGCTATCACTGTATAATGTGCCCATATCATGCTTCTTACCCAATTCACCCATAAGCCTTTGTAACCAAATCATTTCTTTACTAGCCTCTGTAGCAGCAACATACTCTGCTTCTGTTGTTGAAAGTGCAACAACACTTTGGATTTTTGAAACCCAACTGACAGCTGTTCCACCTACAGTAAATACATATCCCGTAGTGCTCCTCCTATTATCTCTGTCACCTGCCATATCTGCATCAACATATCCCTGTAGAGCAATGTTTGAACCACCAAAGCATAATGCTTGATTTGTGGTACCTCTCAAATATCCGAGAATCCATTTTACTGCCATCCAATGTTCTTTTCCTGGATTATTCATGTACCTACTTACAACTCCCACTGCATGTGCAATATCAAGCCTTGTGCAAACCATTGCATACATTAAGCTTCCAACTGCTGATGCATATGGAACTTTAGACATATAATCCATGTCTTCTTGGGTCTTTGGGCACATCTCCTTACTAAGTTTGAAATGGCTAGCAAAAGGTGTACTAACTGGTTTCGCATTCTGCATATTAAATCTTTTCAACACCTTCTCTATGTACTCATTTTGAGACAGTGTTAATTTGCGATTTTTTCTGTCTCTAGTTATCCTCATACCAAGGATTTGTTTTGCAGCTCCCAAATCCTTCATTGCAAATGAATTTGCCAATTTTCTTTTGAGCACATTTATTTCCTACATGTTAGACCCTGCAACAAGCATGTCATCTACATACAATAACAATATAATATAGCTACCATCATTTTGCCTTTTTAGATAAACACAATGATCAGAGTGACATCTAGTATAACCTTGTTCAAACATAAACTTGTCAAATTTTAGATACCACTGCCTTGGAGCCTGTTTTAAGCCATACAAGCTCTTCTTTAACCTGCACACCAATTTTTCTTTCCCTTTGACCTCATATCCTTCTGGTTGCTGCATGTATATCTCTTCCTCGAAATCTCCATGGAGAAATGTTGTCTTTACATCTAACTGTTCAAGATGTAAATCTTCCACTGCTACAAGACTTAAGATAGTTCTAATTGAATTCATCTTAACAACAGGAGAAAATATTTCATCAAAATCAATACCTTTCTTTTGTGCAAAACCCTTCACCACAAGTCTAGCTTTGTACCTCTGTTTTCCTCCATCTTCTTCCTTCAGCCTGTAAACCCATTTATTCTGCAATGTAGTTTTACCTGCAGGCAACCTGACTAAGTCCCAAGTCCGGTTATGCATTAAGGAGTCCATCTCTTCTTCCATGGCTAGCTCCCACTTCTTCCTGCTTTCAACCTGCATTGCTTCTTCATAACATTCAGGTTCACCAGAATCAGTCAAAAATAAATAATATAATGAAGGAGAGTATCGTTCAGGGGGTCTACTTATCCTAGTAGATCTTCTAACACCACTTTCAGGTGTTTGAGGTGCATGTTGCTGTTGTGGTGGTTGCTGCTGCTGTGGTTGTTGATTATTATTATTTTCAGGCACCTTTACTTTTTCAGATATCTCATCAAGAACCGCGTATTCCTTGCTTTCTTTTTCCTGTTTCTTTTCCTGCAACTGATTCTTATACAAGACCTTTTCATTGAATATTACGTCTCTGCTCCTAATGATTTTGTGATTTTCATAATCATATAAGCAATAACCAAAATCATTAGCACCATATTCAATAAAGGTACATTTATTTGATTTTGCCTCAAGCTTTGTTCTATTTTCTTTATTAATATGGACAAAGGCCTCACAACCAAAAGGCTTTAAAAAAGAGTAGTTTACCTTTTTACCTGTCCATGCTTCCTCTGGAATACCACCATCCAAGAAACTTGAAGGCCCTCTATTTATTAGATAAACAACAGTATCTACAGCATCTGCCCAAAATTGTAAAGGCAATCCTGCATGCAATCTCATGCACCTTGCACGCTCCATGATTGTTCTGTTCATTCTTTTTGACACACCATTTTCTTGTGGTGTTCTTGGAACTGTCTTCTCTCTACGAATTCCATGCTCTGAACAGTACCTATCAAACTCTTTGCTGCAATATTCACCTCCATTGTCTGATCTGAGACACTTTAACTTCTTTCCTATCTCAATCTCAACCAAAGCTTTCCATTTCTTGAAAGTATCAAATACATCAGATTTATTTTGAATACAATAAATCCAAGTTTTTCTAGTTGCATCATCAATAAATGTAACATAATAGTGAGAGCCACCGAGATATGATACCTGAGCAGGTCCCCATACATCTGTATGCACAAGCTCCAATTTTTCGCTCTTCTTTTCTTTCCCAACTCCGAGAAATCTGACTCTCTTTTGTTTTCCATAAATAGAATTCTCACAGAAATCCAATCAACATTCTTCAAACCTGGCAACAAATTTCTTGAGTGAAGAATCTTCATCCCCTTCTCACTCATATGTCTGAGCTTATGATGCCATAATGCTGCATCTGCACCTTTGGAAGTTAAAGCATTAACAGAGTTAGAAATACCATTGCATAAATACAATGTACCAACCTTTTCACCTTTTGCTATTACCAGGGCTCCTTTGGTGACCTTCCAAGCTTTATCTGTGAAAGTTGTCACACAACCTTCACCGCCTAACTGCCTTGTTGAAATGAAATTTTTCTTTAGATCTGAGACATGCCTTACCTCCTTTAATAGCCATTGGTTTCCATTCTGTTGTTTTACAAGAACCTTACCCATTCCAACAATTTTACAGGGTTTATTATCACCCAAATGAACTTGTCCAAAATCTCCTTGAACATAGTCATGAAAATATTTCTTATCAAGTGTGGCATGGAATGAAGCCCCTGAATCTACAACCCAAGAATCAATAACATTTTCGAAAGAAAGAATCAAAGCATCTTGTAACACATCACCTGTCACATTTGCTTCATGATTGTTTTCTTGCTGTGTATCTCCTTCTTTTCCCTTCCGAGATCTACAGTCTTTCTTTAGGTGTCCTTTCTTTCCGCAATTCCAGCACACTATCCCCGATCTGGACTTGGATCTTCCTTTCCTTGATTTACTACGATATCCCGAGCTCTTTCCTCTTTCCATTCTTCTTCCCCTAGACTCTGCACTCAAAGCATTACCTGATGTCTCACCGGAGCTTTTCCGTCGCATTTCCTCGCTAAGGATAGCACCAACAATATCATCAAACTTTAAAGTACTAGATCCAGAGACAGAGTTACTAATGGCCATTACTAAACCATTCCAACTCTCTGGCAATGAGCACAAGAATAACAGAGCTCTAACTTCATCATCAAAGTTTACCCCTACAGAACTTAACTGACTGGTAACTGTATTAAATTCATTTAAATGGTCTGCAACATATCCACCTTCCGACATCTTCATATTAAATAGTCGTTTCATAAGAAATACCTTGTTTGAGGCCGAGGGTTTTTCATATAGTTTCGCCAATGTCTGCATCAAACCCTCTGTTGTTATTTCCTTCGAAATATTGAAGTCGACTGACGCCGCAAGGCAAAACCGTACTGTTCCGAGTGCCTTTCTATCGAGAATATTCCATTCTACGTCTGTCATGGCCGCCAGCTTCTTTGCTTTTCCGCTCAATGGTAGGTACAAATCTTTCTGATACAGATAATCTTCCATCTGCATCTTCCACAACAGGAAGTTTTGGCCGTTAAATTTCTCGACCCTAAACTTAGCATCTTTCGCCATTGCTCCCACTCGAACCAGGAACCCTTCTTTCCTGCGAGTTTATCAGCCAAATATACCTTCGGCTCTGATACCAGTTGTTAGAAAATTAAATATTACAGAGCAATGCAACACATAAAATATGCGGAAAATACAAGCACACAAAACACATAAAACCAGAGAGACACAGATATACGTGGTTCACCCAGTTTGGGCTATGTCCACCCCGGACAGCCAGTCCTTCCTTTCTATTATCTAGCAAAAATGAAAAGACAAAACCTACAGTAGATCTGTTGTAATATCCTCTGTTCTCTCTCACAGTCTCCCTATCTGTTTCCCGCTCAGAGGATACACATACAATACGCAGCCGCAATACAATGCCCTCATAAAAGTGAGGGGTTGCCTTCTAAGGCAAAAAACCCTAAACTAAACATAACTTCTACTGTTAGACCATCCGCCTAATGAACGGCCCAGATTGACTAGAAATTACTATACTTTTACAAGGCAATTTTACATCTATTTTTGGCTTCGGGGGTGCTGCCCCCGAAACCCCCATTGGGGGACCGCTAGCCCTCGGACCCCCTAGCCGAGGGGGTTGGCCCCCCCGAACCCCGCGAGGGGGGACAAGTCCCCCCCGCACCCCCTCGCGTGCAAGGGTGTACAATTTTCCTGGGGTATACATCTAGCTAAAACAACGATCTCTGAATCAGGAAGAAAATCAGGCTCCACACCCAACAGATTCAAATGATTCTCCATTCATCCTTTGAAGCCAATGATCATCATCAAAATCACACTTGACACTCCCACCTTCTCCTGTCAAATCTGAAGCAGCTATAAAAAATTCTACCACAGGATGGAGTTCCATCCTCAACTATTGTGGGTAAGCTGTCGTAGCTCAGAGCCATCCATCGAAACGTAAATTTTATCAGTAGCACACTAAAAACGTATTATTGATGAATGCAGCCAAGAAGTTCCAATATGATGAATACGTACTAGCACCCATTGAACTTCTCAATAGCTCCAATGATTGTAATTGGAACTGCTCTGTTCATGTACATAATTTGCATGGTGCCTTTATCATTCACCTTCGTTTGTTCTTCTTCGCGTTTGAAGTTTTCCATGACTGGGGAGATGACAACCACGAATGTTAACAACATCAGTAACACTCCGTTCGCTTCTATAGCTCTATCTAAATCTCCAGGTCAAGACGATTCTTCCAAAATTGCAGCTCTACTCACGCAGGTATGACAACTCATCCCTGGACTACGAGTTCCCTTTGATCCCCGAGATCTCTCCATAGGAAACGCTCGAATAGCTCCACCAGGCTCGGCCTCCACGACCTCTCCTCAGCCTTTTTTGAGGCTCAACCTCCAAGAATGGGAGCCGTGCCTCCACGCCGCCGCCGCACTCTACACTCAGCCCCTAATCAGGTTACCAACTACACATGAATTGGCAGCATTTCCAAAGAAACAAATCTGAGCTCCACAACAACAGTTTCAACAGGCTTCTCCACATTCGTCCTCTGCGAATCTGCGTCAGCACCCCTGCAACTCTCCACGCTCATATTTCATTCACCTGGAGCCACCGGTTCATCATAAAGGCCAAAGATAAGGGAAAGGGATCCAGGCTCAGCGGAATCATTTACTATGTCCGTCACTTCCTCAGGCTTGACTGCTAGGAAGTTATCGCTCTGAGCCCAAACGCTGCCATCTTGTCCAATGATGGCCGCCACAGTGAGCAGATTTCCTCGCTTGATCTCACATATATTTTATCAGAACGAGATTCTTCATTGGAGACTTCTTCTCTCGACCTCTGCTCTGACGGATTCCTTCACATACAAAAGGCTCTGCTCACATCCATGGCAATTGTTTTCCAGGCTGTTCTCAAGGCAGTAGGCGCACAGAACCAGATAGTTGTTTCAGTGTTCCGGGCATCCTACGTGCCATCATCATTCTGATCTCCTCATTTTGACAGTCGCACCTCACTCAACGCTCCTCAGGTAGGCAGTGATCCCACTCAGATGTAAAAACCCAAAAAATAAAAATAAAATACAAACAAAACTCTCTATTTTCTATTTCCCTCAGCCCACGAGGGGCCGAGGCCCAGGCCCTTATGGCTCTGATACCAAAATAAAATATTACACTATAAACTCTATATAAATTCTATATATCAATCAAAGATGTTACACACATATTTATACAGGAAATAGTCTCAAGATAGGAAATCTATCTTGGACGTACAGTAATGTGGTTGAGAGATTCTCTCAACCACACACTAAACTAGGAAAAAATATAGTTCTAGTTATCTCCTATTATGTAGGAACAAACTCCTTAGATAGAGAATTACAACCATAGACAAGTAGGAATTAAATATTCCAATTGTTTCCTCCCAGATTGTCTTATTCATAATGCCATTTCTTCAGCACAAGAACCTATGCATTCTATTCACTCAAAAAAAATGAAAGTGTTGATCATGAAGGTTGATTTATACAAAGACTATGACAATGTAGATTGGTCATATATATGCCTAGTCCTCCATAATATCAGTCTGTCTACACATAATGTGCAGTGGATTATGGCATGTATAGTGTCAGTATGGTATGTTGTAATCATAAATGGTCTCCCATCTGATTTTTTCAAAGCGGAATGAGGACTTTGCCAAGGATGCTCACTTTCTCCTCTAATTTTCATTTTGATTATGGATGGGCTCTCCATATGCATCAAAGCAGCACATTCGTGGGGAATCTTTGAAGGCATGCAAATCTCTACTAAGGTCGCGGTCACACAGTCTTTCTTTTATGACATGTTGCCTTTGGAATTATATCACAAGCTCAGTGATCAGCTCTACACTATATTCTACTTCGATATGGGGCAAAATCAGGTCTGGAAATTAATGGTACAAAATCACATTTGTTAGCTAACTTCAGGGATAGAATGGATGTGGAATTAATTTCAGATCTATTTTAGGCAAATCTTGCCTCTCTTTCGGAGGGACTCACCTACTTGGGTTTCAGATTAAATCCATGCATTTATCGCACCAAAGATTGGTACTGGCTCTTTGAGAAGTTCAAGCCAAGATTGAATAACTAGACACATAAATGGCTCACTCAGGGGTCTTTTTGTTCTCATACAAGTAGTTCTCCAACAATTAGCTATCTATTGGTCACATATCTTCACCCCGCCCTCCCACGTTATTTCCCTGATTAAGGCTATTATCTCAAGTTTGCTTTGGTCGGGATCCTGTGGACTTGAAAAGTTTCACCTATGCAAATTGGATTCGCTGGAAACTCCCAAAATCTATGGTGGCTGGGGTTTGCTCGACATTCGAACATTCACTCAGTCTCTCTTGATCAAGTCTCTATGGCGGGTTGTAATGAGTACATGTATCTGGCCTAAATTATTCCGAACTAAATACTTGAGGAATGGATCTACAAAAACTGTATAGACTGCAATCTTTCCCTCGAAGCAGAGGCTCATACATATGGCAGAGATTCATGTGCGCAACAACACAATTTATAACTAGACTCATAGGGGAATTTGGGAATAGACAGAGCATCTTACTGGGTGTGGATGGAATTATTGGCTCTCCTTCTGACCTAATATTGGAAAATCGCCTTGAGCATACTCTTGCCCACAAAGGGATGTTTTTTCTAAACCAGGTTATAGCACAATGGCAATAGGGTTGGCTGATATGGAAATCCTTAGTCCAGCTAGGGCTGAAGGGACAAAATGCGATGGAATGGAAATCATACAAAAAAAATATGAGATCGACGGGTTTTTTTTTACATCCCTCGAGGGATATAATGGTATGGGTTGGAAAAATGATCAGACAGTCTACAGTGGTAGCAGACATCTACAAATACATCATTACTCAGAAAATTCAAAGCACGAAACCGTCATGCTTTAGAAACCTTTGTTTGGATTTCCTGGAGGAAAAAAATCCTCACATGGGATAACTTAGCCAAACATGGTTTATAGGGTCTAAGGTGTTGTCCATTCTGCAAGTTGGCTTCAGAATCAGTACCACATAGTTTCTTAAATTTCTCAGCCGTTCTCTTCATCTGGGGTTTGTTTTCTTAATTATTGAATGACTTAAATTGGATGCCTCTCAATATCATTCACAACATAAAATGCTGGGAGAGGTGATCCAGTGCTTAAAAATATGCTAAAAAATGAAAGTTTTCGGAATGGCTCAAAACCTTTGGGCTTGCATAGATCTCATTGTTATGAATCCGACACAAATCGTTCGCGGAAAACCGACACCTTATGCTCCCAGAAATGAGTTATGTTTTTGGCAAAAGTTGTGTAGGCTTCTGTAATATTCCCAATTTTCCATCAGTTAATTGGAATATTAGAGTTCTTACTTTTCTTAATTAATTAAGTAAATAAGAGGGTGGAGGGACCCATAAACCCCATAGATGAATAAAATCCACTTTTGATGTGTGTATGTGGATAATTTAGATATAGATCTACATTATGGAGTAGGGGAGCAACTTCTTAATGAAGGAAGAGTGGAGATCATGCAACATTAATGATAAGATCATGGAGATCATGAAGAAAGTCAAATGAGATCATGATGCATTAAAAGTAAGATCATAGAACACTAATGATGAGATAGTGGAGGAAGTTTTGCATCTAATGCACACATGATAAAGAGAGTGGGAATTAAATGTAGAGATGGTGGAGAACATGGAGAGACAATGCAGTCTTCATGGAGGCTAGTGGCCACATGTGCAACACAGTTATGAGGTGGGATAGGGCTATGGAAGGCTCACAAAGCATAAAAGGGAGATGAAGGCAACAATAGAAGGCAAACTTTAGATTATTATTTCTGATATGTTTAGATCTAGATTTGTCTTTGGAAATTTCTATGCATGCTTCAATTGTTTAGCTAAGTATGCAATTCTCTTTAGCACATGGGTGTTTCCGAGCAGAAATCCCACCCTTACCCATGGGGGACTTCGAGTGCCTACTTTGGGAAGGTTATTCTAAGCTTCCATATATCATCAGGCATTGGTGCCACATTCATCCACAATCATATGCAAATTCAGTCTCAAGAATTACACATTCCTGCTTGAGGGTTTGAGCGGAGGAGGTTGTTTCTATCATTTCAGCTAGGAAACTAGTGGAGGATTCCTCCTTTCACCTTGTGCTTCAATATCAGCCTTTCAGGAGCAGCATATTCATATCTGGAATTTAGGCCATCATTTCATATCTCCATGCAGTAGTAATTCCCCAAGGGATTGCGCAGTCCAGTCCTGTAGATCTATTGGAGGAGGGATGTTTCAAGTATTTCAGTTGGAAATCCTGTGAGGGGCCATCTCCTTACTTCGGTCACATTATTTCCATCATTTAGGAGCTTAATTGCAGCATCTAGCACTAGGTTATATAGCCTCCATCCTTGAAAACATAGTTTTCTTCAGTTGTTGTGTATTCAACAACTGCAATCAATGGAGGAGGAAGGAGGAGCTAGATCTTGAGCTTCTAACTTGAGGATCTAGAGAAGGGATCAACCCTTCAAGCATTGAGCTGATTTTACATTATTCCAATCATCATATCTTCAATTCATGCTTTAGATGTGCATACCCAACAATCATAGTTGCAAGGCCTAAGAGGGTGATTTTCCAAGATTGTCAGATATAGAAATCCTTTCTGGGTTATCTTGGGTATTCATCATAGAGCCCGGATCTGAATTCCCGACATCATTTGAGCTCCGGAACTGCTATATCTACACTTCTATGTTTTGCCGGCAGTTGCATCCTTGACATTTGTAGCAGGGACAACACAATATTCCTTCCAGCAATCCAATAGTTACACAGTCCCTCTTGTGGGAAGACTTCATGGTCATTCTAGGCCACTTCTTTGGCTTGAGTGTGCCATATTTTGAGCACTGTTGTACTGGTTTATCCACCTCCATATTAATAAAAAGGCTCAGCTATTCATTCTATTTTATGGTGTATTTATATTATATGTTTACATTGCTGTAGTTTCATCTATTGTGTTTTTGTATTACTGCATTCTCCTTTTTGGGATATTACAGTGGTATCAGAGCATGATCTTTGGCTCAGCTTGTGGGCACTTCATATTTAACATCAAAAGAAGAAGCATATAGTGGAGATCTATAATGACGAAGGGATTCAGTTTTGCCTCATTTATATTTAGATATATGCAAGATCTCTCCAAGGATGTCAAACAAATGAAGAGAGAAAGGAAAAAGGAGGATCCAAGAAGAGTTCAGAAAGAGGAAGGTCCCAACACTTCCTATCAGTAGCAGAAACAACCGACAAGGCAAAGAGCTCCACATCATTCTACTAGATCCACTTTCTTTGAGAAGGAAGGGGAATGGTGTGAATATGAAGGAGACTTGAGGTATGAGACCCTAAGTAAATATCTGTTCGAGTACAAATAACAACCTAGAGCACTCAAGGAGAATATAAATCTCCAACAATTTTTACAACTCAAAGAAGAAAGGAGATCTCACAACAGCAACATAAGAAAGAGGCATAGATTATTATTGCCTACAATTGATGGATCATCCAAAAACACATTGAGGGCTTGGAGGGAAGAGTTAGTTGCATTCTTTTAGCTATATCTAGTAGCAGAAAGAGAGACAGTTGATATTACAACATTGCACCTTGAGGGTGAAGCAAAAGATTGGTGGTTCAGTCATTTGTCACATTCCAGAGTGACTGCTTATGCAGATTTCTTTCAAAGACTGAAGAAGAAGTTTGGTAGAAGGAAATCAGAGAAATTTCCCATAGATACATCTCCCATCATTGATGAGAGAGTACATGAAGAGCCAAAGGAAGATTTCCTCATTATCACTCCAGAAGAGGAGTCCCTACCACCACCATCAGCTGCAGATGTACTTACATCAGGAGGAGGAACACTTTCATCTTTGCAAGATGGTCTTGAGCTCTTGACATTAGGATCCCCATGCATGATTCAGGATATGCATGAGGAGGAGGAGGTAGATACCAGCATTGGTACAATAGAAGATATGCAACCATCATCATTACTAGCAGTTGGAGAGGCCATTGCACTAGTTGGAGGAACTCTTGTAGTTGTGCAAGATTACCAAGATTCAACTTATACAAGGTTTGCAAACAATTTCATCTCATATTATTTCGGTGCCTCATATTGAGATTTGTGAGACCATGCCATCAGGGAAATTGCATAACCAAGGATTAGAGCACCTTGCTAATTTGGAGCATCAAATTATCACTACACAGAGGACCCTTGACTTGATCAAGGAGGAGATATATAGTCATCTTAGTTTATCATTGTTGAGCTAAACTCAACACTTTGTGTTGAAGTGTGGAGTTTCATAATATGGGATGAGGACCTTCCTATTTAGTACAGTGCCGGAATATGAGTTCAGCATTGTTTATGGCGATGAGATAGCATATGTATCACCATGAAAATCTACAACACTGTCACTGAGCAGCAGTGATGAGATGGGGCCCCATTATTCTTGGAGCATTCCGAAGGCAGCTTCACTCATAAATCATTGGAGGGACAGGTGATAGATGGTAGACATCTTATGATGGAGAGTACTTTCCATTGTCAAGATGGAGTTTTCTTGATGAGCTTCTCACAGCTAAAAGAGGAAATTATACCTACAGCATGCATGGAACCTTATGGGTTTTATTGGGCCATTGATGAGAGGATCTCATGGAGAGACCTCAAAATAGGTTCACTTCAAACTGTCATGGAGTGCAAAGCTTATCAGATGGAGGAGAATGGTATTCTACCTTGGGTGGATACCAAGATTGAGCTTGGTATGATTCATCATCCACATTTGGATGAATGGATCTAGATGAGGAGCAAGGGGTTGCCAACCTTCTTGTAGATCTATGATACAGGGCAACAAGAAGCATGGATGCGCTGGTTGCTTTTAGGTGAGTATGGTTACTACCCAACATCTCAGATTTGTGTGGTCCATGCCATGGATGTCACTTATGTTATGAAGCATTAGGAGGCATTGTTGCACTGGTTATTGTTGAGAGAGTTTGGCCAACACATGATATGTCTTATGTCCATTTATTTGCTTTTTTTTGGGATATGTCTCATGTCCATAAGTGCAATTTTATTTGGGATATATCTTATGTTCATGTACATACTTGGGTTTGGGACATGGCGTAACTCTCACATGATGTGGCAATAGGGAGTTTGTTTGTATTGTTCTGATGTGACATTACACATGTCAATCAATATGTTGTTTCTCCATGACTTGCATCATGATGATGTAAGGTGGAAGAAAGAATCCTTGCTGCTTTGGTTACTCTTGGGAGAGTATGGGTTGATTTCTCCCCATACATTGCATGATATTGATGGAGGATGGCAACAGGAGGCCTTACTGCGCTGGCTTCTGTTGGGAGATTATGGCCATTGTAATTGGTATGATGATGATGTGGTATGGTAGCGAGAGGCATTGCTGCGGTGGCTTATTTTGAGAGAGTATGGATCTCATACTTAATGATTTAACAATTAAGAATCGATCGATCCTCATAGAAATCATTGCTTCACCATAGTTCTTATTTCTCCATGTGGATTTATACTTAATCATTTCCACATCACATAATTTGTGTTCCTCCATAATATGGATAAAGTAGTCAGAAAGGGGATATATATGGGCATGAGAACCCTAGATTTTATAAGCACCAAGAGAAAAAGTTAGATCACCCTCGACCACTAAATTATCAACATTCATATAGGACTGGGCCATCATCCTTTCCCAAAAAGCATTCCTGTCTTGAAAAAAACCATCAATATTGACTACTTTAAGCTCCATCCCTAATTATGAAAAAAATATGTTGGCTCCCATAGTCATATTTGAGCCCTATGAGCCAAGGACCTTAATAGAATTTTTGTTAAAACAAGTCACCAAGTCCCCCATCTCCCTCCAACATTAGGTGCTACAAAACTCTAGCTAGCTAACATAGATTCCAAACTTCTAACAATCGTTTCCCCATTCCCCAAATTTTATTGTATGAAAATGATATCAATGTGTTCAAATTACACCAGTCTCTTCAGATCTAGTCTTTTGGAGCTGCTAGCCAACCCCTAATAGTTGAAGGATAGAATAATCATTGCGGAAGCAAACCAGGGGCTTGCACTTCTCTAAGTGGCCCTAAAATGGATTTCTATCTACCAACACCTAAATTAAAGTTGGGTTTTAATTTAGCCCTAGATATGTTGGATTTTCTCCCCCGAACTTTCCCACCAATCTTGATTGGGGAGGAAGGGCCCAAACCCCCTAAGGCATAAATTAATTCCTTCATGTGACTCTTATAAAGATTGTTATAACACGAAAATTACTGAGAGGATGTCACAAAATCCCTAGATGGGGAGGGAATCGGGAGCAGGCTGCAAACATGAGAAAGAGGGATAGAATAAGGGACAATACCTAAGCTAACCTGGAAAAACCAATCCTGGAAAGAGGAACTAAATAGATGAGCCCCATAATAAGAGAACTGAAATAACTTATGAGATTTGAAATAGGGAGAGAAGAGAAGAAAGTACTAGATATAGACAGACCTAAAGAATATGGGATGCCTTCCCGAGTGACCAATCTAGAAGCGAACGCCCTAGCATCCCTCAATCTAGATTCTTCATCCTCTGTCATGGGCTTTGGATAAACTTATTGATTTACAAGAGTAGTAGTCATAGATGAAGTACCACGTGGAGCTTCTCCTATCCCCCTCCCTAAGTCCTCCACCTTGTATGTGATTCATCGTTTATTTCCCGAGAAAGGAAGCAGACAGTCCCTAAACATGACCCACCTTGTGACATTTGCGGCGTCTGAATGGGATGTTCTCATAATAAAAAATATTTATGTAAGAGAAACCCCTATAAGAAATGTTCAGCCTCGTGAACAACCTATCCCGAGAGTCTATGTTGACCAATATCCTTGCAAAGGCTATTCTTACACTAACTTCAGATGACCTACCAATCTCCAAGAAATATCTTAGCTTGTTTCTAATAATCCTAAATATATCCAAAGACCAAAGCTAGGGAGGAAACCCTGGAAGCCTAACCTACACCGATGCATAACCCAATTTCTCTCTTTTGGCATTGAACAGGGGATTCCACCTTTTCAAAAGCACTGGTGTTGAGTCTATTCTCCACGTTTTACCGTGCACCAAATTAACCACTTTTGCAGAGTTAAATTTAAACATAAACCAACCTCGTGTAAGAGTACTTTCCTTGGGGAGATCATTTAATTCCTTTTGCCATTTTGTTTCATGTCATTCATGAAGTAGCTCCATTTTGAATTTCCTACCACGAGCTCACCCAACAACCACCCACTCAGAAGTCTCCATCAATTCCCCTAGCTAAACTTCCTCCCAAAGCACTAGATTCCTATATTTAGATTTTACTTTGGCACATTTACCTTTTTTCTACTTCTTCCCTCACTATTGCAAACCCTTTGGACTTATCCACACATTTAGGGTTTCCACGGGTTGAATAAACACCCCCTCTTGATCCTCAAATCTACTCTTGGCCTCCTCCAAGAAAGTCACATTATTCAAAGGTTCTTCAAGATGAAACCCTTCAAACCGTAAGATAAAGCCCCTAATTAAATCTTCTCTCGCCCTTTGGTATGTGCTAAAGACATACCCTCCTCCTTCATTACCTGCCAAGGAAAACCATGATTGTAGAATCTTGACATCTCCCATTGTTGTCACATCGCTATTCAAATCAATACCACAGAAATTCTCAAAGATGGAAACTCGAAACTAGGCTTCCGAGGGTTTACTGGAGAACAAATCCATGCACGAAATCAACATAGAAGCACAAAAATCTGTTGAGAAATGCGGTCCCAATGCGAGTGGCAACTCCTTACTCAAATATGAAGAGCATACAGTTGGGGGAAAAACATCATTAACCAACCTTACCAACTCTTATGGTTGAAGAGAAGTGAAAACTCTCGAATCTAGGTGCCATATGTCCGCATGATACCTCCATATCTGAAGTCTAAGGTGTCGTCTCTCTCTAGATGGCCACATAATCACCAGGGTCGAAAGCATAATCCACCTCATCCTCCATTTTTTTCCTCTCTTATCCGTAGATATCCATTAATGGCAAGGATGTAGAAGGAGGAATAAATTTCCCGCAAACTAGATGTTGTCTTCAAATTATAACCCCATCATTATATATATATATATATATATATATATTGGTAATGAATCCTTCGAAATATTTATTATTTAACCACCATTAAATCTAATTTAATTTAAAATAACATAAATAGTATATTCATATAATAATAATAATTTTATAAATATTATTTATAATTATAATTGAAAAGTTTGTTTGTTTTTTTTTAATAATATTTGAAAATAAGTTTTATTTAAAATTTTGTAAAAGGATATTAAAATAATAAGTTTAATCTAGATTTGAAAATATTGTTTTAAAATAATTAAAAACTAATAATATTATAAAAAAATCTATTAAATTTTTATTTAAAAAACAAAAATTAAAAACAATTATTTATATATATATATATATATATATATATATATATATATATGAATGAAATTTTTCTATTAAAAAGATAAAAGACAAAATACAAATTAAAAACAATTATATATATACACGTTACAGGTTTAAAAATGAACGAATTCTTTCTATTAAAAAAGATGAAAAGAGAATTATATAATTTTCTCTTTTCCCTCTTTTAATATTAAGACTCGTAAAGAATTTAAATCTGTGACTCCTGCACTCTGCAATAATTGTAATATAAACTAACCTGAGTGTGAAAAGTTGTAAGTTCACAACATTTTCATTATAATTCCATTTCATGCAAGCTTCAAGGCACGTCTGCAACTTGGAGAAAACTTGGCAGCCTTCTGACTGTAGAAAAGTACAATGTAACGGCTGAAGGCATAGTATGAGTATTAATGGAACATAATTTTTTTTTGGTTTGTTTGGTAGTGTTGATTTTGAGATGATTCAAGTCAAATTTATTGAATTTTGATTGTATTATATGAATTAGATTTTTTATCTAAAAATTTTTGACCTCAGGCTACACCACCAACCCTTATCATAATCTTTTCATTATAAATGTAAAAAATAATTCATCACAAATTGTAACATATGTTAGCTGCATTTTAAGATGTTTCAGAAAAGTTTTTAAATACATGAAAGTTTGTAAGAGTTCAATTTTATATTCATTATGTATTGTGTGTTACTTAGTTTTTAAATATATGAAAGTTTGTAAGAGTTGAATTTTATATTCATTATGTATTGTCTGTTACTTTTGCGCTTATTTCTATGTGTTGGTATTTTTATGCTAATTGCAAATTTTGTATATATATATGTGAACGAAATAAAAAACATTATATAGAACGAAATAAAAAACACAATACAGACAGAATAATTTATTACAAATTATAACAGAGGTTAGTTGCATTGTAAGAAGTTTAAGAAAAAGTTTTAAACAAATGCGTTGTTTACATAGGCTTAATTTCCTTAAAAATTATTAGAATTTGATATTTTTGTTTTTCAAAAATTTTGATCGTATGAGTATTTGTGATGGAAATGAATTTAAGGCTGTAAAAAAAATTAAAAATTATTAAAATTTGATTAATTTTTTCAAAAAGTTTAATAGAATGAGTATTTGAATATTGTTTTTAAGATGGAAATGAATTTAACATTATTAAATTTTTATAAGTAATTAAAATTTTGAAATTTAAAAAATGTATTTTCAAAAATTTCTGTAAATTACATTATGTGTTATTTTTGTGCTTATTTGTACGTGTTCGGTATTTTTATTTGATCAGATTTTGTATATATAATAATTTTATAATCATTGATTTTGTAGTGTATTTTTTCTTGAATATCAGATAAATATAAAGTAAATTAATAATTTATTTTGTTATTATTTACCATCGAAAAGTTTAGAATATGGATTTCTTTTCAAATATGGTTTTTAGTTTTTGAAAACTTATTCCATATTATTGATTTTGGCCATGCTTGATAGTTTTTGAAGAAGTATTTGAATTTGAGGCATTGGATGATGAAACAACATTAGAACCAAATGTATTTTTGAATAAGTATTTGTATTGGCATTGGAAAATAACTACATATCAGAGAATAGCTTCAAAATTTGGGAAGGAAGGATATTGATACTATTTTGCCAAAGTGTAATGTAAATATGTTCATATCTATATAACAGAAAAAGTTAGTTTATTTATTGTATGTTTTAGAGTTGGTTTTGGATATTTTTTTTTTAGTTTAAAATAAGTGGAAATTGATTGTTGTAATTTTTCCACAATTAAAATGTCCTAAATTTTTTAATAGTAATAAGGTAGGCGTGCATTATTAGATCTAACAAGGAGACGAAAATGCATCTGATTGTTAGGCTATTTATAATGTTTTTATCGTAGTTGCTTTGGATAACTCATGTAACTGTTGTTTGAAAAAGTCCGAATAAGCATGAGGCCAATGTGAAAATGTTCCAGTATGCCGTGGTCTATTTCTTTTATATTTTCATTCTTTTCTACAATTTTTTTTACTCTTTTCCGCTATGAAACACGGGCTCTGAAATGCCGAAAAAAATATAGTTTACCTGAGGCCATATTTTATTAAGAAAATATAGGAAATTAAGTTAAGAATTGGCAGAAATTTTAACAAATTATGGGTGTAAGTGTTCAGCTTTAACATTTTGAATGTGTCAGGGGTTTTTATAATACTAATAGATTTCCATTATTAAAAATTCATTCAAACACTACTATGTTCAGATATTTTGAAAAAAATAAAAGAATTTCAACCCAAAAAAAGGGTTTCCAAAGGAAATTATGGCCTCGGCTGGAAAATACGTAACACTGTGCCCATTTGATATCTGCAAAATACCCAGTATAGTGTCACCCTGTGTCCATAAATTAATATCTGCAACAAAGAAATATGTTATCAGAGCTCTTTCACCTCATCAGAGCCTAAATGCCCCTTCTGATGTCCTGAATATACATAACCTAATCATCCTCGGATATTTTAATGCCACTTTGTCCTCTGCTGAATGCTGGGCTGGGGCTTCCACAGCCGCCCGAACCCTATAGCTGATAGACTTTCTCAGATATTTGCAGAACACCACCTTGTAGATACATGCCCCAATCCCTTAACCCCGACCTGGACCAACCACAGGACCGGTGATGCTTTCATTGGCAAAAGACTCGTTCGGGTTTTGATCCATGAAAGCGTGATCAAAATTCTTGGAAGTTTGAAGTTATCACTTATTAAGTCATCCCTATCGGATCATCATACCATTTGCCTGAAATGGCGGATGGAACTGGTTCGAAAGGGTCTCTCTTTTAAATTCAACAAAGTTTGGCTAGCAGACCCTAATTTCCAGTCTATGGTTCTGGATTTCTAGAAACATGAAATGGTTTCACAAGGAAGATCAACTTCCTATCGATTCATACAGAAGCTTCGGGGTCTGAAGTACATGAGTACTAGAACATGGGAACGACACAAGAAAGAGTAGATGATCAAAGAACTCAATTAATTTCAAGGGAAATTGCAGAAATATATAATTCTATGGATTGCTGCAATCCAAATTCACAAACTCTCTGTCAGCTCTCGGCACTGGAAAAGCGCAAGAATGAAATTCTTAGAATACAAGAGATTACCTGGAAGCTGAAGAGTAGGGCCATTTTGTTGTGTGAGGGGTATCACAATACCAAGTTTTTCCATCACTATGCCAATAACAGGAAAAGCAAAAATGCAATTTGGCAAAGTGATTCACAGGAGTCTACACCAGATATCCAGTGAGAGGCCTACAATTTTTTCTCTGATTTCTACAGTCGTAGGGAAGGTGTTGTCTAATCCAATCAACTGTGGGCTCTTGATCATTATCCGCGTATGTTTGTGGATGCTGCCAATGAAGCACTCGGTATGTCCATCACCAAAGAGGAAATTCAAAAATTCCTCAAATATTTCGCTCGTGATAAAAGCCCCGGCCCTGATGGATGGCCTCTCGAGCTGTACCTACATTTCTTTGATATCATGGCTGAGGACATCCTTGGTGTGGTTGAACAATCTAGTCTATGACAATGTAGATTGGTCATATATGTGCCTAGTCCTCCATGATATTGGTCTGTCTACACATAATGTGCAGTGGATAATGGCATGTATAGTGTCAGTATGGTATGTTGTAATCATAAATAGTCTCCCATCAGATTTTTTTCAAAGCGGACCGAGGACTTCGCCAAGGATGCTCACTTTCTCCTCTAATTTTCATTTTGATTATGGATGGTCTCTTTGAAGGCATACAAATCTCTCCTAGTGTCACGGTCATACAGAATTTTTTTTTATGACATGCTGTCTTTGGAATTATATCACGAGCTCAATGGTCAGCTCTACACTATATTCTACTTCGATATGGGGCAACATTAGGTCGGGAAGTTAATGGTACAAAATCACTTTTGTTAGCTGACTTCAGGGACAAAATGGATATGGAATTAATTTCAGATATATTTTAGGCAAACCTTGCCTTTGTTTCGGAGGGACTCACCTACTTGGGTTTCAGATTAAAGCCTTGCATTTATCGCACCAAAGATTGGTACTGGCTCTTGGAGAAGTTCAAGCCAAGATTGAATAACTGGGCACATAAATGGCTCTCACTCGGGGGCCATTTTGTTCTCATACAAGCAGTTCTCCAAAAATTAGCTATCTACTAGGCACATATCTTCACCCCCCCCTCCCACATTATTTCCCTGATTAAGGCTATTATCTCAAGTTTTCTTTGGTCGGGATCATGTGGACCTAGAAAGTTTCACCTATGCAAATTGGATTCGCTGGAAACTCCCAAAATCTATGGAGGCCGGGGTTTGCTCGACATTCGAACATTCACTCAGTCTCTCTTGATCAAGTCTCTATGGCGAGTTGTAACGAGTACATGTATCTGGCCTAACTTATTGCGAACTAAATACTTGAGGAATGGATCTACAACAACTGTATAGACTACAATATTTCCCTCGAAGCAGAGGCTCATACATATGGCAGGGATTCAGGTGCACGAAAACACAATTCATAAGTAGACTCATAGGGGAATTTGGGAATAGACAGAGCATCTTACTCGGTGTGGATGGCATTCTTGGCTCTCCTTCTGACATAATATTAGAAAATCGACTTCAACATACTCTTGCCCACGAAAGGATGTTTTTTCTAAACTAGGTTATAGCACAATGAAAATAGGGTTGCCTGATATGGAAATCCCCTATCCAGCTAAGGTTGAAGGGAAAAAATGCGGTGGAATGGCAATCATACAAAAAAAATATGAGATTGATGGGTTTTTTTTTACATCCCTCGGGGGATAAAATGGTATGTGCTGGAAAAGTGATCAGATGGTCTACAGTTGTAGCAAACATCTACAAAAACATCATTACTCAAAAAATTCAAAGCACAAAACCGTCATGCTTTAGAAACTTTTGTTTGGCTTTCCTGGAGGAAAAAAATCCTCACATGGGATAACTTAGCCAAACACAGTTTATAGGGTCCAGGGCGCTGTCCATTTGCAAGTTGGCTTTAGAACCAGTAGCACATTTATTCTTAAATTTCTCAACTGTTCTCTCCATTTGGTGTTTTTTTTCTTAATTATTGAATGACTTAAATTGGAAGCCTCTTAATATCTTTCACAACATAAAATCCTGGGAGAGATGATCCGATGCTCAAAAATATGCTAAAAAATGAAAGTTGTCGGAATGGCTCAAAACCTTTGGGCTTGCATATATCTTGTCGTTCTGAATCTGACACAACTTGTTCGCGAAAAACCGACACCGTATGCTCCCAGAAATGAGTTTTGTTCGTTTTCTCAAACAGGCAAATTTTTGGAAAAAGTTGTGCAGGCTTCTGTAATATTCTCAATATTCCATAAGTTAATTGGAATATTAGAGTTCTTACTTTTCTTAATTAATTAAGTAAATAAGGGGGTGGAGGGACCTATAAACCCCATAGATGAATAAAATCCACTTTTGATGTGTGTATGTGGATAATTTAGATATAGATCTGCATTATGGAGTAGGGGAGCAGCTTCTTAATAAAGGAAAAGTGGAGATCATGCAACATTAATGATAAGATCATGGAGATCATGGAGAAATTCAAATGAGATCATGATGCATTGAAAGTAAGATCATAGAGAACTAATGATGAGATAGTGGAGGAAGTTGTGCATCTAATGCACACATGATAGAGAGAGTGGGAATTAAATGCAAAGATGGTGGAGAACATGGAGAGACAACGTAGTCTTCATGGAGGCTAGTGGCCACATGTGCAACACAGTTATGAGGTGGGCTAGGGTTATGGAAGGCTCATGAAGCATAAAAGGGAGATGAGGCAACAATAGAAGGCAAGCTTTAGATTATTATTTCTGATCTATTTAGATCTAGATTTGTCTTTGGAAATTTCTATGCATGCTTCAGCTATTTAGCTAAGTATGCAGTGCTGTTTAGCACACAGGTGTTTCCGAGCGGAAATCCCACCCTTACCCACGGGGGACTTCGAGTGCCTACTTTGGAAAGGTTATTCTGAGCTGCCATACATCATCAGGCATGGGTACCACATTCATCCACTCTCATATGCACATTCAGTCTCAAGAATTACGCATTCTTGCTTGAGAGATATTGATACTATTTTGCTAAAGTGTAATGTGAATATGTTCATATATAATAGAAAAAGTTAGTTTATTTGTTTTATGTTTTAGGGTTGGTTTTGGATATATTTTTTTTTAATTTAAAATAAGCTGAAATTGATTGTTATAATTTTTCCACAATTAAAATGTCCTAAAATTGTTAATAGTATTAAGGTAGGCAGGCATTATTAGCTCAAACAAGGAGACGGAAATGCATCTGATTGTTAGGCTATTTATAATGTTTTTATCGTAGTTGCTTTGGATAACTCATGTAACTATTGTTTGAAAAAGTCTGGATAAGCATCAGGCCAATGTGAAAATGTTCCAGTATGTCGTGGTCTATTTCTTTTATATTTTCATTCTTTTCTACAAATTTTTTTACTCTTTTCCGCCATGAAACACGGGCTCTGAAATGCTGAAAAAAATATAGTTTACCTGAGGTCATATTTTATGAAGAAAATATAGGAAATTAATTTAAGAATTGGCAAAAAATTTAACAAATTATGGGTATAAGTGTTCAGCTTTAACATTTTGAATGTGTCAGGGGTTTTTATAATACTAATAGATTTCCATTATTAAAAAATCATTCGAACACTACTATGCTCAGATATTTTGAAAAAAATAAAAGAATTTCAACCCAAAAAAAAATTTCCAAAGGAAATTATGGCCTCAGCTGGAAAATGCTTAACATTGTGCCCATTTGAATATTCTTTTTGCTGACTATACCCTTGACCAGTCAAACTTGGTCAAATGCCAGAAATTGCAGTTTACTGGACTTTTCAAATTGCAATAACTTCTTCATACGGTGTCGGTTTTTCGAATTGTTCACGGTGCCGGAATCAGGAAGACGAGATATAATCGGTCGCTCAGGTTTGACACACTTTCAAACACTTTGAAATTTGATCTATCACTTAGTTCCTTGATCCAAATCTGATCACACCTCCCCATTGGGAATCTTTTGGACCCCAAAAGACTAATTACCTAATATGTTCAATAGATGAGAGTACAACAGCCTCACTTTTAAGCCTCCATACACTTTGCCTTCCATGGCTTAGTGCCTTTGAACCACAACTCGAAGGTAGTCAACACTTCCCTTCTTGAATGCTCTTGTCCTCATGTCAAGAATTTTCTTCCTTGAAATCGCTCAGAAATTTCTGGCAAGAAATTGATAAACGGTATCTGAACATCATGTCCTTGATCATTGATTCAAGGCGGCTAAAAAAAACACGAGATTACAACAGGAAACATGCATACATAATTGAAATTTCCATATGTACAAATGAGTGTATGTCTTATTGTGTCAATAAGTCAAATCACTTCTTACCAAGCCACTTCCACGGTGGCTTTTGCTGCTGAAAATCTTCTTCATGTGAAACATTTGTTCTCACATCAATGATGGAATCTTTGGTTCCATTTTCGCTAGTCTTGTTATCCTCTTGCCTCATGTGCTTGGGATGATTAGTTGGATGCAATGTCCAACATTGGGAAACAACATGTCCCTTCTTCTGGCAATGTGTGCAAGTCTTATGCACCTTCTTTGCAAGTTTCCTTTGCCTCAACTATTTCCTGTATGCCTTCATCCTCTTCTAGCATTTTGAAACAACATGGTTACAAATACCACAATAGGAACATAAAATCTTTCTTCCATTCATGCATGAAAATTTTCCATGCTTATCCGAAACATAATCATTTTGACTATGGGAAGAATTATAGCTCAAATTCTCCTTTGCATGTCCATCATTTTTACCTTCATGAGGAGATGAACTAGTTGAGGTTCCAACTTTCTTTTGAAGACTAACATCGGTATTCATGTCTTGATAGCTGTTCGAACTCTCATGCTTGCGATAAGCTGCATGTCTACACACATCTTGCTACATCATAGGCTTCAAACAGTGGAAATCAACTTGAAAAAAAACTTGACAAGTTTGTGGTTTATAAATTGGAACAAAGTTTCTTTTTGAAGTTGCCTCAAATGCCTTCATGCCTGTAGAGTTTTTGCCATAAGATTGAACATAACCAAGACCAAACATCTTAGGTCTTTCCTCAATCAAAATAGGATCAATCATGCTTTGTGCATGCTTTCCTAAACCCTTGCCTTCATATCCCATTTTAAACATTAACTTGGACCCTATACCTCTAGTGTGCTTTTCAAATGAACCTACACATCTTTTTGAAGAGGGAATTGAAGACAAATTTGAGTGTATTACCTCTGCTTCAAGCATGTTCTTGGTTAAGGCCTCTTGGGCTTGATGGAGCTGCATCTCCATCTCATGCATTATTTGAAGAATTTCTTCCTTCTCTTGCTTCATAGCAACCAATTGCTCATCAATTCTACTGATTTTTCTTCTATCTTCATATAGAATTTGCACCATATCCTTCAAGATGTAGAAGTCTCGGTTCATGTCTTCATCGAAGAATCTTATGAAGGAGGAGGATTTTGAAACCTCACTTGAAGAAGTTGTCATCATTAAAAATGAACTAAAAAACTTCAACAAAAATTCACAAAGCTTTCAAAAACAATTGAGAAAGCTTCTGAACAAAATGGCTGTAGAGTCAAGCCCTTCTTCAAGCCGCCTTTTGCAAAAAAACCTCTTGTGCTTCAAGGGTTACCTTGAGGTCCTTTGGGTAAGGAAGATGTCTTCAGCCCTTATTCCTTCTTGTCCTCTTCTGGACTTAGCTATCAATAGCTTTCCCTTCACCTCTAGCAAACTTAAACTTGTAAGCAATAGTAAATTTGAAAACGGTAAAATTGTTTGCATTGTTTAAACACCTTTCAAGTCAAATAAGAAACCTAGTGCTCTGTCAATCAAGCAACCATGTGCTATGATACCAAATTGATTTGAAAATGGGTTGATAACTTGAAATGCATATGCGAAAGCGCCTCCCACTCAGTTAAACAAATAAATGATCGTGCTTATACATGACTACGCAGAATTTTACAGTTGAAGCAGGTGTATGTTTTTTAAATGTTTAAGTGCTTTAAGAAGATTTGTTTTTATTGATATTAAACACGTGCAACAAACATATAATTCAGCAAATAAGAATCAACACATAACAACAAATTTAATCTAGGAGTTCACTCGAATATCGTGGGCTACGTCTTCTTGAGCCTTTGTCAATTGACTTGGCTCTTTGGAATTATGATGAAAATATTATTTTACAAGTTAATAACTCAACTCCAAAGGTTATATGAACTGAACCAATGGGTTTAGAATACCATCATACCCTTGTCATGGCTGTCATCACTGTGAAAACAGAACTAGGATCCCTTAGACTTGACTTCTTCTGTCGATGCCCTTAAGCTTCCCCAAGCTTCGAAGTGGCACTAACTCCCTCATAATTCCTTTTCAGTCCCTGAAACCTCACCTAATGTCTCCAGAACACATTAGACTTCCAAAATGGTCTGATCATTTTCTCAAAATGAGCACTGCATTCCCAATCTAGGCCTCCATCCATTATTGGCCCTGGGTTGACCAAAACTTCCCTATGGATCTTCGACATTCAGAAGTATTAAAATGGCTCTGAAAATAATTTCATTCGATTCAAAATTTCTAAAATAGTTATAATAGACTATTCACTTGCAGAAATTGGCCTCTGGATGCTTTGGTTTCGCCTCCAACACCTGGTGGCACCCCCTAGCTCTAGGGTCACTGAAAACTTATATGAAGCATATCTACTTTTAGAAGTCCTAAAAATATTCTTAAAACTCCATCAATGGATTCAAAATTATTGAAACAATAAGAAATGACTATTGGTTTGCTGAGAATGGTTATTGGTTGCCCTGGATAGGCCACATTCTCTTACTGGCACTTGTTGGCCCTGGTGGCCCCTGGAACTTCTCTGAAGCATATCAGCCTTCAAAAGTACTCTACAGGGTCTAATAACCACACCATTAGTTCCATAATGTATGAAACATCCAAAATTTAGTATTGGATTACTGAGAAAGGCCTCTAGTTGCACTGGCTAAGCCTCAAACTGTTGGTGGCCCCTAAAAATTCTCTGAAGCAAAAACCTTCTAAAAATTCCTCCGATGGCTCTGCAACCGTCACCAATGAGTCTGGAATGTTATAGATATTTGAAGTTAACTATTGAAACTCTTAGAATGGATGAATCTAGCTCAAGATAGAGCCTAAACTGATTACGCCCAGTTTCACCTAAAAATCCTCCACCAAAAATGGAGATACTGAACTTAACTCCAGTTAAATTCAGAAAATATCCAAATTTAAGGGTGTGCCAATAGCTCCACCAATATAACCGCTGAAATAAATGCATGGTTAATGGATGTTGGGCACATGCCCCGTAATACCTGCGGTTTTCTGTAACCGTCGAGGTTAACAAGCCGTAGAGTTTTTATGGTTTAAAAACTTTGTTATGTGACCACACTGTAACGTTAAAGTTTGCGAAACCATTGGCAGAGGTTTCAAATTTTTAAAAAACCATTTTATGTTGCAACGTCATGTGATAGCAATTGAAAACCCGTTGGCTGGCGGTTACGGTTAGGGCTAAGCCCTTGGGTCAGGGTCATGGGATGGGGGCCATGTGGGGAGAGGCTAGCCCTCGGGGCTAGCCCCTCCGGACCCCCAATTACGAAACCAACCAAATTTTAATATAAGCCAAAGCCTAATATGATTAAGAACCATCTGACAGATTAAATGGTAAAGGCGTGGGCACGCTAACATGGAGGTTGCGGGGTCGACTAAGTTCGGCTCCATAAAAATTTTAATACACCATTCTTGGGCCACGTGGTAGCCTCTGGGCCTGCCACGTGGCTGCCTATGATTGGCTTAAAGCCCAAACATACAAACATCAAGGAATAAAACCCTACCACTTGTCCAAATATGATTGATCCAGAAGGAATATTCTTTTTGCTGACTGTACCCTTGACCAGTCAAACTTGGTCAAATGCCAGAAATCGCAGTTTACTGGAATTTTCAAATCGCAATAAATTATTCATATGGTGTTGGTTTTTCGAACTGTTCATGACATCGGAATCAAGAAGACGATATCTATCTGGTTGCTCAGTTTCAACACACTTTCGAACACTTTGAAATTTTAGCTATCACTTAGGTCCTTGATTCAAATCTGATCAGGTGGGAAGTCAAAAAAAAAGAAGATATGAAAAATCATGGTAAGGTCTTAACCTGTTGGATAGATTTTATTGCTGCAGTTAGAATACAATTTTATCCATTAGCTTATTTGCAGAAGGCTATTATGGATTGGTAGAATTTTAGAGAACTAAAAGGTCAAAGTGTGGAAAGTTACACTCAAGAGTTTAGAAGAAGATCTCAAATTTTAGGTGTATATTTGTCATCACAACACACCTTGTTGAAATATATTTGGGGTTTAAACAGTTATTTAAGGCATACTATCCTTATGTTTAATCCTACAAGTTTAGATCAGGTTTGCGTTCAAGCAACACATCTTGAAGCAAGAGGGAAAAACATTTCACAAGAGGGTGGCAAAAATCCATTTCAATGTGGAGACAAAGGGAAGAGTAAATTCAAAGGGAAAGGAAAGAAGAATGCATCCATCAAGAAGGAAGGAGAAAAATTAACATGAAAACTTTGTTCGAAAGAGGGTCATGATGAAGCTCATTGTTGTAAGCTTCATCTTAAGATGAAACCAAAGAAGTTTAACAACAAAGGGAAGCAAAAGGTAGCTACAACTACACAACATGAATTAGGTGCCGATTCGGGAGATGAAACAAAGATCACAACAATGGGAATGAAAGGCAAGGACATAGAAAACAATATCTGTTCAAGTTGTCCTAATGATACTCAAGATGAGAAAACAAGAATTGAACTTTTCCATATTCGATTTATTTCAAAGCATACCAAAATTGATACACTCTTTGATAGTGGTTCACAAACACAATTTCTTTCTAAAGACTTAGTCAAGAATTTAAATTTAGAAACCATTCCTCATCCAAGACCTTATCCTTTAGTTTGGATATGCAAGAATGAAAACTTACAAGTGACGAGGATTTACAATTACAACAAACTTTATTGATGAAGTTGAACTTGAGGTAGTTCCACTTGATATTTCCGGTAGTGTTTTGGGAAGCACATATCTTTATGATAGGAAAGCTATTTTTCATCGCCATGAAAACAAGTACCACTTGTTCAAAGATGGTATTGATTACATTTTTAAAGCACATTTACGGAAGCTAAAACTTTCACTTGTGAATGCCGAACAAATGAAGAGACTTATTAACTCTAGCAAGAATTTTGTGCTTTTAATGGTCAAACAAAAGAATGATGTTGAGAATGAAGGTTTTCAAGGTTGTGACTCAAGATTAAAATCTGATTTGGTTGAGTTTGTTAACCAATATGATGAGGTGTTTCAGGAACCAAAAGGATTGCCCCCCAAGAGGGTAATCTAACATGAAATACAATTGCAACAAGATTGTCCTCTTCCTAACATTGGCATGTACAGGATGTCAGTGATGGAAAGTGCAGAAATTAAAAATCAAATTCAAGAGTTGATCAGACCAAGTACTTCACCATGTGGATCACCTATTATTTTGGTGCCAAAGAAGGATGGAACATGGCACATGTGTGTGGAATTTCGTGCTTTGAACAAGATTACTATAAAGAACCGTTACCCACTTCCTAGAATTTATGATTTAGATGCTAAGTATTTTACTAAGTTGAACTTAAGGAGTGGCTATCATCAAATTAAAATTTATGAAGGAGACATATGGAAGACAACATTCAAAACAAATAAAGTTTTGTTTGAATGGTTAGTTATGCCTTTTGGTCTTTGCAATGCTCTTGCTACTTTCATGCGTGTAATGAATGATGTATGGAGGCTATTTCTAGATGATTTTGTGATAGTATACTTAGATGAAATATTAATTTTCAGTAAATATCGTGAAGAACATGTCATGCATGTCAAAAAATTACTTGATGTCTCGAAGAAAGAATAATTTTTTTTAAAGATGTCAAAGTGCGAGTTTGGAAAAAAATCTTTAGTGTATTTGGGTCATATTGTTGGAGGAGGTGAATTGAAAATAGATACCTCCAAGGTTGATGTCATTTTGAATTGGCCAAAGCCCAAAACAGTTACGGAGGTAAGAAGTTTTTTGGGAGCAACCCAATATTGGAGGAAGTTTATTTATAAGTTCTCTTCTATCAGAGCTCCATTGCATGCATTGACAAGTGTGAAGTAGGTCTTCCAGTGGGGAGGTAAGCAACAAAAATCATTTGATGCTTTGAAGGAAACGATCAATTCAGCTCATGTACTTGCACTTCCAGACTTGAGACAATCATTTGAGATACAAACTGATGCAAGAGACTATGCCATGGGCGTAGTCCTCATGAAACATGGTAAGCCCATCTGTTTTCATTCAGAAACTTTTAATGGTGCTGTGATTAATTATTATACATATGACAAGAAATTGTATGCATTGGTGCAAAGTGTGAAAAAGTGGAAACACTACTTGATGGGTATGGAAACAATCATTCACACTGATCATTAACCATTGCAATACCCACAATAAAATTTTTTTTTGCAGTAATCAAGGCACTTTCGATGGATGGGTTTTATTCAACAATTCGACTTGGTGATAAGGTATAAAAAAGGTATCTATAACAAAGTTTCTAATATTTTTTCTAGGCCTATTGTTAGTGCTAGTACTATTCTTAAGCATAATTCTGTTTTTCATGAGAGCTATGTTGAAAAATATGATTTATATAGTTATTTTCAAGATGTATATGCAACTTTAAGTCAAGGGAACCAAGTAGAGGAATTGAATTATCATATGCATGATAACTTGTTGTACCATCTTGGTAAGCTTTGTATTCCACAGGGAGAAAGAGTCAACATTAGAAGAGAGACACATACTTCGCTTATTGCTATTTAGTTCAGTGTAGGTAAGATGGTGGCACAACTACAAAGGTATTGTTATTGGCCTCGTATGCTTGAAAGTGTACCACAGTTGATTAAAGGATGTTCATTATGTGCTATTAGTAAGCCTAGCAGTAGAAATTTAAGATTGTACACACCACTTCTAGTACCTTATCGTCCATGGGAGAGTGTTTCTAAGGAATTTTTTAGAGGTCTTCCTATGTCAAAAAGGAATCACGATTATCTTTATGTAGTTGTGGATAGGTTCAACAATATTTATATTTTAATGCCATGTAAAAAGCAAATTACAGCTGGACAAAATTCTTAGTTATTCTTTCAGAATGTATGGGTGAATTTTGGATTGCCCAAATCCATTTTAGTGATCGATATACTCACTTTTTTGAGAATTTTTGGTCAAGCTTGTGGGGATTCATGGACACCAAATTGAAAAACAGTACAAAATTTCATTTGCAAAAAAATGGTCAAACAGAGGTGGTGAACAAGACAGTAAGAGCTATGTTGAAAAATATGCTTTAGATAGTGATTTTAAAGATGTACATGCAACTTTGAGTCAAGGGAACCAAGTAGAGGAATTGTATTATCATACGCATGATAACTTGTTGTACCATCTTGGTAAGCTTTTTATTCCACAGGGAGAAAGAGTCAACATTAGAAGAGAGACACATACTTCTCTTATTGTTGTTCATTTCAGTGTAGGTATGACGGTGGCACAAATACAAAGGTATTTTTATTGGCCTTGTATGCTTGAAAGTGTACTACGTTTGGTTAAAGGATGTTCATTATGTGTTATCAGTAAGCCTAGCAATAGAAAATTAGGATTGTACACACCACTTCTAGTACCTTATCGTCCATGGGAGAGTGTTTCTATGGACTTTGTTGGAGGTCTTCCTATGTCAAAAACTAATCATGATTATATTTATATAGTTGTGGATAGGTTCAACAAGATTTTTATTTTAATTCCATGTAAAAAGAAAATTATAGCTGAACAAACTGCTTAGTTATTCTTTCAGAAAGTATGGGTGAATTTTGGATTGCCCACATCCATTTTTAGTGATCGATATTCTCACTTTGTTGGGAATTTTTGGTCAAGCTTGTGGGGATTCATGGACACCAAATTGAAAAAGAGTACAAAATTTCATTTGCAAATAGATAGTCAAACATAGGTGGTGAACAAGACGGTGATACATCTTCTTTGTGGTTATTGTAGCAAGCATCCTAAGTTGTGGGATGAAAATTTGCACTATATTCAACATGTTTACAACCCTACCAAGCACTCTTCAACTCAAACGTTTCCATTTGAGGCATGTTTGGGATACTTGCCTAAATTTCCTTTGAATTTTATTTTTGGAAAACATGTTGCTATTGATGGTCATAGTGAAATAAACAAAGCTAAAAAGTTCATTGAACAAATCCAATTGGTACATCAAGCAGTTGAAGAACAACTGGAAAAGAGCCATGTCAAGTACAAAACAAGGCACGACAAAAATCATGTAGATCACAATTTCCAAGTCCGTGATGAAGTTTTGCTTCACATTAGCAAAGAAAGTCTTCAAGGAGAAGGTAAAAAATCTAAACCAATTTGATGTGGTCCATTCATAATTTTAGAAAATATTGGTGATAATGCCTATAGGTTGGATTTTCCTTCATATATGAAAATTTATGCTATTGTTAAGGTTGAGAATTTAAGGTTGTATGAGCCTCCTTTGATTGAAGATCAAGGAGAGAATGTTCAGATTCCTTCTATTAAGGATTTCTCTCCTGAATACCTTGAAGAAATACAATAAGATACCATTCTTGACAAAATAATAAGGAATTCAAAACGAGGGAATGTGGAGTACCTTTGTGTGGGGCTTAAAGGAACAAATCCAAGTAAAGCCAAATGGAATGAGATTGGAAAGGTTAGGGCACTATACCCTCATCTACTGAACAAATGAAAGTGATCTTTTAGGGTCCAAAAGCTTCCAGTGGGGAGGATTGATCCGATGCTAAAAAATATGCTCAAAAATGAAAGTTTTTGGAATGGATCGAAACCTATGCTCTTGCATAGATAAGATTTTTTGGAATTTGATATAACTCATTTTGCGGAAAACCAACATCGTATGCTCCTAAAAATGAATTCTGTTCGTTTTCCCAAACAGACAAATTTTTGGCAAAATTTGTGCAGGCTGCCCAATCAACAATCCATAGAGTTGACTGGGTCTGCTGACTGTGCAATGTGATTGGGCTTCAAGAGCCTATGATAGTTCGCCACTTGTCAGTCTCTCATTGGTACTGAGTTGGTTGATTTTCATTAGGGTAATTTTGAGGTCTAAAATGGGCCTCCTAAGAAAATTATAAAATAATAGTGAAAAATATAAAATAAGATTTGATTACATCATCAAATTTTAGAGAGAAAAAAGAAAAAACTATTTTTGCAACTCGTATTTTGAAATGATCTCCCTAAGGTTTTACTCAAATTTTGAGCGGGCATACTCGTTGGATGCAAAATTTAATTCCTCATCTAAGGAGTACCCATGTTGCATACTTTCGATGGACTCTTCTACACGAAAAATGAGAAATACATGAAAAACGTGATTGCAATCACATTTTTTCATGTATTTCTCATTTTCCATGTAGCAAGGTCCATCAAAAGTATGCAAGATGGGTACTTCTTAGATGAGGAATTGAATTTTACATCCAACGAGTACTCCCACTCGAAATTTGAGTAAACCCTTAGGGAAATAAGTTCAAAATATGAGTTGAAAAAGTAGTTTTATTATTTTATTATTTTTTAATATTTTTACATTTTTACTCCAAAAATGGTGAATCATCCCCCATGGTTGACATCATCATATTGAATCATATTGGTTCTTATATATGTTATTTTGGTTGAAAATTTTTCTTAGGAGGTCTATTTTAGACCTCAAAATTCCCCTAATGGATTGGGTTGTTTAGTGGCCAACCACATGCTGCCATGTGGCCCAACTAGAGGCAGACACGTGGGGGCCACCAAAATTTATTCGAGGGTCAAGGCGAGGTCAGTGGGGGTTGAACCCGCGACCTATGCCCAAAAAACCACAAGCGTTACCACTGAACCGTCACACAAGTTCTTAATAAGTGTGAGGTTGAACTTGTATTTAAATTTTAACATATTTGCATATGGCTTAGGGTGGTGAGCTAAGGCCTAGCCCTTGGCCACCCCAGTGCCACGAGACCGAGGGCTAGGCTTTAGCTTGAACCTAATGGAAATAATTGTAACCACCAGTGGTAACATCGCCTTATGACCATCGCAGGGGACCACCAACCCTGACTGCCAATTGTGACCGTTGGACACTAAAACCACAATCTTAACCGCGCCTAAATGCCATCATGTAAACGTTGAAGACTTCTATATGTAACCACCAGGGGAGGGGGACAACCCCTAGTTTTACGAAGGTCCATGTGACCATAAGCACGGATTTGGGGCCTTATTGGCCAAACTAATTGTCCGACAAATTCGCCCGTTGAATGGGATCATGCCATGTTTGGAGGGAATTTTTTGTGCTCGGGGCACTCATGTTAGGTTTGGGCCGAATTTTGGAGAGTTCAGCATTAGAATTAGGGAAAGAGAGAAAGAGGAATTAGTTTCTCAGTTTTTGGTCTTTTTGGGAGCAGAAAGAGGCTAGACAGACATTTTAGATAGCTTTGAAGCTGTTGGAGTATTTTGTGAACCCATTTGAGCACTATAACTCATTTTAATCACCATTTTATGAGCATATTGAAAGAGGGTGAAGAAT
>CM076581.1:334166782-334217537 GCA_034641835.2 Pinus albicaulis
GAGAATGATATTTATAGCCTAATGAATGAAGGTAATATCCTTTTAATGGGTGACTTTAATGCTCAAACTTCAAGCAACCAAGCTATTCTTCTAAACAATCATTCCAACCCCAACCCTCTTTGGATAGACGAAGACCTTACTCTGGCTAACTGGTACAAAAGGAGATTTGAAGACCTTGGGGATAATTTGTTTGGGTCAGAGCTAGTCAAGCTCTGTAGTGCTCAGGATCTCATAATTTGCAACGGTCTAAAGAAGTGGCCCAATTCTAGCCAGATGACCTGCATCCATGGGCTTTGTAGCAGCGTGGTTGACTCCAATTCTAGCCAGATGACCTGCATCCATGGGCTTGGTAGCAGCGTGGTTGACTATGTTATTTCCGATCTCCATTTATACAATGAAATAATAAATTTTAACATCTTAGACAACCACGATCTTGACTCTGATCATAGGCCTTTACTTATAACTCTCAATTTTTTCATGCATAGAGATCCCATAGAAGATAATCCTTATAGCCAAAGGAACTTAATCTTTGATAGAAATAAAACCGATCTCTTTCTAAATGAATTAAAAACTACTTTGCTTCCTTTATATAGTATAGAAAGCATACATGACCTCTATCATAATTTTACTACAACCCTCTCATGTTCTATTAACAAGTTCTCAATTGAAGTTTCAAGTAATAAAAGAAATATCAAAACCAACCCATGGTATGACAAAGATTGTAAAAGTGCGAGGAGAGGAATTAAGGAAGCTGTTGATGAATCTCTTAAAATTGACAAGATAAAAATCTACAAAGCCCTAACTAAAAGGAAAAAAAGGCAATATATTTGTAAAAGACAAGACAATCTGTTACACCTCTCTAAGGTGGCTCCTAAGAAATTCTGGAGGCAGATTCTAACTAGGAAAACTAAAGATAATAATAAAATTTCTTTATCGACTAGAATTCTTATCTTAAAAAGCTTTATGAATCTCCAAATGTCAGGGATAACTTTGAAACCCTGCTCACAAAGAAATAACTTTTCTCATTAGAAGACATTGATTTTGGGGTTAAATGCCTAGAAAATGGGAAAGATAAAGACATTGAAGGTTACCAGGCAGAAATCTTAAAAATTGGAGGTCCTGTCCTCATCCCCCACATCCACAAGCTTCTCAATCAAGTGGTCAAGCAAGGGTTCCCTAAACCATGGAATCAGAGCCTCATTATCCCTATTTTTAAAAGTCGGAATACAAATAAAGCCTCTAATTATCGGACAATTATGATCAGCCCTCTCCTAGCCAAATTATATGGTATTATTTTGGAAAAGAATTTGAGCACATGGCTTGAAAGTGAAGGTAACCGGGCTAAAGGGAAAACGGGTTTTAGAAATAAGCACTCAACAACAGACCACTTCATTATGCTTAGGATCATTGTGGAGGAATGCCGCAATGATAAATCCAATCTCTTCTGCTACTTTGTGGAATTTAGAAAGGCTTTCAATATAGTTCCTAGAAACAACATATGGAATAGATTAGAAGAGCTAAATGTTCCTTTCGAGCTAAGAGCGACTGCTATATGGTTATACAAGAATTTAATTGCCAAGTTAAAGATCAATGAGGGGTGGTCGAAAGATATTAAGTGTAATATCGGAGTTAAACAAGGTTGCCCCCTCTCCCCTACCTTATTTGGCATTTACATCGACAAGCTAGAAGGTTGTTTAAAGGAAGCAGGTTGTGCTGGCACAATATTAGTTGGGATAGTCATCATCCTTCTTCTCTATGTTGACGATATTGTTCTTCTTACAAGGTTCCCATCTGAACTTGATAAGAAACTTAGTCTTCTTAAGGATTTCTGCTCTACCATGGGTATGACTGTTAACACTCACAAAACAAAAGTTATGATTATCAAATCCAAGAAGGACACTTACGCTAATTTTATGTATGAAAATAGTAACTTGGAGGAAGTGTCTTCTCACAAGTACCAAGGAATTGATATTCATCACAAGCTCAACTGGAACTATAGCATTGAGAAAAGGATTAATGGGGGGTGGAAAGCTTATTTTGGTCTTGAAAATAATTGTAAAATGGAAAACCTTGTAATGTGGGATAGAAAGAAATTCCTCTTTGAAACTTTAGTCACTCCTGTTATCTTATATGGATGTGAGGTTTGGGGTTGCAGCATCTCTAGAGAATCCTAGAGAAATATTGAGCAAATCCAGATGCATTTTATAGCGTATAACCTCAAAATTAAAAGCAATACACCATATCCTATTATCCTTATAGAAGTGGGTCTTTCCCCTATCGAGATCCTAGCTATGACCAGGCTTCTATTGTACAAGCACAAACTGAATAGAATAGGAGCCATAGACTTCCTAAGCTAGCTTTAAATTCCAGCCAAAATCACCTAAGGCTCAAATGGGGTTGGTATAAAGACATTAGGGCCTGGTTAAACCATTGGGAGATCGATGAGAATGTGGCATTGCAAAACATTAATAACATTAAAAAAATTGTTACTTCTAAGTTCAAAGAAAAAATGTGGTGTGAGAAAGATCTAACAACTAAAAGAAAAGTAAGATATTATAAGGAGGTCATCAACCCCACCTTAGAAGATAAAAAATATCTCTCTGTTTTAACTAGCTCAAAGAAGAAAATTAATATGGTCAAGGTTACAACGAACTCTTATGAGATACATAGTGAAATAGGTCGTTGGACAGTTCCTAAAACACCATGGATGGAAAGGATCTGCCATCTCTGTGAGAATACGAACATCGAGGATGAAAATCACTTCCTCTTAGAGTGCCCCACGTACAAGCATATTAGAACTCAATTTCATAATCTTTTTTGCAATACTAACCTTCCTAGCCTTTTAAGATGTCAAAATTATAGTGAGCTCGGGAGGCTTCTCTCCAAGCTTTTTGAGCATAGGAATAAAATCTTAAATCAAACTAAATAATTCGTTTCTTTAGGTCCAATAGACCAAAGATTGGTCTCAGTGGACGTTAACCATTATCATCATCATCATCACAAATTTTCTGTCATTCAACACTATTACATTGTCACTTTGCATTCAAAATTTTTATTTCATTATTAAAATTATTAACAATAGTTATCATCTCAACAAACTGATGTAACTAAGCAAATTTAAAATGAAAATGACCAGATAAATCTCAGAAATTATATTAATATTAGATGTATTTACATATTATTGATAAAATTCATCATATGTTTGATAGATTATATTAATATTAGATGTATTTACATATTATTGATAAAATTAATCATATGTTCCATAGATTTTCCTTGTCCGCACATGACTAAAACCCTGCAACCATCCTAGATCCATAGTAACTCTATTAGTTTTTCCTTGTAGCACACCACTGAAACCATCCAAGATCCATCTTAACTCCGGATCTATCAAGAGCCTAGAGGGATCAAATCTCGCGAGGTGTAAACCTTTCCTCAAGTTTTACACTCAAAAAAGAGGTTTGCACCATCGATAGATTTGATCCCTGTAGATTCTTGATAGATAGGAGTTAAGATGGATCTAGGTTGGTTATAATGTAATGTAAACCTTTTAACTAGGCCAAAATAATAACAACAAAATAAAAATAAATTAAAGGGAAAAATAAAACCAACTTAGATCCATCTCAACTCCTGATATAGCAAGGGACTAGAAGGATAAAATATCTTGATATGCAAACTTCTTTTGTCAAGACTATAATTTATATCAAAAATTTCCTTAAAAAACATCTATTACCATTTATCCAAAAAAAAATCTTGAACAATACTTAAAATATTTTAAAATATATATATTTTTTCCTATATTTAAAATATTTTTATTTTATATTTTTCCAAAAATGACAAAATCGAACATTTAGATATTAATAAAAAGTTTTTCACAAGTGACTTCATTCCTGATTTAAGATTGGTCACTTTACTGCATCTTAATATTCTATTATTATTTTATGTTTTTTCATTTGATTGTGGATTTTTTAAAATAATTTAAAATTAATGTGATTATTTAAAAAAATAATAATAAAGATAATAGCTGTAACCAGCATATTCTGTATTTAATGTAAATTAATTAAAATAAGATTATTTTGCTTGCATTTTTGAGTCTATATATGCTTCTTTCAACACAACTTCCTCGGCTTCCTTTGCACAGCCACTTCCACAAAATAAAATCAAGTTGAAATTCATTGACACACCGTGTAAGTTTGGGCATAGTCACTTCTACACAGCCCAAGAAAAGACCAAGATTTTTTAATAAATTGAAGATTTTTTAAGATTTATTAAGCACTGATTTTCATGAAAAATGAATACGAGTATATGAAGATGGCGTTATTTATCTAACATTCAAATTTTTAGGGAAGGCCCAAAAATGCTTAGAATAAAATTCAAAAAATTTATGTTTAAATTGAATTTTCAATAGTGAAATTAAATTCAGTACCAGAAACCAAATATTTTGAAGTTTCACAACTGTCATTTAGATTTACATAAATTAGTGCCTAATTTTATCAAAATCTTTTTTCAATTTCCATAATTTTTGAAACAAATTTGAAGAGTGAGTAGACTTCTGCTATACAGATTGAATTTTTTAAAATTATTATTCTCACTCCACAAACTTGTTCAATTTCAAAAGTTAAAATAATAATGTTGACTGCTTTAATAAAAATAAATTAAGCACTGGTTTTCATGACAAATGAATAGTTGTATTTGAAATTCGTCAAATTCTCCACAAACCAAGTTTAAAAATGACTAGCTCAAGCACAAAACTGGTTCATTTGTGCGCTATTGTTAATTGACTCTGTCATTTTATCGGTAAAGAAGTTTATTGCGTATAAGATGCAAGTTTTCAAAGTGCTTCAGTTGGCTGGGCGACACGCAGTATAATAAGTTAATTAATAGATCACAGTTGACGGCTTATCGAAGATGGCGGATGGGGATTCTAGACACCTCGTCCTTTAATAAGGCTTTGTTATCAAAAACATGTGGAGAGCGGTCTTAGGTAATTGTTTGTGGGTGCACAAAATCAAAGATAAATATATGTATAGACAGGATTTCGATATTTCAGGGGCAAGGAAGAAATCTAACAAATCGGTTGTGGATGAGTATGCTGCAAAATGTTGGAATTTACTTGATCGGAGGCACTAGATAGTTTAAGGATCAACATTGGCTTAGATGCAATTTTTGGGATGCGTGGAAATCATTCCCTTTCAGAACAACTACTCAATCATCTTCACAGTAAAGTAGACTCTACTTTCTTTGACAGATTTATCAGAGAGGTGGACATAGTATAGATCATCAAAAGTGGTCAGACATAATAGAGCTCGGCCTTTCAGAATGTCATTCAGATGAATGGGAGAGGTATACTTCATAATTAAGAAATGCATTCATTAGGCTACATGAAAAGGGGAAGAAGAGCTAATGGTTTGGGGGGTTAGCCTTAAGAAGGGGATACCGAGGGTCAAAGAAATTTATCAAAATCTGTTGAGAGGTGAGAATATTTTTAACAACAATGAATGGTTTCAGAAAATATGGAAAGGACATATTGCATATAAAATTAGAAGTTTTTGTTGGCTAGCTATTAATGATAGAATATTAACTTGAAATAATTTACAAAAATGAAGTTTCAATGGCCTGGGCATTTGTCTGATGTTCCGATGTGTAGAACGGGTCAGGCGAGTCATGTCCATTTATTGCTCACCTGCTGTCATGCGAGGGAAGTTTGGGAAGGTTGCAGGGGCATTCTGAAGCTAAATCTGACCGGGAATCATATTACTCTTATCTCTTGCATACAAGTATGGTGCAACAAAAACAAAAAGTTCATTGTATCTTCCATAAGTGTGGATCATATGGTGAAGTAGAAATGCTCTTATCTTTGAACAAAAGCTAGTGAAGGTGTGGGAAGACATTAACAAGACCATCACTCTCTACAATGAACCATGAAAAGACATGAAGGCTTATAGGAACATGATATGCAAATATAAGAATTTGTGTGGTTGTGGGGAAGTTATGGGTCCTGATAGATACTACCATTTTTGGTGGGAGGGAGGATAAGGATCGAACAATAAGGCAAAGATTTCACAAATTTCAGTCCACTGATATTAAGCAACTGGATGAAGAGTATAAAAACATTGGTAAACAATTTTCATGCCATTCAATTCCAACACATCTATCAAGAACAAAACTGCAAGAAAAGTCTTTTATCTAAGAGTTTTTTTTCGATAAATTTGATCATGGGAAGCTAATTAATGCTGGTCAAATCAATTACTCCTATATGTCCATATCAAGAACAATGTTCTTGTACTTAAAACAGAAATATAAGCAAAGGGAGAAGCATAGTGATGATGTAAAAGTAACAAACAAACATGGTTTTTGCATATTTGTAAAATGGGGCAATCTTTGAACACAATGTTTAAGAAGTGTTAGAAACATGATGCATTTTGGGATACACTGTGACAAGCAAAGACAACTTTCCTTTTTTTGCTCAGTTGTATGTTTGGACAATTTTAGTAGATGTAATAGAAATTTTAGTAGATGTAATAGAAATTTTAAGTACATGATGAAATCTAGGTGATCATAGAAAGGAATGAACAGTTTCAGTCTAGAATGCAATATGAGAATACGAACTTAATCTTTTTTTAATGAAAAGAAGAAGATTTTTTTTTCTCTAATTTTCATGATCGATAATGGAGTAGCAGAACTTTGAAACCTATCCATGAATATCGTGCATGTCTTCTATTCACTGATTCAAATTCATTGGGTTGTTGCGGTTGGCAGAGATTTTGCACAAAGGATAATAGAATTGCAGAACTTTCAACCCTAGCAATAAGCATGATTCTCCAACTCTTTGAACAAATGCATTAGACATGCACTAAGCCAAACCATATTACATTTATTGGCTCTTTGTCTGCCTACAGCCGGGCAGGTCTGGCTGATGTTGGCAAGCAATACATTGACAATATTAGTAGAGATAACAAGGAGATGGTAGCAATCTGCACGCTGGTTTGAAGAGACACCTTGAGCCATAGTATCAGAGGGCCTCATCACTGCGGTGCCACCATATAGGCCAACACCCTCCATCGCTGCAGTGAATAAGTATCCCGCTCCCTCGAGTTAGAGTTTCGTCTGTCGGGAAGTCAAAACCTATGGTACGTTGGGTGATGTCCACTGATAAGGCACGTTCAAAAGGAATTAACGTGCAACCCATTAGAAGTAGAAGCCTTAAACCTTTTTGGAGAGGACGAAATAAATTTTTCCTTTGGTAAGTAAGTTCAAAGTGGTTTATTCATTTGAAAGTCCTTTTTAAAAGGAGATATTGAAAGTGCTTTATTCTAAAAAGGGATTTAATGCAAGGTTTAAAGAAAGGTCAGTTTTTTTATGAGTTAGTGAAGTACGGTTTTTTTTTTTCAATGAAGGAGATTTGAAAAGGGCCTTTTTTTTTTTTTTTAAGGCTTGTTTTATGGTTGAATATTTTAAGGAGGATATTCATTAAAGTTTTCTTTTTAATTAAAAAAATACAAAGGTTTATGATATACATAATTTATTTTGAAGGGTTTTATTGATAAGATAGTTTGTTGGTTTATAAAAATATTTTGTTTGTTTTGTTAAGCATGACAGGTTTTTGGATGAAGATTATGTCTTACGAGGCACATATTAAACATCATATTTTTTTCGGGGTGATATTGAAGATAGTCTCATGTAATGAGGAAAGCAACTATAAAACAGAGGAATGACAATAGTCATGGGTCGCAAAGCGTGACTGAAGCAGATTAAGAAAAAGAATCGAAAATAAGAGAAAAAGATCCTTGTCATATTTATAGAGGTTAATGTCGCAGTCGAGGAACTAAGAATTCAAGTAGATGATGAAGAAGAGACCAAGGGTGATTAGTGTAACTTTAATCTGCTACCACCTACTATGTTTACTAGTTAATATTTTGATCATTAGGTTATCAAAATGCTAACTTTTCTTCGAGCTAAAGAATTAATTGATTACTAGTCTAATAACCCATATGATGAAGTATGTGATGCTTTATCATTGAATTTTATAAAACAAACATTGGATGAGAAGATTTTGTGCAAGGTAGCAAAAGCTACAGCTTCCAAGGAAGCATAGAGGATCTTAGAAGAAGAATTTGGTGCAGAGGAAAGTGACATGCAACAACAAGATGTGTCACAATTTGTTGAGTCAGTCAGAGATCTTAGAGTAGATGAGCAAGACTTTGAGAGGACAAAAAATATTGGAGAATCCCACTCAAAAGTGGATGATGGCCTTGAATACTATACAATTGAAACCCATTATGCAGACATGCATATGGATGAAGAGGATGCAACAAAGATTGTAGAGAGAGAAATTGAAGCCTTTGTGTGTGAAACAAAGTAAGAGCATATAAATGCTCAAAGACTCCACAATAACGTGGACGGTGTAGATGATGGTGAATCTCATTGTGATGAGACACATGTGGATGATGACTGCAAAGTGAGATGTGAATTGGTGAATCCAACTACACGTAATGAATTTGGTGAAGTTGAAATTGTTAATGAGTACATGCATGCTCGGATATTCCATAATAGAGTGGATGAAAATCATGTTAATGTTAAACTTGATGGAGATAATTTAACTGGTGATGAGTGGTTGCACATGATGTGATGCAGGGGCATTAGGCCCAAGACACTTTTTGTACATAAATAAACATAAGGGGGGTCTCATGTTTTGTTTCCCTATGTAAATATCCATAGTTGAGTAATTTTAGTCAATTAGAGGGAGAAATGTAACTGCTCGAATGATTAGTGGGCATAGGAAGCGATAGTCCATTTCTGACTGTCATAGTGTTAGTTTAAATTTGTAACTGTAGGAATTTGAAGAGTTATGAGTCATAGGGAGGCTGAACCGATTGATTCCAAATTTTTATAAAAATAAATCCCTGTGACAGAGTCGAGGGACAGGCAAGGACCTGCACAGACCTGCACAGAAGACCTGCATAGAGAACTGTATAGGCTGCGTAGGCCTGTCGTAGAGACAGAGTAGGAAATAGGGCCAAGACACTGGAAGATCTGGCCGATATGTTGTAGGTTAATTCACTGTATAAATATAGAATTTTTTTAGTATGTAGTGTGCATTGTGATTTAGTTCCAAATGTGAATTGTCGATTTGATTTCCGTGTGAGAGTGGTTGAACTTCTGTGACTCTTATATGAATGGATTTGTCTCAATACTGCATGAGTATTGCTTGAACTAATTTCTTGTGAGGGCGCTTTGAATCTTCACGAACGGGGCATGGGGAAGATTCTGAATCTTAGCTTAACAGTCCGCCTATACATTTTAGGGAGAAGACGTAGTGAGAATTGAGTTCATGTTCAGGGTTAACGTGTTTATGGTGATTACCGAGGCGCAGAAAGGCCGAAAAGGAGTCCCATTCCTCGATCAACCACGGTGGTGAGAGCCGAACTGGAGGCTGGTGATTCGAGGTGACAGAACCTTGGAAGCACAGAGTAATGGAACTATGCGTTATACACATGATAGGACCGTGTTGAAACATCGGGGAACAAGGGCCACTTATAAAGGAGAAGAACATATAAAGGAGCGGAACAAGGCGAGGATGGAACCTTGACGTGGGAGGAAGATGGAACCGTGACAGAGGAACAATAACGGTGGTTTAGAGCGAACGGTGGGTTTCATCGCACCACTGATCGTCGTTAAGTGGTATTAGAGGAGTTGCGAGTGATTCCATAGAGGTGCTGACGCGTGGCAAGGCAGGACCCAAAGAAACCGCTTCCATAAGCGCGCCATCGCGCATTAACTATCGACCAAAGACGCCGAGCGATATTAATACATACCGTTGATCTGGAGGCTCGCAGTCTAATGGTGGTCGTATTCGGAAGCTACAAGGAAGTTAGCGTAAGGTATGGCAGTGTTTGTTTGATTGAAAAATGTTTATTAAATGTAATCCGGTTATGTGGCCGAAAGATTTTAAATATGATGCAATTATATTACATGGGCGTAAGGTTGAGAATGTCATTCCAGAAGTCTATAATTCCGGAGGCCTCGTATATTGTTTCAAAATTTAGTCATCATACCCCGCGGAATTTAAAAGGAATGGTTTAATAAATCCGAAGGTTCGGATATAGTTCAAGGCATTTTATTTAAGTATTGCAACTCGGACATACAGAGATCGGAGACCATATGAACACGTTGTGAAGTCAGCGCCGTGAATTAGATGGGGGTTATGAATTGGTTGAACATTAGAAGCACATAAGGGTTGAGCGCAAACATAAGGGACTTGGAATTAATATCTCAAATCTCAAAGATTTGAGATATTAACACTCTCAGATTTGAGTGTTTAATAAAGGGATGATGTGAGATTGCCCAGATTGTGAGTTGATTGGGCATGAAGCTTTGGATGCACTTACACACAGTTTAGGAGAAATATTGAAAAGTATTGGGAATGTGGGTTTGGCGGGGGACCCCGCTGTCAAGTGGTATCAGAGCTAGAACTTAATTAGCTCGCTGAAAAGTTTATTTTGGAAATGCGCATATACTGAACCAGAAAAATAGTTGATGTTTGAACCTGGTTAATAGAGAAATTTGCAGATTTGATTTGACATGCAGTGAAGGTCTCCAGATGAACATAATCTGGATTTGAAGACAGAAGATTGCAGTAGGTAGAAATGCAGTGCAGGTGAGGAGAGAAGGAACAAGATCATTCAAGGATCTTGAGAGGTAAGATGATGGGCCTTATTTGAACTCTGGTTGGAAGGTATTGTTTGCAGAATATAGAGTGCAAGGAATTGAGGAAGAAATCTCAGCAGAAGTAGATCACAAGCTTTGAGAGCAGTGATAGAAGAGTCCAGCAAGAGATTCTGAGTGCATAAAGAGTGTGGCAGAACCTGAAATAATTCCCAACTGAGGTTGGATGAAAGAAGAAAAGGGGTGTTCTTGAGAAAGTTGCAGAGTGAAGCCTAGAGAGCAGAGAGAGTGCTCAGGAGGTTCCAAAGAGAGGGGACCAGTACTTGCCAAAAGCCGGAGCTCAAGAGAGAAGCTTGGTGAGGTAATTTTCAGCAAGAGAGCTTGCTGTTGTGGAGGCTTAGTGCAGCTTGTAAGTGAAGAACTCCTAGAGAAGAGAATGGCTACTGAGAGCCATAGCAGAGACTGCAGAGATTGCAGAGGTTCTGAGAGAAACCACAGCAGAAGAGTGTGTGAAGATGCCAAAGCAAATGGCATGAGGAAGAAGAAATCCATAGATGAAGAATGGCAGAAAGAATTAGCTGAGATCAGGGAAGAGCTCAATGAACTGAGGAGAAGGATAGAAGAAAGCTAGAGAGTTGGATGACTCATGAAGAAGAAGATAAAGTGGTAGAGGCTACAAAGGAAGAAGGAGCAGATGATGAATGCTCAGAAGAAGAAATAAATACTCAGAGTGATTGAGTATCTGGAGAAAGACTTGGAGACTGAAGCTTCAAGTGGGACCAAGGGGTCCAAGAGTCTTACATCTGACATATTGTGTATGTTTGTAGGAACAACAGGTGAGAAAGAAAAAACTGCCGATGTTGTCACTGAGGAAGAAAATGGAGCAGCTACATGTTTTGAAGATGTCCATGCACTGTTGAAGAAAGATTCTGCTTTCCAACATATTGGAAGCAGAAGAGCTTTAGTTTGTGATATTGGCCAGAAGTTGGAGGCTGAACAGCTTGAGGACTCAAAAGAAGAGACCATTGGAGGATCTCTGGAAAATATAGAAGACTTGGAACAACAGAAAGATTTGGTGACCAAATCACCAATTGAGACCATGAGGTCTTATGTTTTTGCATCTGACAAGTTGTGTGTGAATGCAGGTGTTAATGAAGGCAGTTACATGATGAAAACAGGACAGACGAAGTTGACTGTTGCCAAGCAAAGTATGATGAGTATCTTTTAGATGAAGAACATATCGAACTATTGCAGCAGAAGGAATTCATTAATTCCTTATTTGATGGAAGAGATTGTTTCAATGGAGCTGATGATGAATTTGTCATTAATGCTGACAATGACAGGCTACTTTTGGTAAATGGCCATGTGGAGAATGATGGAAAGGTAGCTGGGGTCTTTGTTGAGATGGGAAATTAGGATTTTATTCTGATGAAGACCGAGGAGATAGTGACAGCAGAAGATAAAGAAGATTGTGGTGAGATACCATGATTGTGGCATGAGTAGAGGACAAAACCACAGAGAGAAGATGTCCAGATGGTAAGGACAAAGATGATTGAAGATGAGAAAGTTCCTTCTTTTGAACTAGAGCAGAAAGACATCCTTGAAGAGGATGGTGCAGAAGGGAGACTAACTGATGGTCTCAGGAAATGTTTGAAGAATTGGAATCAGCATTCTAATGTGCCGATTGAGAAGAAGAGAAAGTTGGGACAACATATTGAGATGCTGACAGAAGAAGGGAAGGCTTTGAGGCCTTGTAGACTTTGTTCTAACAAATATTTAATGAATGCAGATCATGTTGATGACGGAGATAAGTTGACAGCGTGGGGCAGTCAATTGATAGAGAATGAGAATTATGTGGAAGACTTTAAACCATGGAATGGAGAAATTGAGCTGCTAGAGAGTATGCTGAATTAGCAAGATTCCATACAAGAGAGAAGACCTCAATTTCAGAATTGAGGGTTACAGAATGTGAAGACACAATGGGATGAAGATAGGAAAGAATTGATGATTGAGTCATTAGTAGGGACGATTGGGTCTTGGGGTTTTGGAACTAATGAAGTGACTGTGTTGACAGGAAAAGAAGACAATCCATCACTTGGAGTTGTCTTAGAAAAAGAAGAGCTGTTGCAGAATGAGGATGAGAAGCTGAGTGAAGATGAGACAACCATGTCTCCTATGCAGGAAAAGATTGTTGCTATTGGTAGCAGAGAAGGATTGGCTTGTTTGAATAGCCAAGGGAAGATTAAAGAGAAGACTTCATGGCAGACTGATGGGGCTGCTACAGCAGTGGAGAACCAGAGTTTTACTCTGACAGAAGATGAAGATACAGTGGCTAGAGAACTTGATTTGATTGTTGGAGTCACTCAAGAAGAAGGAAGGCAATTGCTGAAGGTTGCCAAGGCAGAAGAAGAAGATGTTGAACCTGAGTTGCAGCATATTGATGATTTGTTTGGCCAGAGGAGATGGCGAGAATGTTTGTTGAAGATATTCAGAAAGGAAGATGAAATGGCAGAAAAACAGCTTGGAGTGTTGCTGGAAAGAGTGCTGAAGCAACAAGCTGAAGTGTTGCCAGCAGAGGAGCAAAAGTTTTACTGTTGCAGAGAGGGCATGGATGATAGGGTGGTGAATAGGGCAGCAATAAGAACTGAAGAAATAAGAATGCAGCAAAAAAAAGTAAGTGTCCAGCAGTCAGAGGAAAGATCTGACAGAGAAATTGAATTGATAAGAAAACTGATGTAGAAGATGCCTCAAAAAAGGGCAGTAGCGAGGAAACAAGGAAATAGCAGCACAAACAAAGCAGACAGAGGATGTGAAGGTACAGCCTATGGAAAGCTACAACATAAAGTTTGGAAGCCAGGAGGAATGCGGAAGAAGGACGCTGCAATGGATGGCCAGTTGTAGAACAAGGTGTGGAATCTAGGAAGATAAAAATAAAGCACATGATCAGGAGATCATGAATCATTTGAACTTGGGGAGTTTGATGCAGGGGAATTAGGCCCAAGACACTTTTTGTACATAAATAAACATAAGGGGGTCTCATGTTTTGTTTCCCTATGTAAATATCCATAGTTGAGTAATTTTAGTCAATTAGAGGGAGAAATGTAACTGCCCGAATGATTAGTGGGCATAAGAAGCGATAGTCCATTTATGACTGTCATAGCGTTAGTTTAAATTTGTAACTGTAGGAATTTGAAGAGTTATGAGTCATAGGGAGGCTGAACCGATTGATTCCAAATTTGTATAAAAATAAATCCCTGTGACAGAGTCGAGGGACAGGCAAGGACCTGCAAGGACCTGCACAGACCTGCACAAACCTACACAAAAGGCCTACATAGAGAACTGTATAGGCTGCGTAGGCCTGTCGTAGAGACAGAGTAGGAAATAGGGCCAAGACACTGGAGGATCTGGCCGATATGTTGTAAGTTAATTCACTGTATAAATATAGAATTTGTTCCGTATGTCGTGTGCATTGTGATTTAGTTCCATATGTGAATTGTCGATTTGATTTCCGTGTGAGAGTGGTTGAACTTCCGTGACTCTTATATGAATGGATTTGTCTCAATACTGCATGAGTATTGCTTAAAATAATTTCCTGTGAGGGCGCTTTGAATCTTCACGAACGGGGCATGGGGAAGATTCTAAATCTTAGCTTAACAATCCACCTGTACATTTTAGGGAGAAGACGTAGTGAGAATTGAGTTCATGTTTAGGGTTAACGTGTTTATGGTGATTATCGAGGCGCAGAAAGGTCGGAAAAGAGTCCCATTCCTCGATCAACCACGGTGGTGAGAGCCGAACTGGAGGCTGGTGATTCGGGGTGACATAACCTTGGAAGCACAGAGTAATGGAACTGTGCGTTATACACATGATAGGATTGTGTTGAAACGTCGCGGAACAGGGGCCACTTATAAAGGAGCAGAACAAGGCGAGGATGGAACCTTGAGCATGGGAGAAAGATGGAACCGTGACAGAGGAACAGTAACGGTGGTTTAGAGTGAACGGTGGGTTTCATCGCACCACCGATCGTCAGTAAGCGGTATTAGAGGAGTTGCGAGCGATTCCATAGAGGTGCTGACACGTGGCAAGGTGGGACCCAAAGAAACCGCTTCCAAAGAAATTTAGAGGATATAGAATTTGGAAGAAAAGAAAACTAAAATGAAAATTTGAAATTTTTTTGAGTCATTGTAAGCCTAGATGAGACATAGTCCAGTAGACATGTTTGAGTGATGATTGAGTCAATTTCTATTGTAAGCCTAGCATGCATAGTTGAGTCATGTTGAGTTATGTTGATTCATAATGTCGTAATTAAGGGGCATTTTTGGAAATTATGATTACCCTTGCATGGAGATCTAACAAGATCCAAGTTGAGTGATGCATGAAGAGTTAAGTGTGTTCCAGATTTTGAGTGTGAGTTAACTTAGTTACGTGTAAGTCAAATTGAATCAAGTTTTGTTGATCAATAGAAGAGCTACAACTCATGTATTTTTTATGTATTTTGTAGAAATTATATAACTTATGTGTTATATATCCAAGATTCCCCTGATCTCACACTATTTAACTTTATGCAAAATACAAAATCTATTCCACCATTGATCATCTACGGAAATTAAATCAAGATTTCAATGCACACATGAAACAATAAAAATTCACACACATTAACACAGTTGTTTAATGGGAAAGCCTGAAGCTGAAAACCCCAACTATGTGTTTATAAGATATGTCACATAGATCATGTAAAAATCCTCATACAAAGCTGATCATATCAAGCTCTCAATACAATACAATCGCTACACACTAATCAGGCCCAATCTTGCAAATCCATGCACTGATCTTTGCCACCTGCTAGCCTGCCTCTACTGCGCAATCCCTGCTGAAGAATGGCTCTGAATGAACTCGAATTGCTCCAGCCTTGCTCATGCAATCCTCATTGGCATCTCCACTGAGTGTTGTATGTAATCAATGTATCACTATAGTCATAACTGATAGTCACACTTGCTCTTTCACCTATCTCTCCACTGGTCTCCACTGAAACTGCCATGCACTGTAGTTAACTGATGTATTCTTCAGTTGATTAATGAGTTACTATTTGTGAATTAATTAACTAATTAATTCACTCCACTCTCACTAGTGTATCAATCAATTAGACTAGATACAACTAGCTCAACTGAGTCTAACTGAGTGAAACTAAATACAACTCCACCAACTACCTCTATAACTCCACCAAACTCTGTCACATGAGTTATAACTGAAGTCCTCATGCAATAGCTCCAGTAAACCCTCAGGAATAACGTAATTCCTTCTATCAGCTGTTGTGCCACGTCTGTGCACTTAACTGAAGTGCTCCAAGATAATAAGATAATGTTTATAGTTCAAATATTATTAAGAGCTAATAATATTCAACATATCTATTTAGACAACGTCCTAAAAATAGACTCCACCCAATATGTCTAAAAATAGAAGTCCATCTATTTTTCCAACTTGACCAACCATCCACAAATAGCATCCTTCAACTCATAGAATATGATTGACATGTCTAAAAATAGACATAGTCTAAAAATAGACCTGCGCCAAAAATAGCCTGCGGGCCCACTTAGTGAAGGCGACTCTTTTCACTAAGCTCATCATCTTGTTGAATCTCAACATATTTCAAATTTTGTATTTCTCCCATCTGCCTTTCCAACATATGTGGAGTGTTTCTTCCTAATATTGAATAGAAAAATCCATCCAACAATGAAAGAGGTTGAACTCCGCACGATTAGATAAAGCATATGAATTTGTTAACCAAATTCCTATTCGATCTAATGCTGAAGTGTGGGAGGATTTTCTTTTTACTTTCAAGTTCCATTCCAATGTCAAACTATGAAGGTGTGTATAAAATTTATCATTTATTTAAAGCCTTAACATGCAATCCATGAATAGTTGAATGTGCGAGCACGTCCATAGTCAATAACGGACTGACCAGACGCTGAGAGGTAGAGACGTAGGGATAATCATATATAAATAAAATTTAAAACATAACTAGGGTTTTCATGTCTAAGGTACAGTCACATCGTACTAGCATTTTAACACGGGTGGGAGTGTCAAGCCTTGTTTGAGTGAAGAGAAGTTAAGTGTGTGGGAGTGCGGAGAACTGTGTTTTATTTACTTTCTTGCACAATCAATTTCTTTGCATTCACTCTCTTGAGTGAAGACAATTTGAGTGTGCGGTAGTGCAGAGAAATGTGTTTTCTCCCCATTCCCACACACTCAACTTCTCCACACTCAAACAAATAAAAAAATTTACAATAATAAATTTTAGTCATATTAAACGTGTCCAATGAAAAATTGGGTTAATGATCTGAAATGGGTGGCTGAATTGTTATGCTATGCAAACACCTCCCACTCAGTTTGCTTATACTTGATAATGAAGAATTGAATACTCGAAATAGGTGTATGTGTTTTTAAAATGTTTTAATGATTGAAGTGTGAGGAATTAAACATTTGTTGTTGCTGATAATAAGCATGTACAACAACCATAAAGTGCATCAAATAATCATCAACACATAACAACAAATTTAATAAATGAGTTCACTTGAATGTCATGGGCTACGTCTCCTTGAGCCTTTGTCAATTGACTTGGCTCTTTGGGATTATGATGGAAAATTTCTTTTACAAGTTACTAACTCAACTCCAATATTTGTTTATACTGTACCATTGGGTTTAGAATACCATCATACCCCTGGAATGGCTGCTATCTCTCTGAATATGGACCTAGGTTCCCTTGGAAATGACCTCTTCTGTTGGTGCCCTTAAGCTTCCTTGAGATTCTATGTGTCACTAACTCCTTAATAAATCCTTTTCTGTCCCTGAAAAATTTTCTAATGTCTCCAGCATATATCATCAATCCAAAATAGGCTGTTCATTTGCTCAAAATGAACTTTGGCTCCCCAATCAAGGCCTCCAACCCCTGTTGGCCCTAGGCTGCCCGAAAATTCCCTGTGGCTTCTTCAGCTCTACAAGTCTCCAAATGGCTTTGTAAATCCTTTCAATGGATTCATAATGTCCAAAATAGTCAGAATAGACTATTCACTTGCTGAAAAAGGCCTCTAGCTGCTCTAGTTACACCCCTAACACTTGGTGGCACCCTGTGGCTCTCGGCTCACTGAAAATTTCTCTGAAGCATCTCGGCCTTCAAAAGTCTCCAAAAGCTCCTAAAAATCCTTCCATTGGATTCATAAGGTTTAAAATAGTCATAATAGAATATTTTTTTGCTAAGAATGCCCTTTCGCTGCCTTGGCTATGCCTCATTCTCCTGGTCGCCCCTGGTGGCCCTAGTGGCCCTTGGAACTTCTCTGAAGAAAAATCACACTCACAAGTCCTTTAATGGCTCTGAAAACCTCACCAATGGCTCTGTAATTTCCAATATAGTCGAAATTTACTATTAACACTCCAATAATGGTTGAGTAATGAGTGTCCAACTCATTTGTCTAGTTTCACCTAAAACAACTCCACTAAATGAGGAGGACTCCACTTAACTGGATTTAAATTTGGCCAAATCCGCATAAAAATAGGGCGCTCCAAGTTTTCAGCCAGTGCTAACGGTTAATTTTAAATGTTTGGGTAGGGGGTTGCCACATGTTAACCCCAAAAAACTACAGTGATATTAAATGCCGGAGCGGAACTCCAGGTTTGAACCATGGTAAGTTGTTTTGCACTGGAGTTAAACACAGGGTTAACGAAACTGTCGTGTTTAAACCTTAACCGCGCGGGAATGTCCCCATATGACAAGGCATAATGGTTTTAATGACCTCGAGTGGATAAGCCACTAGTTAACTGTTTGGCGTTACATTTTTATGTTGCAATGTGACCATCTCATGGACCGCCAGCAGTCCCAACCCCCACATGCCTATGTTTTAAAATTTAAATATAAAAATTGGCCCATAGAGGTTAAGTAACATCTTGAAGCCCAATTGGTGGAGACCTATGCATGCAGGCTGGAGGTCGTGTGGTTGAGCCCTGCGGACCTCCATAAAATTTTACACTAACACCTTGGGGACACGTGGCGGCCTTAGGGCTAGCAACGTGTCACCCTATAATTGGTCTACCAATAAACAACATACAATCCACTAGCAAATAATACCCTGCCACTTGTCAACATGCAATTGGCCCAGAAGGAATATTCCAGGGAATGTTCTGAGGAACATTCCAAGAATATTCCCTAGAATATTCTTTTTGCTGACTGTACCCTTGACCAGTCAACCCTGGTCAAATGCCAAAATTTGTAGTTTACTGTAATTTTCAAATCACAATAACTTCTTCATACAGTGTCGGTTTTTTGAACTGTTCATGGTTTTGGAATCAAGAAGATGAGATCTATCCGGTAGTTTAGGTTCGGCACACTTTCAAAAACTTTGAACTTTGAGCTATCACTTATGTCCTTGATCCAAATCTAATCACCCCTCCCCATTAGGAATCTTTTGGACCCCAAAAGAATAATTACCTGTTCAGTAGATGAGAGTACAACACCCTCACCTTTCAGCCTCCATATACTTTTCCTTTCTTGGCTTAGTGCCTTTGAGCCCCAAACTTGAAAGTAGTCAACACTTCCCCTCTTTGATACTCTTGTCCTCCTGTCAAGAATTGTAACCTCTTTGAGCTCATCCAGAATTTTCTGGCGAGAAATATTCAATTGAAGGTAGTTGAACATCATGTCCTTGATCATCAATCAAAGGTGGCTCAAACAAACATAAGTTTTCAACAAAAATGCATACATGACTAAAATTTTCCTATGTACAAATAAATGTATGTCTTACTAAGTTAAGAAGCCAAACCACTTCTTACCAAGCCACTTCCATGGCGATTTTTGCTGTTGAAAATCTTCTTCTTGTGAAACATCTGGTCTCACATCGATGATGGAATATTTGGTTCCATTCGCGCCAGTCTTTTTATCCTCTTGCTTCAAATGCTTGGGATGATTAGTTGAATGCAATGTCCAACATTGGGCAATAAAATGTCCATTCTTGTGGCAATGTGTGCAAGTATTTTGCATATTCTGTGCAAGTTTCCTACACTTCAACTGTTTCCTGTATGCCTTCATCCTCTTCCAGCATTTTGAAACTTCATGGTTACACAAACCACAGTAGGAACAACAACTCTTTCTTCCATTCACGCATGCAGATTTGTCATGCTTAACATAAACATAATCCACTTGACTATGAGAAGAATTATACCTCAAATGTTGCTTTGCATGTCCATATTATTTACCTTCTTGAGGAGATGAACTTGAAGAGGTTCCAACTTTATTTTGAAGATAAACATCAGTGTTCATGTCTTGATAGCTGTCAGAACTCACATGCTCGCCATAAGATGCATGTCTAAACACATGTTGCTACAACATAGGCTTCAAACAATGGCATTCAACTTGAAAACAAATTTGACATTTTTGTGGTTTTGAACTTGCAACAAAATTTATTCTTGGAGTTGTCTCAAGTGCCTTCATGGCTGTAGAGTTTTCACCATAAGATTGAACATAGCCCAGACCAAAATTCTTATGCCTTTCCTCAACCATAATAGGTTCAATCATGCCTTGTGCATGTTTGCCTAGACCCTTGCCTTCATAGCCCATTTTTAACATCAACTTGGACCCTATACCTCTAGTGTTATTTTAAAGTGAGCCTACACATCTATCTGAAGAGGAAATTGAAGACAAATTTGAGTGATTTACCTCTACTTGAAGCATGTGTTTGGTTAAGGCCTCTTGGGAATGATGGAGCTGCATCTCCATCTTGTGCATTCTTTGAAGAAGTCCTTATTTTTCTTGCTTCATAGAAACCAATGGCTCATGAAGTCTAGTTCTTTCCCTTCCATCTTCATACAAAATTTGTACCATATCCTTCAGGATGTAGAAGTCTCGCTTCATCTCTTCATCAAAGAGTCTTGTAAAGGCAGAGGATTTAGAAACCTCACTTGATGAAGTTGTCATTATTATATCAATGAACTAAAGAAATTCAACAAAAATTCACAAATCTTCAAAAACAATTGATAAAAAATCTCTTCTCTGTAGTTTGTATCTCTTCTTCAAGAAATTTTTTTTGCAAACAATCCCTCTTGTGCTTCAAGGGTTGCTTTGAGGTCCTTTGGGTAAGGAAAATTATTTCAGAATTCTTCCTTCTTGTCCTCTCCTGGACTTAGATAGAAATATATTCCCTTCACCTCTAGCAAAATAAAACTTGTAAGCATCAATCAATTTGCAAACAGTTAAATTCTTTGCACTATTAAACACCTTTCAAGTCAAACAAGCAACCTAGTGCTCTATCAAGAAAGCAACCTAGTGTTCTGTCAAGCAAGAAACCTAGTGCTCTGTCAAGTGAGTAACTTGTGCTCTAATATCATATAATCTAAAATGGGTGGCTGAATTTTTATGCTATGCAAGCACCTCCCACTTATTTAAACAAATTAAGATCTTGCTTATACTTGATAATGTGGAATTGAATACTTGAAACATATGTATGTGTTTTTAAATTGTTTTAATGCTTTAAGTGTGAGGAATTAAACATTTTTTTTTGCTGATAATAAGCATGTACAACAACCATAAAGTGCAGTAGATAATCATCAACACATAACAGCAAATTTAATAAAGGAGTTCACCCGAATGTTGTGGGCTACGTCTCCTTGAGCCTTTGTCAATTGACTTGGCTCTTTGGATTTGTGATGGAAAATTTATTTTACAAGTTACTAGCTCAACTCCAATGGTTGTTTGGACTATAAAATTGGGATTATAATACCATCATACCCCTGGAATGGTTGCTATCTCTCTGAAGATGGACCTAGGTGTTCCCTTGGAAATGACCTCTTCTGTCGATGCCCTTAAGCTTCCCTGAGCTTCTCTGTGGTAATAAATCCTTAAGTAATACTTTTATGTCCCTGAAAACTTTTCTAATATCTCCAACATATATCTATAATCCAAAATAGGCTGTTAATTTTCTCAAAATGACCTCTGGCTCCCCAATCAAGGCCTCCAACCCCTGTTGGCCCTGGGTTTCTCAAAGCTTAGTTGTGGCTTCTTCGGTGCTAGAAGTATACAAATGGCTCTGAAAATACTTTCAATGGATTTAAAATGCCCAAAATAGTCAGAATAGACTATTGAATTGCTGAAAAAGGCCTTTGGCTACTCTGGTTACGACCCCAACACCTGGTGGCACCCTATGGCTCTAGGCTCACTGAAAAATTATTTGAAGCATCAAAGCCTTCATAAGTCTCCAAAAGATTTTGAAAATAATTCCATTGGATTCATAAGGTTCAAAATAGTCAAAATAGACTATTGGTTTGATGATAATGCCCTCTGGCTGCCATGGTTATGCCTCATTCTCCTGGTGGCCCTTGGAACTTCCCTGAAGCAAAATCATGCTTAGAAGTCCTCTGATGGCTTTACAAACCTCACAAATGGCTCTAGAATGTCCAATATATTCAAAATTAACTATTCACACTTCAATATTGGCTTTTAAACTTCTGTGGTGATCATTTTTCAAGATGCTTTCCGGATTATCCACAGTGTTGAAGAACATGTATCTGACTATTCACACTTCAATATTGGTTGAGTAATGAGTCTCCAACTCATTTGTCCAGTTTCACCTAAAACAACTCCACTAAATGTGGAGGACTCCACTTAACTGGAGTTAAATTTGGCCAAATCCGCATAAAAATAGGGCGCTCCAAGTTTTCCGCCAGCACTAACCATTAAGTTTAAATATTTGGGTAGGGGGTGGCCAAATTCCAATCCCAAAACCCGCGGTGATATTAAATGGCAGAGCATAACTCCAGGTTTGAACCACGGTAAGTTGTTTTGCACTGGAGTTAAACGCGAGGTTAATGAAACTATCAACGTTTAAACCTTAACCACGTGGGAATTTTCCATATGACAAGGCGTAATGGTTGTGATGACCCTGAGTGGATAATTTTTCAGTTAATGGTTTGGCGTTACATTTTTATGTTGCAATGTGACCATCTCATAGATCGTCGGCGGTCCCAACCCGCACATGCCTATGTTTTAAACTTTAAATATAAACATTGGCCCATAGAGGTTAAGTAACATCTTGTATCCGGGTTGGTGGAGACCTATGCGCATAGGCCAAAGGTCGCGGGGTCGAGGCCTGCTAACCTCTATAAAATTTTACACTAACACCTTGGGGACACGTGGAGGCCTCATGGCTAGCCACGTGTCACCCTATAATTGGTCCACCAATAAACAACTTACAATCCACCAGCAAATAATAACTTCCCACTTGTCAACATGTGACTGGCCCGGAAGGAATCTTCTAGGGAATATTCCTTGGAATATTATATTTGCTGACTGTACCTTTGACCAATCAACCGTGGTCAAATGCTAAAATTTGTAGTTTACTAGACTTTTCAAATCGCGATAAATTATTCATACGGTGTTGTTTTTTCGAATCATTTGCGATGATGGAATTGAGAAGACGAGATCTATTTAGTCGCTCAAGTTCAACACACTTTCAAACACTTTAAAATTTGGGCTATCACTTAGGTCCTTGATCCAAATCTGATCAATTAAGAACTTGCCTTTTTCCAGACATACCATCCAGAGTTTCCATTGACCCCATTGACTTATGTGCACACTGACTGATCCCTCCCCCACTTCTTTCAAAATTTTCAATTACTTCATTTTGAGGAATCTAACAACCCCACTTATTTTCCTCCAAATATAGGGTGCACTTACAACACGAGCATACATTACCAAAGAGGAGATGCTAACTTACACCTATACAGCCAAAACCAAGGTATTGGAATAATGTATACAATAAATTGAATCGCATCTAACGATATTTTGCAATTTCGGTTGTAGGTTTTGATCCAATGATAGAGACAAGGTTGTAGTTGGTGCATGCATTCCAAGGCTATGGTGAAAAGGTGAATGCGTACTATGCAGGGAGTTACATTCACTACAAGGAAAAGACCCTCTAGTGGATGTTTTTGAGGAACCCCTTATAAAAATAGCTCAGATATCTATTTGTAGTAGAGGTCTCTATAAGAGGTTGGTGGGTGGACGATTTTGCGGATGTTTTTTTTTGCAGTGCGTTTCTCATACTAAACTGTACCAGTGCATTTTATTCAAAATGTACTGGTGCATACTAAAACACACTGAGACACCGTTCTCTCCATACAAACCCACCTGGTGCATCTAAGTACTACAACGCATCGATGCACTACGTATAAACAGGGCCAGTGTGTCTATGTAATCCAACGCACCATAACGACATGTAATGCACCATCGATAATACTTCTCGATGCTTCTCAAAAACTCGTGCACCAAAACAGGGTTAAATAAAAAAATTTACCGGACGTAAAAATGTCACTTTTTACTTCTTCAATGCTCCAGACCTCTCAAGCACTCGTGTGAATTTTTCTTGTGTGAGGCACCCTGCCATCAGTGCTCCCATTGCATGCATTGCTATCATCCATTTCCCACCTTGTGGAGTTCGAATTTTTGAAAACTGCGGGCAATTTTGGTTTCTTCAATTCCTCAGCAAATATGCCTCCTTGACGTGCAAATGTAAACGTATTCTACTTGTTTCTCAATAACTAAACATTTTAGCGGATTATATTTTGAAAAAGTAAACTTAAAATTAACTGTTAAAAAAAATAAAATTGTGTGGTGTGCTCGAGCCATTCGGCTCACACCGTTCGCAGTGCTGCATGTAAATTTATAGGTCACACCGTGAATGGTGTTAATGAAAAATGCACTGGGTTTCGGAGCAGTACCGAAAAAACGTGCACCATGAATAATTTAAAAAATAATATGGATGTGTGGTCGTTTAGACGACTATACGGTTGATTATGTACTAGTGTTGGGAGGGCAGTGCGTTGACCAAACAAATCACCCCAGGGTGGATAGCTAGGTCAACACACCGCCTGCCTGAAAGCATTACACAGTCAACGGTGTTGTCATTTACAAGACCGCTCCATTGACCATGTACTACTATTTGGTGGTGCATTGACCAAACTATCTGCCCTGGGGTGGATAGTTAGGTCATCGTACCGCCCACCCAATAACAGTACATGGTTAATAGTGCGGTGCTTTACAGGACCACACTGTTGACCATGTATTGTTGTTGGGTGGTGCGTTGACCAAAATATCCGCCCTGGGGTGGATAGTTTCATCAACGCACTTTAGAAAAATATTTCCATATTTTGCGGTGCGTGATAAGAAAGTACGCATTGGTACTGGTGCGTGATTTTTTTTTGGGGTGCATCAACTATTTAAAAAAAAATTTGTATATATATATATATATATATATATATATATATATATATATATACATTTCTCATTTAATGAAAACAAATGTATTTAATATGTGAATCATTCAGTGACGTCAATGGAGAGAACAAAGGGAACAACAAGAACATATGGAGGACCAGTATAATGTGATTCAGCTGTGGGAGGCAGGAGAGAGGGAGAGACTTATGTACCCTCACCCTATTAAGATAGCCACCCAGTTGCTCGTAAGGGAGTTAGGCCTCCTCAAGTTCTACGAGGAGGCTACATCCCCAAAGGGCCATAGTGGGTTATTGGGACAGCTGATCTTCAGGTGGGATGCCCACTGACAAGCTTTTTGGGTTGGTCCCGACAAGTGGTTTGCGCCCACTGAGGAGGGAATATATTTTGTTACTGGCCTATCTAGGAGAGGGCAAGATTTTCCCCAGTTCCTAGATCTCCCCGTCGGCTCTACAGCAGGGAGTCAGTTGGCGTTCTCCCAGAGACACATTAGGGACGATATAGTTTCTCTTGCATATTTTCCAGTGTCTGGTGGTCAGTAACGTATTGTTTCGCTTGGTGTAGAGGAGGTGAGGTGCCTCTCACTACTACTGATGACCATTACACACTATACTAGTGATGGGAAACACATTAGTTGCCCGCTTTTATTTTATGTTGATTCTTTATTCCAGGTGCCATGACTTGTGACATGGTCTGCGATTTTTTTGCGATAGTTTTATACAACATTAGATAGATGTTTTTCTCAGGCACATGGGAGGTTTACCTTCCATTTTGCTTCAGAGTTATTTTTTTTTAATTTTTTGAGAAGTTTCTAGAGACGAGGCCTACTTTTGTTCGGCAACCTCGTAGGCCAATGCTCGACGTATGGATGCATATGTGGGGCCAGATGATGCCCAAGAGGGGCCAATATAACTTTCCCTCCAGGATATCTCCTGATGCACTGGAGTTGCTATCTAGTGTTGAGGATCACTCGTTCGTTCTGGTGCCATGCCCGTACGCTGGTTTGTATTGGCAAGGGTGTACCAACATCCTCTTCACATAGGATGAGCTACTGGATGCGAGAGGTAATATTAATGTTTTCTTTAAATTAATATAGTTTCATTTTATTGTCTTAATTAATTAGAATTATCAAATTTATTCTAACACATTATTTAACTTATTTTATTAAATTTTTTAATGAAAATGTCTAATTATTGTTGTGTACTATATATTTTGTAGATATTGGGACATTCATTGGGGACTTGATTCCATCCCCACCGAATGATCTAGGTGTATATGTTGACAAGGAGATGGTAGAGGTGGAGGATTGAGGTGACAAACCTGATACTGATTAGGTGCCATTACCAAAGAGGTTGAGCCGTAGGTCGAACACCCAATTCTGGATGGAGTTGGGTGACCAAATATGTGGACCCCTAGTTGATGAGGGAGCCCATCCGGCTACGATCAAAGAGATCCTAAATGGTCGTAGGCTCACACAGCTCTAGAGAGGCATGCCCCGCGATACGTTGACCCTCATGTGTCATATTGTTAGATATTATAGAGCACTAGTGCAGGCTAGGAGGGGTAGGCATCATGGAGATGAACGACAGAGCAGTGCCTCATCTGATGATCATGATCATGAGGGGACTGATCATCATTCTAGTAGTCCACCTCCTCCTCCTTCACCTCGCGTCAGAGATCATGATGAGAAGCCAACATCCAGTCTTGATCAATAAACATCTTCTGAGCAGTTTGCACCATCTCAGTAGACACCTAGTCTTGAGCATGCACTTGATCCTGAGTAGGCATGCCCATCTGAGGAGACAGGTCCATCTAGGCAGGTCACACCATCTATTGAGCAGATTGCACCATCGACGAGTCATCAGTAGGTAGCTCCTGAGTAGACGACACCATCAACTGATCAGAAGGCACCTCCAGAGAAGGCACATCATCTATCTAAGCATGAGGCTGCACCATTGAGTGAGCATGCCTCGACTAATACTCGTATTGATGTACCACCAGATATTTGACATTTATATGCAGTTATATTACAATTGCATATTTTTGACATTATATATATATATATATATATATATATATATATATAGTCCATGTATTTTATGTGCATGTTGATGTACTTAATTTATAGGTTGATGTTCATCATGATGTGTATATTGTTAGGTCATGTTAGATATATTCATTTAATGTGCTTGCAGATAGATGTGTATGTGATAGTAGTTATTTGACATGAGATGTATATTTGATGTTTGTGTTGTGATGATGTTATACAATGCTTTTGTTTTGTTAGATGATCATGATCACGATGATTAGATGATGTTAGAGAATTTGAATGTGATGTTTGTACGATGGTTATCATGATTGTGATGTTTATTTTTAATATTAAATCATGATATTTATTAAATATTATGTCATGATTGTAATTGAAATTTTAATTTTAATTGTATATAAAATTGTAATTGTAATTGTATGTGAAATTGTAAAATTGTAATTGTAATTGTATCTAAAGTTGTAAAATTGTAATTGTAATTGTATGTATTGCCATCATTCATTTTTATTAAAATTTGTAAATTTGTAAATTTGTAAATTAATTGTCAATTTTGAACCATAGTTACCATAAGTAAAATGTATACAGTAAATAGTGTTAAATTACCATAATTGTAGAATTGTAAATTTGTAAAATTGTATGAATACAAATAATTGTAAAATAATAAATCTAGAATAATATGAATTTTTATAACATAATAAAGTTTGAAAAATAATGCAAATAAATTTATGTTTAGAATTATCATTATTTTATTATGATCTAACATACCAAAAATAACAGTATACATTTTGAAGATATCATTAACACACATTTAAAGCAATCAAGTAGTTGTATTATTTTAGGAATTGACATTACAAAAAAAAAGAACTTGATACAGTACGCCATTGTTTTCGAGATCAACATAATTGAAAATTATCAAGTGAAACGATTTTAACATTAACACAATGCAAACCAATTAATTCAAAACACATCTTATAATGTTTCGAAAAAAAGAGTCTTAGTTATAAGGTTAAGTCCTCTTCTTTATAAAAACCCATCTTAAAAGGTATAAATGTTGAAATAACACATGTACCATATCACTCTCGATTCTCATGATCACCCTAATTATCTTCCAGCTCGCTTGGCATGATAACACTATTGTTCTCAAAAATATGTTTTAATCTAGAGTGATGTCTCAATACGAACCACCAATCCTTATCCAACACATCTGGGTAAAAAAACACTTGGTTGCAGTGTTTGGGGAAAACATAGGGCTCCTTAGCTTCATCCCACATCTTTCTCGAGTTTATACATGTCAGCATACTATCGTGATATTCGTTTATGTTATTCCGATCAAAGGTGTCCCACCACATGCACCTAAAATTAACACATTGGAAAGAAGATAAATCCACTTCAATGATCTCTTGTATCTTTCCGATGTAACCTAACGTCCCTTGTACTAGGTTTTGATCACGGTGGCTAGCTTGACTAGATTGATCGAACTCGACTACCACTCCATAGTCTGTTGAAAAGTGTAACTAGGTTGGTCTTCATATTGACTATGTAATTATGTGTTTTATGTAAAGAGGAAGACAAAGATAATAAAATGTATTTTTGGTTGTACTTGCTTCATGGGTTTCATGAGCAAGATTTTATTATATAATTCCTATTGATGTCTATTAGGGTTGTTTTCTAGTTATATTTGTAATTAAGTTTCTAGTAAACGAAGAGTCTAGTCATCAATATATGCTCCAAACCTTGTCATGAACCTTGTCACATATCCTTGAAGAAAAAGGCTCCAGAATGATGCTCAAGCAACCCTCAAGACAACCTCCTTAACTTTCGAAGATCAACCCTGGAAGTCGGCTTAAAGTTGCTGGAAAAGGCCGTTCAATAATATGTCACATCAGTTCAATGATAGGTCGGCTAATTATAGGTTCAGAAAACTATAAATAGCCCAAAAATCTACGCATAAATTACAAAATTGAACTTCATATAGTCTGTGATTAAGTGAAAACTTCAGGACAGGAACAAGTGTGAGTTAAGGACAAAAAATGTGGATAAAACTGAAGCAAAAAATGTGGATTAGTGTGGAAGTGCAGGTGCAGGTGTAGTGGGGAAGTGCAGGTGTAGATGCAGCGCGGAAGTGAAGGTATAGTGCGGAAGTATTCTATGATTTTATGTGAGCTACAAGATTGTGTTAAAGTGTTGATTAAGGTGTTGAATGAAGACTGTATTAAGGTATGGATAATTCTGTGTTAAGGTGCATTGAAGTGCGAGATAAATCACTTTGTTAAGGTGTAGTGAATACATGACTGTGTTAAAGGACTACTAATAAGTGAAAAAGGGGACTATATTAAGTAAGGGTTTTGTTAAGATGAGGTCTTCTCATTGAATAAAATAAGATAAGGATATATTCAGAAAAGTTAAGTGAAGGCACAAAGGAAGAAGAATACAAGTAGAGACTGAGATCTCTAGTTCTGGTGCAGAAAGGTGCAAGACAGTGCAAGACGGTGCAAAAGAGAAGGATCAATTAGTGACAAGTTCTTGGAGGCATACAAAGGTCAAGGGTCTGTGTCATGGTCATGGTACTTTTAATTCTATTCCCTGGCTTGAAGAGCCTAAATTTATGTCTCTTGTGTTTTTGATAATTGACTTGATGAAATATATAATAAGCTAAGAAGAAAAGACATAAGTGAAATAAGTAAGCTCACAAGTAATTATCAAGTAGATAATTTTAATTAATCACGAGCCCTACAAATTATCAACATGGCATCAGAGCTAAGGTGCTAAAGACAAAGGGCTATTTGACAAGAAGACAGTCAAGGATCAAAATTCAGTTTTCTAGAAAGCATCAAAGCAAAAGTCAAAGTCTACATTGAAAAGTCAAATGAGTTTGCAAGGAAATCCTCAAGTGATCTCAAGAATACTTTCAACCTTACTCAAAGAATCCACACATCGAGGAGGTAATATTTGACATCAAAGATTCTTGATATTGAAGACATTGTTGGAAGACACGTCATTAGACAACACCCAACACTATTGAAGACATCTTCATTATGAAGTAAGCCTTAATCATCAAGGATCCAAGATCACCTACTTTGAAATCAATCTAAGAGGGAGTTCCTACCATCATCTTCAACAAGGAAGCTGATAGAAGAAGAAAATCATCTACTCAAGTAAGTTTCTTTTTGACTTCATATGAATCTATCAAAATGTATTCTTTGCAAAGAAAGCAAAAAACTAGTTAGGGTTTAAAAATTTCCTGCATGGAAGACAACGACAATGAATTCATACCAAATATATGAAGGGAGATATAAGAGCCCAAAGGATTCTTACATAATCCATAAAATACTCTCTCATCTCCGATGTATCAAATCTAGAATCATCAAAAGGAATATATGAGAAATTGGTGGAGCTATTCTGTGTGAGTACTGCGGGGAAAAAAATCTCTCTGAGATCAACTACCAGAAATGGGAGAAGTAATGTATAACACTGAGATGACTATAGTGGTGTTGAATGCTCTGCTAGAAGAATGGGGAAACTTCACTTCAGGTTTATACTGGAAGAAAGAAGCCACACCATTACATGATTTATGGTCTATATGTAAAATGGAGGAAACAAGATTGAAAGCCAAAGTTGTTGCAGGATAAATTGAAGGGAATCAAGCCTTTGCAACCATGTCCAGGAAGAAAGGAAGATTCGGTAAGTTTGGTCCTCAGAATAGAAGAAGAAATATGGACAAAGCATGATGCTTTGGATGTGATTAACCTGGGCATTATAAAAGAAATTGTACTTAATTGAAAAGGACAAGAGAAATAGGGAAGAAGCCTATGCCTCAAAAATGAAGGAAGAACCCGATGCAAATAAATCTAAGAAAGAAGAAGTGAGGGATCTCCACCATGATTGAGATCATCTTCTCCTTTAAGTGATTTATGTTGGTTGTATGATAGGAATCAGTGTAACATCCTGATCGAAGCATGGTAGGATCTCCTAGTGAAACAGCTTTGGGAAAACCTCTCTGATAACATTACTAATGGAAGGTAGTCATCAAGATCAATGGTCATCATGGAAACAAAATTTTGGGATGTGATGACATACCGATGGAGCAAGTCAAGGGAATGAAGCTCTTCATTCTAGAAAAACTGCTACAAGATGACTCAAGGAAAAAGGTATGAGGTATGTATATAGTTATATGCTGACACTAGATGCTGTGAAGTCATGTCATATGGTTGCAGGTAATGTACTTCTGTATTTAGAAGTATGATCTATGGAGGAGGATATCTCGATGCACTGAAAAATGAAATCAACATAATATATCCTCATGGAATATGAGGTGGTTGTATATGAACGAGGAAATGGAAAATTTATAAGTTCTTGGGAATGAAGAATGTGAAGAAAGGAAGAGATCATCAAATGCAATCAAGTCAAGAGGCAATTATCATCCAGAAGCCAAGAAGATGTGAATAGGAGATCTCCTGGGAGGATATGTAGACTCTGACATAAGTCTGGTAAAGAAGAAGACCATTGACAACACATGTCACTAGGAGATATGTCAATAAATATAAAGGATGTCGATGCCTACAGGAAGATGTCATGGTGAAAGATCATCACTGAGGTAGCTTTTGTTTTAAAAGTTCATATTCCTATGTTTATCTGGATGAATTTGTGTAGGGCTGCTAATCATGAGAAAGGATGTATGATCCTTGGAGATGATTCAAAGGAAAGCAGCATGGCATAATGGTGAACTAGATGAGAAAGAATAATGAATCACTTTCTAATAGTGGACATGGCTCGTGAGTTGTGATTGAAAGTGATGGATGATTTGTGCCCTATGAAGCCAAAAGTTGAAGATTCCTCAATATCAAAATCCATGACATCGAGGGGAGAAATTCTTAATGAATATATGGATTGCTGCTGCAAGACCCTGGTTGATAGGGAGATCGGTGGTAAGTTTCTTGCTTGGAATAAACTTGAAGTATGTCCTTCCCTGTTGAGAGGGAGTGACGTATGTGATTATCTATTACATGTGTCATGCACTAGACCAGGACTAACAACTGTAAGTCTTAGTGAAGGCCATGTGAAGATAACGGATAGACATATCATTCTGGTCTTTACCTGGAAGACTGAATGGAGGATTGGGTAAGCATCTGGGATTCGATACTCTTTGAGAATGAGATAGGGCATTCAAGATAAAAGTAATCAAGGACCGATATTCTTTGAGGGTTGGCTACCCAAGAGTAGAATAGTCCAAGAAGGTCATACTCTAGGAACACCTAGGTGGGGTATGTATCTTGGAGAGACAATGAATATGGTGTCTATTAGTCATGTGTCTCGCCAGAATTTTAGCCCATTGTATCATTGAGAGATGGGGTTGTTAGTCAAGGCATTGCACTAGGACAATGTTGGTTGATATGATGCTATGCAGATGCGATTACCAATCTGATTCTTCTTATGAGATTATTCAGTTTGAAAGTGACCATGTACCTATATGAATACCTCCCTAGTTAAGAGGGAGCATTGAAAAGTGTAACTAGGCCGGTCTTCAATATGACAGTGTAATTATGTGTTTTATGTAAAGAAGAAGATAAAGATAATAAAATGTATTTTTGGTTGTACTTGCTTCATGGGTTTCATGGGCAAGATTTTATTATAGACATCTTCTTGATGTCTATTATGGTTGTCTTCTAGTTACATTTGTAATTAAGTGTCTAGTAAATGATGAGTATAATCATCAATATATGCTTTAGACCTTTTCATGAACCTTGTCACATATCCTTGAAGCAAATGGCTCTAGAATGATGCTCAAGAAACCCTCAAGACAACCTCCTTAATGCTGTAAGATCAGCCCTGCAAGTCGGATTGAAATTGTTGGAAAATTTGGCTCAATAATATGTCACATTAGTTCATTGATAGGTCAATTAATTATAGGTTCGAAAAACTATAAATAGCCCAGAAATCCACACAGAAATTACGTAAGTGAATTTCGAATAGTCTGTAATATTCCCAATTTGGGACTGCTAGCTAGGCATGACTGAAAAATAATTTTTTTAGAAATGGCTGCTATAGAATATGAAATCAGCCCTTGGATCCCTTATATCTGATAATCTAAGACCCAAATCCAAGAGGAGATCAGAAAAAAATCAAACTAGGCGGGTTAAACAGACCTCCCACACCTAGTAAGGCTTGAAAACTGCCCAAAGAAGGGACTGCAGCAATACAAAAGAACACTGCGTAGAAAATAACACAGTTTTAACGAACAACAGTAGAAGACCAATATGATAGCTAAAAAATAGCTTATAAAATAGTAAATCAGATTTACAATGTGGCCCATTCAGTGTACAAGAGAAATATGGTAGACTTTTATGAAGGAAACCCTCTAAACGAGGTGCTGCCACAATGTATTTCACTGCAAAAGCCTTGAAAACGTTATTTTTAAGAGCATACAACAGCAGTAGGTTACAAATTAGATCTAGAAAATATATGTGTACAAAATATTAGATCTATATCAGACCTGTACACTAGACTATCTCGATTTTACATACCCCTTGGGGTTTTCAGAAAAACATGAAGCATATGGAGTGGATCTGAGATCTCATGCAGCAGACCTGCAGATTTCTGTAGATTTCCTAAATATTATATAGGAGTATTTAGATCATATCTTAACATGACATGGATAAGAACATAAATTCATGGATCACCATAGTGAGAGACAAATTCCCATCACTAGAGATCACTCAGATGTTTCCAAAACTCCCTGCAACTTTCCTCTTGTAGATAACACAGTCCTAGAAGAAAAATTGCGCTGTATACTTGATGAAAAGTTTGGCCTGATGCCAAGGTATGGATCTGAAGCTTTGATGATCCAATACACTCTTTCCAATGGGATAAAAGACTTTCCCAGTGAAAAGAGGCACTAGAATGGCTTAGATCTGAACAGATATAGCCTCCACTTGCTGCATCTTACAAAGAAAACCAAACCCTCGATAGGATCTACGTTGTAGTTGGAAGTAGAAGCTTGGCCAAATGCCTGATAGTGGACAAGAAATGCAAGACTCTTCCAAGAGGCCTCTCAAGGAAAGAGGTGGGATTCTCGATCAGGAACACCCAAGTGCTAAACAACACTATTCTCAGCTAAACAGCTAGGGAATGAGAAGTGTCTAAACAGACAAATCCTTCCAAGATAATATGTTCAGCAACCCTTCTTCTGCTGTTCTCCTCTTTATTTTATAGGATGAAAGCCTTGCAAAACCCTAAACCATCTCAAAGGTTTAGCTCCTTTCACATGTGTAGCCTCCAACTAGATCTGTGCTGTGCATCTAGGAGGTACATTGCATCTGGAAAATGCTATGGATTTGGTCCTGTTGACCTAGTCAATCGCCACAATCCCTTTCACACATAAGGGATTTTTATTAAGGAAACCCAGATTTAGCCTTTTTCACATGGGCATTTATTTATTTTACTGTTTTAGGAGTTTAATTTATCCTCCTTTACAATTTTATTCTTGCAACAAGAAAATGAAAACAAAATTGTACATTCCTATTAGCTTGGGCTAATTAGGAACATTACAGTCCTCCCCTCCAAAATGTTGCTTGTCCTCAAGCAACTGATAAAATGAGTGCTGCAACTCATCTCCTCCTCTATTGGTGACACAAACATGAGTTAATATTCCTCCTTGTGCCAAGTGTTCACCAAACCAACCCTCCATGACTTGCTTAACCAATGTTCTCATGAGATACAAATAGTTCATCTCATAAGAAGACAATAGATCATAAGAAACAAACATGGTTTGTCCAATGTTCTCCCTGAAATATGAGACATAAAGTACATGGGGAGTAGCCATTCCATATGGATCATACATTCCTTCCCTCCTTCCTCCATACATCCCTATGAAAAGTACAAGTACATCATCCATATAGGGAATCAAGACAATGTACATACAAATAGGAATTTCTGCATATGGAGGTGGGTCATAATCCCACATGTGGAACTAGAGCAAAGCATCTCTTGCCTGCATCAGATCTAGATATGGTAAGTGGTTTTCCCACCACTTACTTGTTGCCCAAGTCATCTCACTGTTGCAAAAAATGTGAGATATATTTGGTGCCTTTGGGAAGCACCCATCATGAAAATATATCTCCCTTTGCACATCAAGGGAGTGGCCAAATTCAGAATTTTTAGTGGCCCAACAATTGCCATGAGATTTACATGATAAATTTCTCCTTTTAGGAGTCATGGCCTACATAAAAATGGTAAAATAACATGTACAATCAGAAAATAAAACTTGTTTTACATGAACACATCCCTTACCATCAATGTTTCTCATACACATGGAGTTGTGCATGGAACTTTCCCCTCTTTCCAAAGAATGAAGAGATGGCTGAAATGACTCTTGCATAGAGTCCCATGGCTGCCCCAACTCCACATAGGTCACGCATTCTTGAAAATGCTGATATAGTTACTCTTTCAAGCCTTCCCAATCAAAGCTCCTCATGATGATGTTGTAGATCCTCATGGAATACATATGGTTGAAACAGAACTCTTTGTATGCTCCTTATAGTATCTTATGCTTGAGCTTAGAAGCTCTAGGAAAAAATATTCTACCATGATGATAGATGAATTCTCCTTGGAATAAGTAGCCCTCTTCATGCAACTGGTCATCAAGTATCATACATGCGTGAAGATCCTTGGAATAATCCACTAGTAGTTGGGATTTCTAATACAGATCTACACTGCTCAACAATGACAACACTAATGATACATAAATAGAAGTGTTTGTCTTGTTGCTGATCCTCCCCTTGCCACCTTATATGTCAAAGGTGTGTGTTGGAAGGTTGTTCCTTCCATTCTTCTCCTCCCACAACGCAGGATCATGAAAGAGAGTGGGTGATGATGATAGGGGAAGAAGATTTCCCTCCTTCTTGGGCTTACCCAAGTCTCCCAGCACTGTAGATTTGTCTTCAAGTGCTCCAAACCCTCCTGGATCTAAGTTTGGAGTAGCAAGTTGTGAGGTCTTCCCCACAAAATCTGAATCAGGTGGCCTCCCAGGTGGTTTGCCACTAGATAAAGAGATTTAAGGTACCATTCTCATATGCATGATAGATGAGATCCTCATGTTCCTGCTTCCACTCTGCAATTTCAACTCTATTTTCTGTGTGGAAGTCTCATGAAATTTGGAGACCCCTCTTAGTGGTGTATGAGTGCCTTTGATTGGATCATTTACCCCATTTTCTTCTGAGAGTGAATCACCTTCTTCTGTGTCAGCATTGTGATCCCTCCTTTGTTCTGTCTCATTGTCTTTTAGCAAAGACACATGCTGCTCATGTCCTCCATATGGAAGATCCTTAGGAATTCCTTGCAAAGGTGCAAGAACCCCTCTAGTGGAAGCCATTTCTTCATCTCCATCTCCAAATGAAAATAGATCTCCTCCTACTGTCACAGTGCTGGAGGATCTTCTCTGCTCTTTCTATCCCTTCTCCTCATCATTGGAGAATGCTTCAACCTTAAGAGATCCTTTTTATTGATCTCTTATTGAAGAAGGAATCCTCATGTCTTCTCTTTGAGAAAAGAGACCTTACTGTAGTGGGGCTTTTGCCTCGGGAAAATTATGCAACAGATCTTCAACCCCCTCAACAATGTTTAAGACTGGAGTTGGCTCTATGGAATCTTCCAACTTATGCAAAGATTCAGATTTCTTGGGCTTGATTTGTTCTTCCCAAGAAGTCTGAGAATGTCTTACATCAAATATTTTCACTAGTCTCCTAGTGAACCTTGCATAAGAAGAGATATTTATCCCTTTAAAGGAAGATGACTCAAATAACCACCAAGCATAAGCCTTTCCTTGAAGATGCAATGCTGCTACTCTCAAGGATTCTTCTTCTAACACTTGATGCAGCTGAAAGTATGTGTCAAGATTCCTTACCCAAGACTTGTTCGAGTCTTTAGATGATCCATCAAAAGTAGGTAGAGAGAATCTACCCAAAGTGTGATGCATGCACCCTTTCCTTCTACTGTAGCTACTCGATCTGTCTTCTTTAAGTTGACAGAACTCCAGGAAACTAAGATGATTTTTGAATCTCTCTGATTGAGATTCATATTCTTGGAGATAATCACTAAGAGATTCCTCCTTTGGTGTTCCTCATTTTCCTTCTTTCTTTGACAAGAAAGTAGGCATGCTCCAACGTTGTCGTTCAGGTTGTGTGGCTAAATGCTCACACACATAATAAGAAGTATTGGGGCTTTATTGATGTAAGAATACTCCTAAGGGATCTGCATGTATTTCCCCCTTCATTCCCTGTATTTCTTCTTTCAGTTCATACATAGCTTGAGAAAGAGTTTTAGAGAACTCTTTCCTTCGCAAACTTCCAGTTAAAGGGTTTGGAACCTTTAATTCTGTGTCTTCAGTGTAGCCACACTTATTCATCAGTATTTTCTTCCCATGAAAATACATATTGGCTCTTCAATAAGCACAGGCTGTGCTAAGATAGATGCTCTCATACCACTGTAATATTCCTAATTTGGGACTGCTAGCTAGGCATGTTTGAAAAATGCATTTTTCAAAAATGGTTGTTACAGAATATGAAATTAGCCCTTGGATCCCTTAGATATGATAATATAAGACCAAAATCCAATAGGAGATCATAAAAAAATCAAACTAGGTGGGTTAAACAGATCTCCCACACCTAGTAAGGCTTGAAAACTGCCCAAAGAAGGGACTGCAAAAATACAAAAGAACACTGCCCAGAAAATAACGCAGTTTTAATGAAAAATAGTAGAAGACCAATATGATAGCTCAAAAATAGATTATATAATATTAAATAATATTTAAAATGTGGCCCATTCAGTGTACAAGAGAAAGATGGAACACTTTTATGAAGGAAACCCTCTAAAAGAGGTGTTGCAACAATGTATTTCACTGCAAAAGCCTTGACAGTGTTATTTTTAAGAGCATATAATAGCTGTAGGTTACAACTCAGATCTAGAATAGATCCATGTACAAAATATTAGATCTATATCAGATCTGTACACTAGATTGTCTCTATTTTACATATCCCTTGGGGTTTTCAACAAAACATGAAGCATATGGAGTGGATCTGAGATCTCATGCAGCAGACCTGCAGATTTCTGTAGAATTCTTGAAGCTTATACAGGAGTATTCAGATCAGATCTGAATATGACATGGATAAGAACAGAAATCCATGGATCTCCATAGTGAGAGACAAATTCTCATCACTAGAGATCACTCCTCAAATGTTGCCAAAACTCCCTGCAACTTTCCTCTTGCAGATAACGCAGTCCTGGAAGAAAAAATACGTTGTATACTTGATGAACAGTTTGGCCTGATGCTAAGGTATGTATCTAAAGCTCTGATGACCCAATACACTCTTGCCAATGGGATAGAAGACTTTCCCAGTGAAAAGATGCACTAGAACGACTTAGATCTGAATAGATCTAGCCTCCACTTGCTATAGATTACAAAGAAAACCAAACCCTGAACAAGATCCACATTGTAGTTGGAAGTAGAAGCTTGGCCAAATGCCTGATAGTGGACAAGAAATGCAAGACTCTTCCAAGAGGCCTCTCAAGGAAAGAGGTGGGATTCCCGATTAGGAACACCCAAGTGCTAAACAACACTATTCTTAGCTAAATAACTAAAGAATGAGAAGTGTCTAAATAGACAAATCCTTCCAAGATAATATGTTCAACAAACCTTCTTCTGCTATTCTCCTCTTTCTTTTATAGGATGAAAGCCTTGCAAAACCCTAAACCATCTCAAAGGTTTAGCTTCTTTCACATGTGTAGCCTCCAACTAGATCTGCGCTGTGCATATAAGAGGTACATTGCATCTAGAAAATGCTGTGGATTTGGTCCTCTTGACCCAGTCAATTGTCACAATCCCTTTCACACATAAGGGAGCTTTATTAAGGCAGCCCAGATTTAGCCTTGTCCACATGGGCATTGATTTATTTTACTGTTTTAGGAGTTTAATTTATCCTCCTTTACAATTTTATTCTTGCAACAAGAAAATGAAAACAAAATTGTACATTTCTATTAGCTTGGGCTAATTAGGAATATTACACGGTTCGTGATTAAGTGAATACTTCTGGATAGGAACAAGTGCGAAACAAGGACATAAAATGCGGATAACACTGAAAAAGTAAATGCAGATTAGTTTGGTCCAGTGTAGGTGCAAGTGCAGTGCGAAGTGCAGGTGCAAGTGTAGTTCGGAAGTGCAGGTACATTGCGGAAGTATTCTATGATTTTATGTGAGCTGCAGGACTGTGTTAAAGTGTGGATTAAGGTACTGAATGAAGACTGTATTAAGGTACAAAATAAGTCTGTGTTAAGGTGCATTGAAGTGCGAGATAAATCATTGTGGTAAGATGCAGTGAATATATGACTGTGTTAAAGGACTGCTAATAAGTGAAAAAGGGGATTGTATTAAGTAAGGGTTGTGTTAAGCCGAGGTATGCTCATTGAATAAAATAAGAGAAGGATATATTCAACAAAGTTAAGTGAAGGTACAAAGGAAGAAGAATACGAGTAGAGACTGAGATCTCTAGTTCTGGTGTAGAAAGGTGCAAGACAGTGCAAGACAGTGTAGAAGAGAAGGATCAATTAGTGACAAGGACTTGGAGGCATACAAAGGTCAAGGGTCTATTTCATGGTCATGGTTCTTGTCATATGAAAGTCTATAAAAAAATTTTCTCGTGGATTTTCCTCTCCAAGAGGGAGAGGTTTTGGCCCTGGCTTGAAGAGCCTAAATTTGTCTCTCTTGTTCTTTTGAAATTGACTTGATGAAAGATATAATAAGATAACAAGAAAAGACATAAGTGAAATAATTAAGCTCACAAGTAACTATCAAGTAGAGAATTTGAATTAATCATGAGCCTTACAAATTCTCAACATAGTATCAGAGCTAAGGTGCTAAAGACAAAGGGCTATTTGACAAGAAGACACTCAAGGATCAAAATTCAGTTTTCTATAAAGCATCAAAGAAAAATTCAAAGTCTACATTGAAAAGTCAAATCAATTTTCAAGGAAATCCTCAAGCCATCTCAAGAAGACTTTCAACCTTACTCAAAGAATCCACACATCAAGGAGGTAACCTTTGACATCAAAGATTCTTGATATTGAAGACATTGTTGGAAGACACATCCTTAAGCAACACCCAACACTATTGAAGACATCTTCATTCTGAAGTAATCATTGATCATCAAGGATCAAAGATCACCTACATTGAAATCAATCTAAGAGGGAGTTCATGCCATCATCTTCAACAAGGAAGCTAATAGAATAAGAAAAGCATCCAATCAAGTAAGTATCTTTTTCACTTCATATGAATCTATCAAAATGTCTTCTTTGCAAAGAAAGCAACAAACTGATTAGGGTTTCAATCTTTCCTGCATGGGAGACAAGGACAATGAAGTCATGCCAAATATATGAAGGGAGATATAAGAGCTCAAAGGATTCTTAGAGAATCCACAAAAGACTCTCCCATCTCCGATGTATCAAATCTATAATCATAAAAAGGAATATATGAGAAATTGGTGGAGCTTTTCTTTGTGAGTACTATAGGAAAATTAGTCTCTATGAGATCAACTGCAGGAACTAGGAGAAGTAATGTATGACACTGAGATGACTATAGTGGTGCTGAATGCTCTGCCAGAAGAATGGTGAAACTTCACTTCAGGTTTATATGGGAAGAAATAAGCCACACCATTCCACGAATTATGGTCTCTATGTAAAATGGAGGAAACAATATTTAAAGCCAAAGCTGTTACAGGGTCAAGTGAAGGGAATAAATCCTTTGCATCCATGTCCAGGAAGAAAGGAAGATTCGGTAAGTTTGGTCCTCAGAATAGAAGAAGAAATATGGACAAAGCATGATGCTTTGGATGTGATGAAATTGGGCATTATAAAAGAAATTGTCCTTAATCTGAAAGAACAAGAGAAATAGGGAAGAAGCCCACGTCTCAGAAATGAGGGAAGAACCTGATGCAAATAAATCTAAGAAAGAAGAAGAAAGGGATCTCCACCATGATTGATGTCATCTTCTCCTTTAAGTGATTTCTGTTGGTTGTATGATAGGAACCAGTGTAGCATCCTGGTTGAAGCATGGTAGGAGCTCTTGGTGAAACAACTCTGGGAAAACCTCTCTGATGACATTACTAATGGAAGGTAGTCATCAAGATCAAGGGTCATCATGGAAAAAAAATTCAAGGATGTGATGAAATACTGATGGAGAAAGTCAAGGGAATGAAGCTCTTCATTCTAGGAGAATTGCTACAGGATGACTCAAGGTAAAATGTATGAGGTATGTATATAGTTATATGCTGACACTGGATGCTGTAAAGTCATGTATATGGTTGCAGGTAATGGAATTCTGTATTTAGAAGTACGATCTATGGATGAGTATCTCTCGATGCGCTGATAGATGAAATCAACATAATATATCCTCATTGAATATGAGGTGGTTGTATATGAACGAGGAACTAGAAAATTTGTAAGTTCCTGGGAACGGAGAATGTGCAGAAAGGAAGAGATGGGACATATAATTGGCATATTTTCTTTTAAATGATCAGGATAAGGCACACTTCTACCATTCAACCATCTGAATTCTTTCATGTCACTATCCCATTTCATCCTCTTTTGTTTGTAATGTTAGCCACCTATAATATTTTGTTATACCAAAAGGTGGCTAAGACTTTTTGAGCCTCCAAGGAAAAAAATTTATCACTAAAAATTGTTGGCTCTTGAAGACTCCTTGAAGGCCTCATGCCTCTGTCCAAAATCTTCATTTACTATTTCCATTTCATGCTCTGAAATTCTGCTAATTTCATAAGAAGAGACTGCTGAGGAACCATCATTTTCGCCCTTCTCCCACTCAAAAATAACCTTCATATGCTCCCCTTTTTTCTCCGTAAAATCCCCTTTGTTTTCATGATTAATTTTCTCCCCTTCATAAAAATCACTCTTATTAAGGTTGAAGACTCATTCTTTAGCTTTACCGAAACCCCCAAAATAACCCATAGGACTTTATAATAAATACTTTATGTTATAAAGCCCTACCTTTCTAACCACTTCCCCTTTTTCATACCCCGCCATACGTTATTATATAAACTTTATTATAAAGTTCATATCATATAATATGTGGCTCACCACTTATCGTAAATCGCAATGTCGCATTATCGCATTTTCCATGGGTTGGTCAATTGACCCATCGCTAAAACTTGCGATGCGATCAATCCGCCCGATCGCATATCGCGAAATCGCATTTTCGTTTTGTTTGATTTAATTGATCCATCGCAAATATTTGCGATGTGATCAACACATCGCATAAATCCCTCCATCTCGCAAATCGCAAAATCACATTTTTATGTAAAACCCCTGATCACTCATCGCAAATATTTGCGATGCGATTTTGCGATCTCTTTAACCGCCTCTGAATAAAATCTCCACCGTTGGATGTAGCCATCCAACGACCACGATCTTTCCCGCCTTCTGAAGCAGTATAAACCTAAAAACACAGGATTTCTTAACGGTTTTTGTGTTTTGCAGGTGTTTTAATGGTTTTCCGTTGTATAATGAAGGAAAGATGAGGGTTAGGAAAGACGTTTCCTGCGCCTTCGAGCTATTAAAAAGAACCATTCACAGGTTTGAATTCAATGATTTATCAATGTTTCATGAGCGTTGATAGCACGTAAAATGGCCTGTGCGGCCCTGCACATCGACAAGACACTGTTTTATTCAAAAACAGTTAAAGAGTATAAGTTTGAAGACAGAGCACAACAGAATGAAGATTGAAGACAGTTTTACGGGGATTACGACTAAGATGGTTATCAAAAGCCTAATCCCCAACTCAAAACACAGTTTAAAGAAAACCTGAAGTGTTTTATCAGACAGAAAGCCTCCACTGCCACATCTGAGGCAAATTGATTCCTCAGCTACCACAGAGCCACCTGTTGCCTCAAACCTTTCAAAACAGAGGTTGAAGTTATTGAAGAAAATCAGATATTCGCCTCCAGCGCAGCCAGGGAGTTACTTCTGCAAGGAAATCAATGCAGAAATATCTGCAGAGTTACTCCCGTACTACGCAGAACCTCAAAGTCAAATAAATCTCCCACCAAGCTTTAATATTTATTGTAAAAAATTTAATACAGTGATCCACCTGTAAACTTCTCCATCGAGCCCCTCAAAGGGCCGAGAAGTCTTGAATCTGTATTAATTGTCCTTAGAGATATTTTGTTAGGTCTCACCTCCTCGTTCTTCTATAAATACTTCAGTAGAAGAGGAGAAATTGTTGGTTGTTGATGTAATTTTTGAAGCATTGTAATGTAATTGAGCTGAAGACTCCTGATTGTAAATAGTGTTTTCACTGGCTCTTGGAGCTCTACTTGTAACAGATAAGTTGGGTTGTGAAAGAAAGATGAATTAACACATTGGACTTGAAGATTGTAACTGGTTTGGAGAATCAATACAAGCTGATTTATGGGATCCTGGTCTATGTTGACGGTGATGTTATTCTCATTGAAACTTGTTATTTTATTCCTGTTTTCAATTTGTTTAATTTTCTTCTGTAAAGAACAATTTAAACAGTGTTAGGACCTACTGCATACCAGTACCCTTCCCTGGCTGAGAAATATTTATCTAAATGTTTTCTTTCAAATGTGTTATTTGGAAATGATTTAATTCAGTTTAAGCATATGAATGCTGGCGTTCCCTCGTCTTATTGTCTTAGCTGAATATTATTTTTGAATGTTACTTTCAATATATGTTGTGTGAAGATGAACTGAGGAAATTATGGTGAGCCCTGGTCCAAGTCTTGTTTGCATAACTGTTTGATTGTTTCCCTTAGAATGTGTTAAAAGCTGGATAGTTTCGAAGTACTTACCATATCTTAGGCCATTCTGTGTTATCTCCGTGATTTTCTTGGAAGTAGCCAAGTAAAGATGAGCTAGGAGAGGATTTGTGGTGAGCCCGGCCCGCTAGTCTCTACTCCAAAGGTTGCCTTCAAGTTTCCCTTAGTTTTTTGTATGTTTTCTATTGGAAGTGTATCAAAGGCTGGATAGTTTCAAAGTACTTACCAGATCCTAGTTTTGTTTCATGTCTTTCTTAAGTGCCTGGTCAAAGGTTGGCTAGTTTAAAAGTACTTACCAGATCCTGGGCTGCTCTTTGTTCTGCATCTGTTTATTTCCCCTTCTTGATGTATCATTCCATTCCATAAATCAAACCTTAAAGAGATCCTTAGGCATAGATGACTTGCCCCATAGACCACTCTTGCCTCTTGCTGTTCCAATTAAATCCTCTTATGACTCCATAGCCCAATGGACTGAAAACCTGCCATCATCTTTCTTCTTGATCAAAACTTACTCCTTTGCTTGCAACTTCTCACCTTTGAACCTCTTTACCTTTGGGACTTTTCACCTCTAACAACAATCATGTTAAACCATCCAAAAACAAACAAAACCCTCGGACCTCATAACTAGCCTAATATCATTATTCTATATTTCAAAGACAAATCCATCTTTGTACATAATTGGAGAGATCCCTCTCCGGATTCAGGAGGGCTAGATCCTAGAATCCCAAAGTTGGTTGAAATGATGTTTCTTCTATAATTGGAATCTGCCAATCTTGCTAATAAATTACAGAACCCCAACATTTCTGGCGACTCCACTGGGGATCGAACCCAGAATCTCTGGTTAGAGTTTGTTGTGTTTCGGGATATCCTTGAAAAAGGATGTTTCATTAGCACTGTGGTGGACAGTGTATCTCTTTGAAAACACTCTAAAATTTCCACCTAGCAACTCCACAATCCTGAACAGACCTTAAGACTCCACTGGGAAGAACCCTGATCATTATAATATCTTTCAAACTCAGTTAGAGGACTGTAGGATTAAAATTGTGAAAACAGATTAGTTGACCTCTCAAAGATTGTCATACTTGGTTGAAATTTTCTTGTTTATTTGGGTCTAAAAACACATCATAGTGGCTCATAGAAAGATTCACACTAGAGCCCATCCTGACCCTGATCCACCTAAGATAGTTGATAACCTAGAAAGAATCCTTAGGAAGTCTCCTAAGATAGAATTTTCAACTGTTTTCAGATCACCCCTAAGAGCTAAATCAGTCCCTGAAAATATTTCAGCTCTACAACAATCACAAGCTGACCTATTAGATCCATTTAGAACTAGGTCCCTTGATGATTTAGATCAGTTAGATTCTGAGTCTTCACATTCATCTCCTGAAACAAGTGAACATCTTGGGAATAAAGAAACAACACCTCCTGATTTACATTTTCTTTATAATCTAGGTGTCTCTCATCCAAGGTCAGCTCAGCAATCTACTGCAATCCCATCCACTTCTTTTCATCCTTCATCCACCGCTCAAACTACTTCACTTCAGCCCACACCCCCTCTTGTCAATCCACCTCCACCACATATCATGGCAGCATGGTATGCTCCCTTAGTCCTTCCTGCACCACTAGTCAATCTTCCACAGGACTATCAGTCAAAAATTCCATTATATGATGCTAGCAACGCTACAACAGCATCACAACATGTGGACAAGATGAATGACTAATTTGACAGAAATGAAATTGATGATGATTCTGTTAAAATCAGATTTTTTTCTCAGAGTTTAGGGAGAGAAGTAAGAAAATGGTTTAAAGCCCTAGCCCCCCACAGTATCAACAATCTCCAAGGCTTCCATCAAACATTCTTAAACAAATGGGAAGTGAGGAAGAATCCTCTCCAAGTCCTTGCTGACTACAATAATCTCCATAGAAACCCTGGGGAAAGTGTACAAGCCTATTGTACTAGATTTAACAGTGTGTATAACATACTCTCCCCAGAATTAAAACCTCTACAAGGCTCAACATTAAACAAGTTTCCTGAAGGGTTTGATGCTGACATGACCTATTCACTTAGAGAGAGAGACTTTGCAACCCTTGAAGACATGCAAAGAGGTGCTCTTTCTGTGGAAGTCAACCTAATGGAGAAGAGGGGAAGGATGAAAGCTGAAAAGAGAGTATCTTTTAGAGAGGAATCCACACCTACTACCTCAAGCTCAAAGATGGAAAGAATGATGGAAGAAATGATGAAGAAGATGAGCATTCTTGAGAGAGCACAAGCAAGTCAAAACCAAACTGCTCCTTAAAACAGAAACCAAAACCAGAATCAAAATGTAAGAAGGAACCAACCTCCAAACAGACTCAGGGAAGATGATCAACAGATCGCTCCTCCCTTTCATCAAAATTATGTGAGTGAGGTTGAGGAAACAGATGAAATGACAGAGGGAGATGATATGAACCTATTTGGGGTAGATGATGATGACTTTGAGGTTCATTATGATAGGAAACAAGGTCTTTATACACCTTACGATGACGAAAGAGATGATAATGAAAATTGTTGTCAAGACATGGAAAATGCCATCGCAGAACCTTCAAAAGAATATGAACTCAGAAGTAGATCTAGTCAACAAACCCCCAGCACCAAAACCTCTGACAAATCCTTACAAAACAGCACTGCAACCATGCCTAAAACAGTTAAACAAAAGGACAAAACAGTGGCTGTTAATTCTGGTAAAGGTAAAGAGAAAGACACTCAAAATATTGAAAAATAGAGTGCAAACATCAGTAGTACTAACACTTCAGTTAGTACTCCTTTTTCAAACGTTGTGTCAACTGTAGATAAAACAAATCAGCAAGCTGTTGTTGTTGACAGAGTGGCAGTAAACAAGGCTGAAACCAGCACCTTAAAGAATCAAATTCCTTTTAGCCTGGAACAGGAAATCTCAAGGATCAAAATTTCTGTCCCTTTGACTGAGTTAGCTGCCCAACATGTATATAGGTCCAAAATTTTGAAGGCTTTGAACATAGAAGAAAATGAGGATACACTCAATCTTAATGATGACTAGCCAGAGCTTATTTTTGGTCCAAAGATTGAAGGTAAGTTTCAAGAGGGACCTATCCCTCCCTTTTATGTAAGTTTGAACGTTCATGACAAGATTTTACACAACGCTATGCATGACTCGGGCGCTTCTCATAATTTAATGCCAAAAGTTATAATGGAGAGCCTGGGTCTGGAGATCACCAGACCTTATAAATATATTTACTCCTTTGATTCGAGCAGAGTCAAGTGTTTAGGATTGATCAAAGACCTTTGTGTTAACTTAGCCCAGATTCCAGCCAAATTCTTAGTTATGGATGTTGTTGTGGCTGATGTACCCCCAAAGTATGGAATGCTTTTATCGAGATCTTGGGGAGCTAAGTTACAGGGGACTATGCAAATGGACATGACCTATGCGACTATCCTTGTTTTCAATCAGACTAGAAGACTTTACAGGGAGTCTCATATGCAATACACAGTTACAAGTCAAGACAGGCCTAAAAAATCCCCTCTGTATTCGATAGGTACAAGCCTTGATTCTTTTATCATGTTTAATGATGAAACTCTCACTGAACAAATCTCTTTACCCAAATCAATGGCCGAAACGGAGGAGGAGGAGCACAACACTGGAGTGTCAGAATAGTTTGCTACACTTGAAAACCTTGGCAAACCAAACACAGATCTTGAACTACAAGTCATCAAACCATTAAACTTAAATCTTGACAGTCAAGAAAACAATCCTCAACCTGATGAGAAACTTGAGGAATCAAATCATACAAAGGACATTCACCAAACTGATAAAACTGAAAACGATCCTCTCGGGAGTATGTATTTTGATGGGTCATGCACTAGAACAAATGCTGGTGCAGGTGTCTAGATTACTAACACTGAAAGCAAGCACACAGAATGTATTTCTTGCAAATTAAACTTTCAGTGTTCTAACAACATAGCGGAATATGATTCCCTGCTCTTAGGCTTACATTTGCTGAAAAAGTTAGGAGCCAAGAAAATAACTGTGTATGGGGATTCTAAGTTAATAATTAGGCAAGTCAATGGGGAGTATAATGCAAATCATCCCATACTCAGGGGCTATCGGAATGATGTCATGGATCTTTTGAAAACATTTGAGGAATCCAAACTGAGTTTTGTCCCGAGAAAAAGAAATCTTATAGCCCACAATTTAGCCTTTGTAGCTAGGACATGTCTAATACCATATGACACCGAAGATTATTAACCTCAGATAAAATTTAGACCAGCTGTGCCCGATAATAAGAAATATTGGCAGGTGTTTGACGGAGATAAACAAATAGAAGACTTCATGCAATTCAGAAATGAATTTGAACTGCATAGTTCAGATTCAGATTATGATACAGACTGCAGTGAAGAAAATTTTCTTGGTAAAGAAGAACCTTCTCCTGAGCTTGTCAATATTAACCTTCAGACTTGTAAACTCAGAAAAGAAACAAAATTGAGTGCAGAATCAGAAACAAAGGAATTAGAAACTCTGCATTCTAAAGATGAAAGTTTGCCAAGTGGTCTATCACCTTTAGAGGAGTTGTTTGATTTTAATGATGTGGCCAAAAAACCTAAACTGGAACCTGTAGAGACTGAAGTGGAAGAGTGTAATATTGGCAGTGAAGAGAAACCGAAAATTATCAAACTGTCCAAAACTTTTCCAGCTCACATTAAACTCAAATACATAGAGCTGTTCAAAGAATTTTCTAATGTTTTTGCATGGAGTTACGAAGATCTGAAGTCCTATGACACTGAAATAATACAACACAAAATCCCTCTTAAAGAAAACCAAAAACCATTCAAATAGAAACTACGCAGAATGAACCCTGTACAGTTGCCTTTGGTTAAGAAGGAAATCATGAAGATGTATGATGCTGGTATTATTGTCCCTATTAGATATTTTGAATGGGTATCTAATCTGGTGTCTGTTAGGAAGAAGATTGGAGAAATCAGGCTTTGCATAGATTTTAGAGACTTAATGATCCGGATTTATGCAGGAACGCAACAGAATAAACACATAACCATAAATACAGAGATGCAACGGAAATAACACTTCATTTCATTAATATCAAAGAACTGAAATTTGCTTACAGACAGAATGGAAATAAAACTAGCTAGGGCACCGGTAGCTATCTCTGAGAAGAGATGTGGCAGCTACAGGCCTCTGAACTGAGTTACAATGAGGCTCGAGGGCCTATTTATTATTTATAAACAATGGGAAATCCTAAACAGCCAAAACCCTAACCCTAGGAGATGAAGCGCTAAAACTATGGGCCCCGTTTGGGTAAATTGGTGTTTCAACTTCCCAGGGGCGCAACTTTGGCATACGATCTCCGTTTGATGCGTACCATACCTCGTTAGAAAGATCTATCCGAGGAATACAATTTTTGAATGAGCAACATCGGTCCAAGGACCCATGTTGCTCTTCGTTTTCCAAAAAAATGTCGTTTAGGGCCTCAAAACGGCTCCGGAAGTTCAGGACCCGAAAAACTGCTAAAAATAGTAAATTGTGCCGAAACTGAAAAACTGAAAGAGACAATGGTGGGGCCGCAAGTGGAATAGGTGGGTGACCACCAATATCCACCTGGATCATCCTCCTCCTCCGAACTGGCCACTGTCCCCATTGCGTTAAGTTCCTCCATGAGATGAGGAAATTTCTGGCCGAACTTGGTCCCTGGTGAACCACTTTCTTGGCGGCAGAGCTGCCGCTGGACAACCCGACACAGCTTGGATCATTGCTGACTATGTTTGATTTGCATGTCCATGATACAATCTGTGGTGGCCTGTTCCATGTAGTCTGGTTTTAACTCTGTTGGTGTGAGTTGTTCTGCAATGTCCGAGGTGTTCAGTAGAGGTGGGAAGTAAGGACGAAGGCGATCCACATTGAAGACTGGGTGCAGACCAAGGAATGGTGGAATACTGAGCTCGAAGGCATTGTTCCCTACAGCCTTGGTGACGGTGTACGACCCGTATCGGAGCGGGCGAAGCTTGCGGTGGGGTCTAGTGAGGCGCTCCTTCTGCAAATGTAGCCATACTTTGTCGCCCACCTGGAAGTTGTGTGGCACCCGGTGTTGATCATGGCATTGCTTGTACTTCGCATTGGCTCTGTCCAATATATCATGACCCTGTTGGCGGATGTGTTGAATGCGCTTGATGAAGCTACTTGCTTTGTCAACTTCAGACTAGACGTGCGCTGAATCGGCTTGAGCAGCCGCAAATGGCATGGCTACGTCAATGGGACATAGTGGCTGGAATCCCAAGCCCACCTGAAAGGGGCTATGGCCAATTGAACTTTGGAGAGCCCAGTTATAACTATGTTGTACATAAGGGAGGCTCTTGTCCCATGTGAGTGGATGCTTTGAATTGTACATGCATAGAATGTGTACAATCATTCTGTTGACGACCTCTGTCTGGCCATCTGTTTGGGGATGGAAATATGTGGACTTGGTGAGCTTTGTGTCCACTGGCTGACCGTAGGCCGGACCAAAATGTGCTGAGGAACCTGCTATCCCGATCTGATATGATAGACTGTGGGATCCCAAAGTGCGCCCGCACTCATTCAAAGAAGAGTTTAGTAGTAGCTTCTGCTGTGATATTCTTCTTGCAAGCCGCCATAATGGCCATCTTCGAGAATCTGTCGACGACCATGAAAAAATAGTCATTTCCATGCTTAGTAGAAGGAAGGCCCGACATGTAATCCATGGAGATGGATTCTCAAGGTCGACTAGGGGTAGGTAGTGATGAAGAAAGAATACCGTATCTTTGATACTTGTTTGAATGGCAGCAGGATTATGCCTCCGTACATCTTCTATAGTTCTGCATATTAGAAGCCTCTGTAGATGCATTGTTGCAAGATCCTTTAAAGCCCACGAATCGATTGTAGCTCTATAA